>OX637347.1:3133950-3733950 GCA_951799405.1 Agapetus fuscipes | reverse complement strand
ACCGCCAATAACTTCAGTCCCCTTGAGGTTTATCTTTTTTATTATTATTTTTCTGAATTATTTTTGACATCTTCAAGTAAAACTATATTTACATTTTGTTTCAATTAAAAAAAAAAAACTTTTATTCAATTTCTTTTTTTAAAAGCAAACTACATGCATTTCATTTATTATTCATACTTAAAAATTGTGACCCTTCATATAAAACAAAAATTCAATTGAAAGCACTTTCTAAATTATGAATACAGAATGAGTACAATTTATTTATGTACGTACGACCGGTTTGGTGAAAAACTTTTTATCTTTATCTCATCTACTAATTAGTACCATTTTTTTTTAAGGAATCCTCTGTGGGTGCCTCTCTAGACTCTAGGGGTCTACGGTAATTGTTGTAGTTCCGCAGAGGTGTTGTTGATGTGGTTGATGCCCTGATTCTTTGTAGCGGGGCTTTGTTAGCTGCGTAGTGTTGTGTTGGCTTTTTTTTTAAAGAAAATCCTGTGCGGGAGACTCCCTACATTCTAGAGACTCTAGGGGTCTATGACACTTGTTGTAGTGCCGCAGAGGTGTACAAGCTTGGTCGTCGCTACAAAGCGCCAATACTCAAGCAAGACCCAGTTGCTGTAAGGCTGGATGGACCTTTGGTGACCGGTCATTGGTTAAGATTTATGATTTTTTTAACTCAGCGGAGAGCAAATTTGAAAATATAAATAGTATTTTTTTGTGCTCCGCCGGGATTCGAACCCACAACCTTCCCATTCAGAGTCCGAAGTGTTACCACTGAGCTACGGACCGGTTTGTTTTGAAACACTGAAAGGAATTGGCGATTGATATCGGTTTTGAATAGGGATGATGTGAAGTCCATTCATTAAACCAATCGTTCCTTCATAAATCTTACTCATTCGGTAAAAAAATATTTACAAAATTTATATTTACTTTTACACGTAGACATAATACCTTTAAACGAATCTTCACTAGGAAATTTTTCAAAGAAGGTTTGTGCTGTGATATATAAACTTAAGTTGTTAAGAAGACGTGGATTAAACAAGTCACAAATTGTGGACGATTACTTGTAGGAAATCGCCGACTTCAGTCAAAATGAAAATTTAGTGCCGCGGAAAAAAACCTCGAAATAATCCCGAAAGCTCGCAACTTGTACTGCGCATTTATTCAATTTGTTTTCGTATAATCTCACGAGAGTTTTCTCCATCTAATGCCGGATACAGACTCTTGTTGCAAAGCTAGCGAGACTAAACGAATATAAAATGTGGTAGAGATAATAACAGAGAATGCTATATTTTTTCTGAGATTATTTGGAGAAATGATATCTATTTTAGAGTTATTTAGACAGGTTCATACAATATACAAAATATAAGTATAGGTACAATAGCTTTGCCTACCTCTGCTAGTTTTGCATTAACTTTAGGATGCTATGCATTGTCTAAGCTGAGGCATATTTTTAAAATAAAATTAACAAGTTCGTCCAAAGTCGATCGCAGTTATGTGGAAACTAGCTGCATTTCGCACGCTTAATAATAAAGAGGAATTAAAAAAATAAGAATGTTGGGAAATCACGTTTGAAGTTCAAACAACCAGTACAACCCGTATGGAATGAAAAAGACGATCGATGTTTTATCTCGGTCATATTCGTCCAAATTGAAAGGCTGTCGCATTCTACCTATTCTTCTCGCATTGTTATTGCGTTTTATTACAAAATCTCGTTTTGTGCAATTTTTGAGTTATAGCTCTTTATTATTAAACGTACGATTTGATTGTATTCATTTAAAACAAAACATAGTTAAGGATAAAAAAAGTTAAATCTTAAGCGTTTTCTAGATTTTTAGCGTCTAACAGATCCGCTTTTCGAAATACATGAGCAACAAGTTGGAGTCTGTATCTGTATCTGTAGAGTGTATCTGTAGAGTATCAGTATCTGTAGAGTGCCAGTATTTGTATCTATAGAGTATCAGTATCTGTAGAGTGTCAGTAGCTGAAGAGTATCAGTATCTGTAGAGTATCAGTATCTGTAGAGCAGCAGTATCTCTAGAGTATCAGTATCTGACCGTATCTGTAGAGTCTACAGATACGACACTCTACAGTGTAGAGTATCAGTATCTGTAGAGTATCAGTATCTGTATATGTAGAGTATCAGTATCTGTATCTGTAGAGTATCAGTATCTGTATCTGTAGAATATCAGTATCTGTATCTGTAGAGTGTCAGTATCTGTATCTGTTTAGTGTATTCTATTATTGAGTTTATAAAAATTCAGCCTCTTCGCGAAACACTGCAAGAGTTTGTTCCCGGCATCGGAGTGTCTTTACTTTATTTTTTACAAAGCTGCGTAGGTATATTGTTTGGATTATGTACTTATTTCACTTACCGGTAGAAAGAGAACACAAAATAAAGAAATTTTCGTGCGCTCCTCTTTCAGCTGACTAAGTGGTTTTGAAAATCCTGAACATTTCCGAATCCTAAAATTATCAGGGTCTCTGTATAATGATTGTTTTTATTTTCATGTACATATATGCTGGCAAACCAATTTGAATATTTTTTTATATTTCTGTAAAAGGAAAAATATAATATATGTAGAAATGTACACATTGCATCATTTTACTTATTATTTTTCCAGTCCACTTCTCTGACAGGTATCTACAACTTTAAGTTGCATTTTTATTTATTAAAAGATAATACCATCACTTCTCATCCAGCTGCCGTGGCGTGCGGACATGTCCAACGCTGCTCCGTGTTTTTTATTAATTTAAATTACTTAAAGGCATTACTTTGCGATTGAAGTACCTTAATTTGTTCTGCGTGTTTAGTGTCCGTGTTATAAAACAAAAGAATTTTAATTAATTCATTGTTTTTGTTGTATTTACGCGTTTTTTTTTCCTTCAGAAATAACCACGTGGTGTGGACACGTGGTTATCTAATTTGTAAAATCTATTTTTTTCTCGCTTCTCTCGTGTTTAACGTTAATTTTAATATCTATGTTGTTCCGCGTTTTAGTTTTAACCTTTATAACAAGAGAATTTGTATTAATTCATTGTTTTTTGTTGTTTTTTAGGCTTTTTTCTTCATTGGAAATAGCCACGTGGTAACCTAACCTCAATATTCGTTAAGTATTGTGCGTCATTTATTTTTGCTGCTTATTTCAATTCAGTAGTATTATTTTATTTCTTTTTCGTTCTCTTTTTAACTTCATTATTGATTTCATGTCTCGTGGCCCTTTTTTACTTTTTTGACCACGTGTTTTATTTCACCTGGCTGACAACCAGGATATTTTTAGTTGTGTGCAAACTTGTGTCAGTATGGCATTAGTTCACTGTGCTGTGATGTGGGCTCCTGTGGGCAAACGATGAGATAGTCATGCGAAGGCGCACTAGGGCTGACAATCCTAGTCGCCATGCTGTTGGAGGAGTGTCAGATGGCCCCTGCAGGGTTGCCAAAAGCTTTACCAGGTACAGTGGGAAACCACAGTGGCCTGGTAAAAGCAGACGTAAGAAAGGAGATGAATGGAATATTGCTACTTTGAATGTAAGAGGTATGAAAAATAAGGAAGAAGAACTATTGAAAGAGATGAATGAGAGAAAAATTAAAATTTTATGTGTGACCGAAACTAAAATGAAAGGTGAAGGAGAGAAAGTTCTGAGTAATGGAAATTTGTTCATTTACTCAGGTGTGAAAGATGGATGTCCTAGACAGGGTGTTGGTGTGATTGTTAGTGAATGTGTGAAGAGCTATATCAGGAATTATGAATGGATCTCCCCTAGGATTCTCCTAGTTAGGATCAAGTACGACAGAACGAATTTTCTACTGATAGCATGCTATGCGCCAGTAGATTCAGAATGTATGGAGATTAAAAATGAATTCTGGGATATGCTTGACGATAAAATCAGAATGAAAGACAAAGAAGAAAAGGTGATTCTGCTTGGTGACATGAACGGATGGGTGGGTAGAAGAAAGGAAGAGTATGAAAGGGTAATAGGACCAAACGGAAGGGGTGTCATCAATGGCAGTGGGAGACGGCTTGTTGACATGTGTGTGGAGCATGGGATGTTTGTATCAAATACTTGGTATAAGCATAAAGACGTGCACACATACACGTGGTATGGGCCAAATACTCGCACAGTCATTGACTACATATGTATGGAAGAATGTATGAGAGGTGCCATAAGAGATGTCAGAGTCTACCAAGGTATATCCGTGGGCTCAGACCATCATCTCTTGCGTGCAAAAGTAATGATAGGCGAAGTAAAAGATAGGAAAAGAACGAAAGTGATTAAGATGAAAAGAGTGAAAGTGGAAAAATTAGATGATGAAAATGTCAGGAATGATTTTGAAGCTGAAGTAAGCCAGATTTTGAAATCGGATGAATGTAAGGAACTTGTGAAGAATGCATGTGTAGAAAAAATGTGGAAAACATTTAAAACATGTTTGGTTGAAAGCGCAAAGAAAGTATGCGGTGAAGTTACGATTGGGCATAAAAAAGGCAATGAATGGTGGAATGATCAGGTTAAACAAGCAGTGAAAGAGAAGAAAGAGAGCTATTTAAAATGGATTAATGACAGAAAGAATAAAGTGTTAGAGACTGAATACAAGGCGAAAAAATGGCTAGCGAAGAATGAAGTTCAAATGAGTAAGAGAAGAATGGAAGAAAAATTGAGTGAAAGAGCACAGAATGACTTCTCTGACAATAAAAAGATGTTCTGGAGCTGGGTGAGACAAAACAACGACAGTTGTAGGTCCACAACTCCGGGAATCAAAAATGTCAGCGGAGACATTCTGTGGAATAAAGACGATGTAAAAAAGAGATGGAAAGAATATTTTAACGAGGTTTTTGGTGAAGAAGAATGTGATTTAACTGTGAAAGGAGATTATGATGAGGGTAATGTTTTGAAAATATCGAAAGATGAAGTAAGAAAGGTCATAAAGGAATTAAAGAATGGGAAAGCTGCAAGTGTGGATGGTGTGAGACCTGAGATGATGAAAGCGGGGGGAGAATGTGTGATTGAATGGATGAAAGAGCTTTGCGAATTGTGTGTTAGTGTCAAGGAGGTTCCATCGGACTGGAGAGAGGCGGTCATTGTGCCAATTTACAAAGGTAAAGGTGACAAAAAAGACTGCCGTAACTTCAGACCGATTAGCCTTCTTAGTGTGCCAGGTAAAGTGCTATGCAAGATTCTTATCCATAGGGTAAGATTATCCACCCAGGAGAAGGTCTCAGATATACAATCTGGCTTTATGCCGGAAAGAGGTTGCGTAGACCAGATATTCGCGCTTCGACAGATAGTCGAAAAACAGCTAGCCGTAAATAAAAAGGTCTACGCGGCTTTCGTAGATCTTGAGAAAGCCTTCGACTCGGTGGATAGAAGTATGATGTGGTGTGTGCTTGAGAGGTATGGTGTGAACAAAGCACTTCTGAACGCGATACGCGCCATCTATCTTAATAGCAGGGCGTGTGTCAGGGTGGATGGAGAATACAGCGAGTATTTTAATGTGTACAAGGGTGTGAGACAGGGTTGCATAATGAGCCCATGGTTATTCAATATAATCATGGATCATTGTGTTAAACAAGCGAATCTGGAAGGGCATGGCATACAGATTGGAGAGAGAAAAGTCGGAGTTCTGCTTTATGCTGATGACGCAGTATTAATTGCTGATTCAGCAGCGGAACTTCAGGCAATGCTCTCTAGTCTGAACCATGCTCTGTGTGTGAACAAGTTGAAAATTAATGCAAGTAAGACGAAAGTACTGATTTTTGACAGAATGGATGAAAATGAAGAATGCACGCTCATGTTGAATGGTACGAAAGTTGAAATTGTGGATGAATTTAGATACTTGGGAAGTATGTTTGAGAAGAATGGAAAGATGACAAGAGAACTTGAGAATAGGATGTGTAAGGGCAAGCAAGTGGTCGGTGCAATAGGAAGAATAGCAAAGAACAAGCGATTGACGATGGATCTGAGAATGGCGGTACACAATGGCATATTGTTACCGACTTTGATGTATGGAAGTGAAGCATGGACAGTGAATGATAGCGAAATGAGTAAAGTATGTACGGTGGAAATGAAGCATTTGAGAAGCATGACAGGAAAAACTCTGAGGGATAGAGTTAGGAATGAATGGGTAAAAAAAGAATGTAATTTGAAAGAGGATGTGAAAGTTAAGGTACAAAAGAATGTGATGAGATGGTTTGGGCATGTGGAAAGAATGAACGATGATAGACTGACAAAGTATGTATACAAAGAAAGTGTGAAAGGAAAAAGAGGGAAGGGACGACCGAGAAAAGTATGGAGTGATCAGATTGAGGAGATTGTGAAAGAATGGGATATACAAAGTGAGCGTAAAAGAAGAAAATGCATGAAAAAGGTGATGGATATGAATGAATTGAAAGAGGTATGTAAGGATAGGAAAAAATGGAGGCAACTCTGCAGAGGCTCTGGCCACCCCTAGCGGAATGGCGACAGAGTTACAGTTACAGTTACAGTTACCTACTACCAACACCATAAAAAGAGTTATATCTACTGGATAAACTAGACTTTTCTGTAGAATAGTGGTTAACACTACGGACTTGTAAAAATAAGGTTGTGAGTTAGATTCCCTTAGGAGTAATATTTGCTCTTCTAAAATGACATCAAAAATATGGTTTCAGCCGTTTTCAGAAGGCCCCGTTAAACCTCCTTTTACATTTACTTGGCGTCGGATGAGTTTCAGGTTGTAAAATAATTTCGAAGAATAATTCGGCAGGTATATTTTCATTTGTCCCCTGGGTCAAATGACGTCACTGTTTGACAAGCACAGTAGCCCGAGTATAAAATTGCGTAAATCTCACTTCGATTGCGTCAATAAAAAATGTAAAGAATATACGACGGCACTGCTAGAGAATATTTTAGTTTTCATAGATTTTTTTTTCGATTTACGCATTCGAAGTGAGTTTGCGCAATTTTTTATACAAGGAGCGCAGGTGTTGAATTATCAATCTGTATTCAGATCATTTTATGGTCGCCATCACCTGAGAAGGATCACAATTTGCTCAATATTAGATTTCAACTGAGCAGATTACATTATTTTTTCTCGTTAAATGTTTGAGCCGATGGATTTGCCCAGGCATGTCAATCTCTTGCGATTTAGTTCCTTGACTTATAGGTTGGTATGCAGCTGACCACCTATGCTGTAAAAATGGTTCACTTTGCCAATGTGACCCCTGTTTCAGGGAAGGACGGCAAGAGTTGCAGGGTGAATGTCAATTTGATATTTAGGTTTTTATGCTGTAGGTTCACATCGACATGCGCAAGCGCGAACTTTACGTGTCTGCTTGTAAGAATGCATATATTTTCATCCCTAATGTATCTTTGAAACTTTGATTAGATTAGATAAGACATGATCTTTTTTTTCAGCTCCCGAGGGGGCTGGTACTCATTTCTTGTGAAGGCTGAGTAAACCTTGTCAGTATTTCATTTTGGGTTGTGAAATAAACACCGAAACGGGAAATCATTTCAGACACCCTCGGTGGGATTCGAACCCGGGCTCACGGCATGGAATGCAAGCACACTACCAACTGAGCTATCGACCGGAGTGACAGCCGGGAAGTCTTTCTTAAAATCTCATTTTAAAAAACCTTTTTTTTTTAATTAAAGTAAACACTTTAACATAAACCTTCCATAGAAAATCAAGGTTTTTAATGACTTGTGAATCTGTTACCTTTCCGACTGTATTTAAAAATCAGAGTCAATACAATTTCGCGTTTTTTTTTTCAGCAAATCAAAATGGAGTCCGAGATGCAAATTACGAATCTTGTTCAAACAGCAGGAAGGTCTGATAAATGTTTATTCTGACTTTGCGAGAAAATTCCCAGACTTGAGGAATAATTTAATGGCTGAGCCTAAAAAATGTAAATACGAGTGATTAAGTTTACACAAATGAATTAGTAGGTGTACGCTTCTCGTATTTACTCGTGCGCGGTATTTCTCGGAAGAGGCTGTGAGGAAACGGATATGAATATTATATGTTACAGCTTGCTACGTGAAAAAAAGTTGAATTTAAAATTAAGGATTGTTGACAAATTTGGCATTAACTCAGTAAGGCGTTCATCTTACTGAGAAATTCCGAGAAAATCAGAAGAGATCTAGGCAAGGGAGGGGGATGCCTATTGTCGAATGGGAATTGTCCTAAAAGATAAAAAAAAACAACTTTGTTTCTTATTACGGCGGGTAGGCATATGTGTCGATGCACAACAAACGTCGTAGGTCCATGAGATGCAAAAAAAAATAATTTAAGGGTTTGTGTACAGGCATTGTGAAGTTTCATTTTAAAATAATTATTAAAAATAATTAAACAAAGTTGTCAATGCTTTAATTATATTATCAATTCGTGAGGAACAACATTGTTTAATTTTTTAACATTATTATAGAAAAATTGAGTTTGTTTTTTAACGGATTGAGAATTAAATTCTGCATACATTTATGTATTTCAAATCCTCAAAAGTCTTGTACTTTCATAAGAATTTAATAAAAATAAGTTTAATTTTATTTCAAACCCTGTAAAGTTTATAGGATGAGTTTTATTAAAATCAACAAAGTCCATCTCGGCCAATCAGAGACAAGAATGTGGCCTGTCATGGCCAGCATCGTGATATTATTGCAAGCGATACTAAATCTGATTAAGCTACACATATAGTGTAACCTCCTGCCACGTTCTCCCCGAAGGGGTTGCATGTGGCGGGTGGAACCTGAGTGGAAATTTCCGCTGTGCAGAAAATTTCAAAATCACAGTTTTTGGCATTTTTCTCAGTTAAGCATTAAATGAATTTTGCGATATTTGATATGCATCAACATATTAAGTTCCACGACCGGATTCGCAAACAATCCGTTTGCTTCCTCAGGTGGCTAAATTTGGGAAGTAGAGCCCCAGTTATCTCTCCATCTCTTTAGCGTTCTTCCTCAAGGCTATCTCTGGTATGGCCTTGGGTCTTCTTTGAAGGCGATGCCCTACAGGTATATGACGTACTTACTTCTTCTTCTTTTTGTTCCACTTCTATCGAAGAACGCCAAAAATCATGGTTATTTTGACCTTGGCTCGAAACAAGGACGTACTTACAGTAAAATAATCTAACAAAAAATGTGGCTAACTATTGAACTAATCACATCGAGAGGTCTAAGAATGACTGAATTTGGTTTAAAAATATTATAACCGAGTGAAAAAACCAAGAGGCTGAAAATGTAATTTTCGTAAATTGTTCCCATCGGTCCAATGGTGGCTCTGTATTGCTAATTGTACACGATTCTTGCAAAAAGTTATTATTTTAAATTGCCAAAAAAACTTTGCTCTGGTATTTTATTGCGTAATTTCTAATGTTACCCATAGAGGTAGAGATAAAAATTGATTGGGGAAAGAAAAATGTAAGTTGAAAGAAGATGTGAAAGTAAAGATACAAAATAATTGCATGAGATGGTTTGGACATGTAGATAGAATGGATGATGAAAGACTTACAATGTGGGAAAGGCAGGAAATGTGAAAAGAAAAATAGGGAAAAGAAGATCGAGGAAAGCATGGCTGGATCAGATTGGGGCAATTGTGAAGGAATGGGATATACAAAGCGAATGTCAAAGATTGAAATGTATGAAAATGGTGACGGATATGATTGAATTGGAAGAGGTATGTAAGGATAGTAAAAAATAGAAGCAAATCTGTAGAGGCTCTGAAGCACTATTCTGCTAACGAGCTGGCGATGAGATAGCGATTAGTGTCCAAAAATAAGATGATTTTTATCTGTGGAGTTCTTTCACAAGCGCTAGCAAACTCCGACTTGGATTGATATGTAAGTGTTAGGAATTTAGCAGTATAGCGTTTATGGCCATGCCTAGCGGAGTTGTGAAAGAGTTACAGTTACAATGAGAAGTACGTGAATGTAAATTTATTATACAGTGTATGGAGAAAAATCCTTAGTCTATCTTCCATTATATCGATTACAAAAGAAAGCAATGGTTCAGTAGATAGCACAACAATAAAATCACTGGAGCTCTGAACATTTTAACTACAACATAACGTTTACCAAAAAGTGTAAGAAAACTAAGACAGCGACGTCTCTACTGCACGTTTTAGTTTGTGCATACATTTTTTGGTACACTCTATGGTACTAGAGTCAAAGGTAATCCGTTTTGCTTTCCGGGCTTCAGTGCTTTGTGAAAAATCTTGCGTTGCCAATGAGTTATGGCCAAAGCAGGAGAGAGAGAGGAAGGATGAAGAAACAAGAAGACGACTAGAAGTCCCGGAGGTCAGAAACATGGAAAAACTCTCTGAGGGATGTTTGCATTAAGCCAAGTTTTGCAAAAGATTTGTAAAGACAAATAATTTTTTGTCTATTTTTGTCAACGGTGTACCTGGCATGTTTTGTTTTAAGTTCATATTGTTGACCTATTTCGCTGCCTTAGTTCTTGTTTATCGTATACACCATTGAGAAAATTTTACATGAGCACTGTTTGCATGTGTACTGGACCATTGTGTCTTATGAAAACGAGAAATTTACTTAAAAAATATTTAAAAAAACTCTCAAATTTTAGAGTTTTATGGGTTTCCTTAGCTCAGATTGTGTGGAATTTGATTCATAAGACAATTGCATGAAAAAGTCATATTTGACAGGATTGGCGTATACGATAAACGTGAACTGGGGGAGCGATTTGCCAAACATAAATCTTAAGATTGTAAAGGACGATACATTAAAATATATTTGATTTAATAGATAAAACATCAAAATGTATAAAAAATAATAATTAATCATGAACTTTTTAACCGGGCAGTGTTAGCACTTACTTATTTTCAAAAAATTTCATTTTAAATGAAAAAAAACCTAAGAAAATAAATATAAAAATATATGAAGGTCCAAATGATTTCATTATGCGTCAAAAGCTGAGAATGCTCGCTTATTATTTGAAAAGCACACCCCCACAATAAATCTGAAATTTCAAAAGGTTTTGCGTGTTTTCAGTAACGAAATGTGAATGAATGAATACGAATAATATTTGTTTAACGGTAAGCGGTGGGTGGGTAGGTAACTAATAATATCTGAATAAAAACGAAAATTCATTTTCATCCCCGATGTTTGAATATTCACATTGAAACCGACAATTCAACGAAAACAATCACCCCATTGTTGTTATCATTTCAATGGACTTAGATAAAAAATAAACTGAAGTATGATTGGAATTCAATTTTCAAATTAATGGATTTGAAATTGAATTTAAATCATGAATTATTCCACTCGGAGGTAAAAGGAAATTTATGACTTTGTTTGCGTCAATGGAAATTACAGTTACTGTATCCTACCATCATTTTGCTAGAGGTGGCATCCAAATTCACTTACATTAATGAAATGTATGAAAATGGTGACGGATATGATTGAATTGGAAGAGATATGTACCTAAGGATAGAAAAAAAAGTAGCAAATCTGTAGAGGCTCTGAAGCACTATTCTGCTAACGAGCTGGCGATGAGATAGGGATTAGTGTCCAAAAATAAGGTGATTTTTTATCTAGAGGAAGACCGAGAAAGGTATGGATGGACCAAATATCCGAAATTGCGAATGAATGGAATATCCAGAGTCATAATAAAGAAGAGCCTGTATGAGGAAGGTTATGACTCTGGAGGAAATGAAAGAAGTATGTAAGGACAGAAAGAAATGGCGGTTAATCTGTAATGTTGGCGGCTAGGGTTTCTTAAATTGGAATTTGTGTTGTTTTTAGTTTTGATGTCTATCCATACTATTATTTGTTGATTTAAAAAAAATGTAATTTGTTGTGTATGTTCCTTGACTTATAGGTTTATAAGCGGCTGACCACCCATGCTGTAAAAATGGTTCACTTTGCCAATGTCAACCCTGTTACAGGGAAGGACGGCAAGAGTTGCAGGGCTTATGCTCATTTGAGATTGAGTTTTTATATTGTAGGTCCACATGCGGCATGTGTTAGTGCGAAATTATACATGTCTGCTTGAGGGAATGCATTTAATATAAATCTTAAATGATGTATATCTTTGCAGCTTAGATTAGATTAGATTTAACTAGGCCCTTGCTTACGTCTTTATTTTCTTGCGCGCTGTTTTTAGAGTACACGCTCCTCTTTTTTCAATGTAGATATAAGTACTTAAGTGATTTTAAATTCCCCCAAAAAAATAATTTCTGCTCTTTGATAAAGTACTAAAATATGAATAAAATTATATCCTTAAGATGATTTCATTGGTTTAAAAATCAATATTTATCATCAATATGAATTAAATGTCATTTTGATGAATGTTCTCCATGCATTTTTTGTGCTAATAATGTTAATTTGTATGAAGAAAATTTAACAACCAGATCAGTGGATCACGCTCAAACATGTTCTATTGCTTATTATCTACGTATCGATAAATATGTCGAGACTGCCGATGCAGGTCTATGATTTTGAAGCATTATTGAAGAACGGCAACTTTTTATTTAAAAAATCCTTAATTAGGATAAACATCACAAAGCCTGACAAACTTTCGGTTAACCAACTCCTTATCAAATTTGATTGTAAATTCAATTGGTGCATTTTCCTTCACAATATGAAGGTTCTTATTTAGTATTTCAAAACTGTGTACTTCTATGAACCATTATTTTATATCATTGGTCTATAAAATACGAAGAAGGTCGGATGAAATCTTGTTCTGTTTATTTTTCTTGGAGTGTTAATAAACATCTCAAGCGTAAAGAATAACTCGCTCTGCTCCGGAAAAATAACAGATAGATTCAGTTGATGCGCTCTACGTGAGAGAGATTCAGGATCTTCATCCACTTTTTCTTGTACATGGTGAGATTTCAGAGTCCTTTCCCTTCCTAGCTGTACCCTATGATTATCAGGCAGGTTTTAACAGACTCTTGACAACTGAAAAAGTGTCTATTTTCAATACGTAAAAGAATGGAATCGTTGGATGACGTTCCATGAACATAAATAAAACTGAGATAAAGTATTTGATTGAAGCATAAAATGTTAGAATTCAAAAACTCTTTATCGTCATCTTAGGTAATTGTGGGTAAATGTTTATTTAATGTTTGTTTTCTGTAATTAAAACCAAAAATGTTATTCATTATAAGTTACATTTTTTTCCATGTAAATAACATGAAATTATGATTTCACAGTTCACAATTATGTGACCTTAAATCCTAAGAACAAAAAAAATAAAATCCCCTAGAAAAACACATCATAAGGCACATTAAAAGGCCTGTACTAACCTAGTTAATATTTTTATTATTTACAATCGCCAGGGGCGTGTATCCCATACAGGCACATGCGCCTAATGGGTAGGCAATATATGTATGATAGCAAAAACTATTTTAGTTTGATGTTTAGAATTAAAATTCAAAATTTAAGTTTGACTGGAGACATCGTTAGGACTTCAATGAATTTCAAATGAGTTATTTTAAAGGAATGGGAAAAATATTTATTCTGAAATGTATTTGCCTATACACTATGCACACGCCTGATAACCGTCTGAACATCGTAGAGGTAAAGAATTGTTGTACAATAATATGTACTTGTGTGTACGTGGCCGGCCGACTATGTTGCCGCTCTACGTATAATGTATGGCAATTTGTGAAAGCTTTCCTTCGTGAAAAAAGAGATTTACAAGAAGCTATGGATGAAAAGTGTACTTTGAATGGTTTGAAAACAAATAAAGCATTTTTGTTGTGAATAGCATTCTTTTTGTGCAGAGATTATTAAAATAATATGTGTAACATTGCGACACAACTAAGCTACACATAAAGTGTGACTTCTTATCGCCGAAGGGGTTGCATGTGGCGAGTTGAACCTATTTATTTTTACAGGTAAGGGGGCCGGCCTTACGCCAACCACTTCAGTGGAAGTGAGGGTTTCCCAGCCCAAAAAACTATTTTCATGACGGGCCATATTTATGAAGTGTCGTCATCCTTTCTTATAAAAACGATTTTAATAAAGTCGTACAATTGCCCGCCATTATCGGGGCTTAGCGCCATTTATAAGCCGATAGAGCACAGCCCCTCGTCCTCGGAGATCAGGGTTGACTTTTTGCTCATCACTTTCGCTACAAAAACGATCTACTGAATGGCGTCCCTCCAGTTCCCAAAATATAACAAGTTACGCCCAAACTCAGCCGTACCGTTTCACAAAAAATGTATAGAAAATAAAACGCTCTGTTTTAGTTTTTACACAGTTTTTGGTAAGCGCTGTTGTTGAGTTTTGACGGTGTGTATACTTGGGGTATGGGAGATCTTGGCGAAATCAAACATAAGTACCATTTGAAATCTGTACAACCAAATATAGAAACATATCATGTAATGTTAGGTTAGCTTTTGGACTGCTGTCGACGTTCTCTTGCGTGGAGAGAATAATTTGTATTTCATTTGTTTTTGCTTCAACAGACTTTTTTTGCTGATTGTTACATAATATAGCAAAAACAATAAGTATTTACTTCTATTTACGAACAATATTTATTTACGTTTGAGATAAGTTGTTTTTTTTTCAGTTTGTTTAATTTATTATCTATCTGGCTGACCACCCTAATGTGAAAAAATGTGTCACATTGTCAATGTTTCAGGGAATATCTTCGATTTGAATCGTAAAAAAACTTGAAAATTATATTTCAATAATATGTATTCAACTAGAATCAATTAATCAGAAAAAAATATTATTTTATTTCAAACAGACGTGAGAAAATTATTTTTTATAAAATTCATGGACCATGCGCGGGCAGTTACTCCCAATTTATTTTGACAATATTTTGTAAGGATAAATTTAAGTGTAAAATGCATCATTTTTTCTTACCCTGTTTCAAAAAAATGCTTAGAGTGAAATCATACCGTTCTAGTGTATATACCTCTCTCTCCATCTCTAAAAGTTTCCATCTCTCTGTCTCTTTCTCTCTGATAAGTCTAGTACTTTCTGCGTCAGCAATCCTCTTCCTAAAGCAAGAAGAAAGTGCCGGTTCACTTCACGCGATATTAAGTAGGGCCCGACTGTGGGACGACGAGCCTTATAGCCTTTGATCTATTTAGATTAGAAAAGGTAAAAAATGTCCGGTCGGATCTGGAGGCTGACATATCCTGAGCGGAGTACAACATGACGATGCTATCGGGGGTATTTTTCTCTTTAAATATTATTTATTCAACGAATATCAAATTATGTCAAGTTTTTGCGTTATTGTGGATTGAAGGAGTACTTTTTATTTGGAATGGAAATTTCAATAAACAAAATCACGGTAATTTCTTCAATGGTAGCTAGAGGTGCGTAATGCATGAAAAGATTTAATTTACTATTTCAACTTTTTTTTTTTTTTTATATTATTTTTGTATCATATAAAAATAAAAATTTAACCGTGTGAAGAATATTTATTATATGTCAAGTTATTTTTCATATACGAAGCTCTAAAATACCTGCAACAAAATTAGGTTATTTTCAAATGAAATCAAGAATTTTCAAAAATTAACGCCATCTAACGAAAAAACAAACTAAGACGATACTGATCTTAAAATATTTTACACTTTCGGAACTTGTAAAAAATGAACTCCATCGATTTTATTGTAAATAAAATATCAGTCAATCATCCTTGACTTATAGGTTGGAATGAGGCTGACCACCCATACTGTAAAAAATGGTTAACTTTGCCAATGTCACCCCTGTGTCAGGAAAAGTCGGCAAAAGTTGTGGGGCCTATGTTCATTTGAGGTTTGGATTTTATTTGCAAGTACACATTCAGCATTTGTAAGCGCGAACTACACGTGTTGGTTTGTGGGCATACATCTGAGAGCTTTAAATGAATATATCCTTGCAACTTAGATTAAAGATTATTATAGATAGAGCAAGCTATTTACTGGCTGTTTATTATATTCCTCTAATTTTTGAAAACCAAAAAAACATATATTCTATTTTTGGTTTTATACTAGATACTTATTTCAAAAACATCAGCAGCGTTCATATCATTAATTGAACCCATATTTTGGACATTTTCATGTTGAGCTCACACGATTAATATTATGTTGTCCACAGGATCATGTGCCACAATTGCTATGCATGAAACCGGAAATTGTTAGTGTCTGTGCACGTAGTCGTTAATAAACAAGACAGATTATGGAAGCTGTGATTGTGGGGTGAGTGTGGGGTCCCACAGTATACAAATTTTACTTTTACTCAACCATATCGTTTACCAAAAATATACGTAAACTAAAACAGCGCCTGCGGTTATTGTTTAAGTTTCCATAGGACTGATGAGTCTGCGACTCACTAGAAGTGAAATACAAAACTAGTAGATGGAGGTGAATGAATGGTTCACGTGAGTGTAACATTAGAGGCAACAATTTTCGGAAATGACTTAATCAAACGTAAGCATGGATTACGTTCTGTACCCTTAGTACGAGTTGCAAAACTTAAGTAATGTACAGTTTACGGCATTTATTAAAGAGTTTCCCCCCAAATTTGCCGTTTTTGTGTGTTTAAACTTGATTTTCTTCATCACTGTAACTCTTTTGCTAAGACCATAAAGTGTAAGAAACAAAAACGGCAGATTTTGGGAGAAATCACTCTTTAATATTTTCCGTAAACTTTACTTTACTCAAGTTTTGATTACGGACCGGTCCAAGGGTATAATGTGAAACAATGTTTTCATTAGACTGCCCTACAATTATGCATTTAGAACTATGATTGGTTATACATGTAAGGTTGTAGTTGCTTTTGAAGATGTTTTTCTTTAAATAACATGCTCTTACACGAGTATTTTAGTAAAAGTCAATATTAAAATTTGAACAATAGAGTTGCTAAAATGATTTTATTAACTAATGAATTAATCAACGATATATCATACATCTCTTGTTTTGCAGTAACATCAGAACGCAACGAAACTAAGCTGCATCCACATTTTAAACTTCTTACCGACTTATGGTCGAAGGGATCGCATGTGGTGGACAAATCATACAGTTAGTGCTTGTTTGTCTTATGCTCATCACAGGTTATTTCACATGTGTGCATCTACTGGACCAATGTGTCTTATAAAAAATAGGAATTGGTTTTAAAAATATGTATTTAAAACAACTCTCACATTATCGTGTTTCCTTCTTAGCTCAGTTTGTGTAGAACGTGATTCCTAAGACAATTTTATTGAAATGTATTTTTGAATTAAATGGTAGATAAGCCAAACAAGCACTGGGGGAACGAAAAACAAACAGATAATTGAGTATAGGCTTAGTAAATTGAATAATTTTTTTGCCAGGGCTATGGCAGAGGGGGCCAAGAGGGCTTATCTTTCTAGCGTGTTTCGAATGGAACAACGTTGGTTCGATCCCCGCTTGAGCCATTTGACCATAACTTTGACCCTGGTTCAACAGATGTTATTGGGTAATTATTATTTAATAATTCATTTAAAATAAACAATAATGAATTATTAAATTTTGATATTAATACCTGTTTCTGGCCAGGCAGAATAGGTTGGTTAATTGCATTCCTCTTCACAAATCTATTAAAAAAAATAAAAAAAAATGACACTCGCAAGTATGCCTTTTCTACACGAGAAAAAAATACGTACGAAGATTCTTTAAGACTCTACGAAAAAAACGTAGCAGAAGTAAATGACACAGTTCACAATGGTTCTATCAAATAAAAATCTCATCTCCACACATGACGAAGTATTCGGCAGCTGTATAATATTCCTTCACACTCTCTGCCTGCTTCTGACAGAGGATGGACCACCTATGTATGTGGGGGTGACAGGTTAGAACGACACAGTGACAAAACGATACATGACATAACGACACATGACAGAACATCCCAATGACAGAGCGACGCATGACAGAACATCGAAATGACAGAGCGACACATGACAGAACATCACAATGACAGTGCATCAAGAGGAAAAAACATCACATGAAAAAACATCACATACCTGAAACAGAACATATCATAAAGGCATAAACGATACCTGAAAAACATCACAAACAACACAAACTTTTTGTGACTCCTTCGGGGATAACGCGGTAAGTTTCTTTTCATGTGCAGCT
This sequence comes from Agapetus fuscipes, assembly GCA_951799405.1. Lineage (NCBI taxonomy): Eukaryota > Metazoa > Arthropoda > Insecta > Trichoptera > Glossosomatidae > Agapetus > Agapetus fuscipes. The sequence continues at coordinate 3,715,922 of OX637347.1, read as the reverse complement.
TAGTTGTTTTTTCAAATCTAATGATAATAATTGGGGGTGTTATTTTTTTAAATAAGCTTTAACAAAAATATATGAGTTCCATTTTCTCATGTCTCACATTTTTGTCATGCCGGTAATGGTCTTATCTAATCTAAGTTGCAAAGATATGTATCATTTGAGATTCATATTAAATGCATTCCCACAAACAGACACGAATAATTTCGCGCTCACACCGCATGTGGACCTACAATATAAAAAACCCAGTCTCAAATGAACATAAGCCCTGCAACTCTTGCCGACCTTCCCTGAAACAGGGGGGACATTGGTAAAGTGAACCATTTTTTACAGTATGGGTGGTCAGCCTCATACCAACCTATAAGTCAAGGAATAAAGCTTTGCAAAATTTGTAATGCAACAACAGCCGCTATAACAGTTTATGGCGGTATTTGCGATTCTTTGTGACAGGCAATAAGCATAAGAAATACAGACTTTCAAATTTATAATTTTGATTTACTCAAAATGTCCTTCAACTGGCATTCCTTGTTCTTCCCCTGTAGTCTTCATGTGATTCTTTTTCATGTGCCGTTTATGGTATCTTCTATTTTAGAAATGTAATGTTTTGTCATGCGATGCACTGTCATTGTGATGTTCCGTGATGTGTTGTCCTGTCGTGTGTCATTCTTTCACTGTACCGTTCTTTACCGTTACCGTACACGGGTAGTTCTATTGTGAAAGACTTTCTCTCATTGCGTTGGGGATGGAAGGCTCGCGAGTTACAGGGAAAGCTTTTAGTCTCGCAATTATTTACCGGTACTTTAGTTGGGGGGGAGGTGTACTGGACTTGAGCCTCCCCCCCTTCCACCCCTTCCACCCCTTCCAACCCCTTTCACCACTTCCTAACCACCCTTTCACGTACTAGAGTATTTGATGAAATATGGAGACCATAAAATGGGGAGTAGATTGTAGGTAGTTACATGTATATGATAGATCAATTATTCGAAACTGAATCAAATTGACTTCATTTGGTACTTTATTGACTTGTGGCTTGGTATGAGAATGATTACCAATACTGTAAAACATAGTTCACGTACAAGTTCGCGCTTACAAATGCCGCTATGGAACTTCAACATAAAAAAAGCCAATCCCTGTAAGTACGTAAGCCCTGCAACTCTTGCCCCTGAGATAGGGGCGACGTTAGAAAATTCAACCAAGTTTTTACATTATAGAGGTTTTTTTAAGACAATAAATAATCAATATCAGTTCTATGGCCAAGCAAGTCACAACAGTGATTTCGACTTAATTTTTTTGAAGTACAATAACACTGGTTCGGCCCTTGCGTTATTGGCTAATACGCTGGTTGGAGCCCCGCCTGCGTTATGTCCTATCACCGATAGCTCCAACCTTGGCAATCAGATATCATGGGGTATTTTTTTTATTATTAATTATTAGTAGCTAGGCACTATTTTTTTAGGAATGCCATTCTTTTTTTACATAATAATTACTTTTGGGGTTTTATGTCGTGGTCTCAATGCGGCATGTGCAAGCGCGAACTTATGCGTGTCTGCTTGTGAGAATACATATAATTTGAATCCCTAATGTTACATATCTCTGCAATTTAAATTAGATAAAATTAAAGTTCAATTAAAAATATATATGAAACGTTAGAACTTGGACGAGATCAACACAAAAATCAAAGGCATGACCTATCTTCCGATATGATAGATGGAGAAATGAGCATTTGCGTGTGGGGAAGAGGATCTGTATGGAAGTAGGTCAGCCTAACCAGACACGGGAAGCATTTAGAGAGCACTCACTCGGAACTGATCCGCTTTAGAGACCAGACTCGGGTCTTTTGACGTCACCACGCCTGGAAGTGACTGCCTAATTGATGATCACGTAAACACATCCTGCATTCTTCGGAGTCGGTATGTGAAAGTGTAACCCAGATGTGAAATGACAACTTTTGAACCGCAAACGAAGGTAGTTTATTTTACAATATCTCCCAGCGCGGGAGACTCCCTAGATTTCAGAAACTGCAGGGGTCGATAGCATGTGTTGTAGTCCCGCAGAGGTGTTGGTGATGTAGTGGTCGATGTCCTGATCATTTGTAGCAGGGCTGTTTCCTGCGTAGTGTTGTACTGGCTTTGTTTTGTGACACCGAAAGGAAGTGGCTATTGATAATGGTTTTGAATAGGGCAAGGTTAAATTGGGATGGGAACACAGATACCGGTAGCTCATTCCATAAGCGGGCAGATTCAGTAATGATTCAGATGTGACTCAGTATGTGAACCGAATCTGAAATAAATTGTGTAAAAATAAATCACAGCATTTTCAATTGAACTGAACCCGCGAAAATCATAACATTATATTTTTCTCATTTTCTTAAAAAGCCCTAGATTGCCGTCTTTGTTTTTTTTTTCAATTCTATTTCTGCACTTTCATCGTGTAAGTGAAAACAATAATATAATGAATTTCCCACCAACAAAAATGAAGATTGCCTTAACGTTGAACATCCCGCCTAAAATACGCGCCACGAAAAACAAACTCGAATAAATCTTCCCGCCACTTATTGGTTTACATCTTGGAAAAACAGGAGATTACATTTTAGCGTTAAAAGAAAAAAATCTCCGGAGTTTGATAACGCTGGCTCCACGCGAAATCGGTCACAGATCACCCGTCCACAGACAGCTCGTCCATAGACAAATCGATCACACGACTTTTCCGTCAATGACATTTCGATCACATACAACTCACATGCAATATATGATCCACAGACACCTAGATAGTAGAAAACTATAATGAATTAAAACTACAGTAATAAACAAAGTTTTTTTTTGGAGAGAAAGTTTTCTGTGACGGAGCACTCTGTCGACCATATCGATACCTTAAAAGTAAAATTTAATAAGTGATATGTTAAGCTAACATGGGTTTCTCAGATAAATGCATTTTTCCCCTATTTTCTACGAGAAAAACACTGTAGAAAATCCTGTAGTTTAGAAGTTTGTCATGAGTAATAGTTCATAATGAGTTCACTTACTATGAGAAATTATCGCCAATAAAATGTTTTATTCACGATTTCTCAATTCAGTGAATCAGCACTCATTTAGCTTTACCTTTAAGGTGGCGATATATTGTTTGTGATCAAAATGTCGTCGACCGAAAAGTTGTGTGGAAGAATTGTAGTGCGACTGAATTCTCCGTGACCGATGTGTTTGTGACGAATTATCTGTGGCCAAGTTGTCTGTGACCGAAATATCGTTGCCCGGAAAGTCTTCCAGTAGATATATCATATATATCATAACATATCATGGGCAGGCATGGCACAATCATGTGACCAATTTTTGTCCATGATCCTGTCAATGATCACTTCCATGATTTGCCCATGATGGAGGATCAATGGATGATGGTCAATGTTATAACCGAGGTCGAGTCGCTATTCTTGACTAGCGTATTTGGAACAGAATAACGCTGGTTCGAATCACGCTTAGCACTTAACCATAACTTCAACCCTGATTAAACAGATGTCATTGCATGGACACAAGCTTCTACTTTCGCAAGACATCCGGCCAGGTAAAATAGGTTGAGCATTCCTCTTCACAAATCTATTAAAAAAAAAAAAAAAAAAAATGAGCTCTCTGTGGACGAGTTGTCTTTGACTGATTCGTGGTGTCTCGGATAGTGCTTGAATATTTTAGTTCGCGCAGCAGCCGCGCTTCCTGTCGGGCGCTGCCGTCTCTCTAATGAAGCCTTAGCAGATGTAATAAGCTTCCGGGCGATGAGAGGGCCCTTTAGCTGTGATACGCCGCCAGGTACCTCAATAATGTACACGAGCACTTATGGTACACGAGCATTGATTGATAGTGCTGTGAATATGGTGTTTCAATCATCTACGAATTGCGATTCGGTTTAGATGTATTGATTTCAATTGATGTAAGCTTCTTGTCGATATTTAGGTACAATCGGTCGATGGCTCAGTAGGTAGCATGCTTGGGTTCCATGCCAGAGTTCGATCAGGATTTAATCCCCACCAAGGGTGTCTATGATTTTACGTTTCTGTGTTTATTTCAAAGACAAAAACTCTGCCTTCACGAGAAATGAGAAGTAGCTCCCTCGGGAGCGGGGAAACCTCTAATTAAAGCAAATTTGTAAACATACAGACGGCAGGATTCATTCTTTCTCCACAAAGTTTATTCTGCAAAAGGTTTATTCTTTCTGTATGAGGTTTATTTTGCGTGATCTAGGCGTGAATCGTCTGCCTTGACATGCCCCCGATCGGTTACATTAAAGATGTCGATCGCATCAGCGATATTGATGGTTCTGCCAGAGTTGTCTCCAAGATTCATTATTTCTCCACAAGGTTTATTCTTTCTGCGTGAAATTTATCCTGCGTGTCTAGGCTTTAGCAATTGTCTGCTTTGACATGCTCCCGATTAATTTCATTGCAGATGTTGATCAAAACAGTGGTGTTTATTCGCGCAGCCCGATTTGTCTCCAAGATTCATTCTTTCTCTATTTTTTTCTTTTTACAAAAAAAAATATTCCTTCGGCGTGAGGTTTATTTAGCGTGATCTAGGCTTCAGCAATTGTCTGTCTTGACATGTTCCCGATCAGTGTCATTGCAGATGTCGATTACAACAGCTTAGCCAGATTTGTCTCCAGAATACATTTTTTCTCCACAAGGTTTTTTCTTTCTGCTCAAGGTTTATTCCTTCTGCGTGAGGTTTATTTAGCGTGATCTAGGCTTTAGCAATCGTCTGCCTTGACATGCCCCCGATCAGTTACATTGTAGATGTCGATCACAACAGCGGTGTCCATTAGCGCAGCCAGATTTGTCTCCAGGGTTTATCCTTTCTGCGTGCGGTTTACTTTGCGTAAGCCCGGCTTTACTTATCGTCTGACTTGACAGGGACGTCCTCGGCCTGCGCTAATCTCGCTGATATTATTATGTCGCTAAAGAAGTGTTCACACAAATAAGTTTAGATTAATAAAAAAAATACTGACAAGCTAAAAATCTATACATAGTCTATTGATTAACTTTATTAACATTATGGACTCATTATTGAAAGGTCGTGAGTTCGATTCCCGGCGGAACAAAACAAAAACTATTTCTAAATTTTATTGATTGTTGATACCACCTCTGTCTCAGGGAAGGTCGGCAAGAGTTGCAAGACTTGAAAGGGGTTATACTCATTTGAGATTGAGTTTTTATATTGTTGATACACATGCGGCATGTGTAAGCACGAACTTATACGTGTCTGCTTGTGGGATAATTTAATATGAATCCTAAATATTAATATTTATCATTGCAACTCAGATTCTAGATTATTACACATGTCACCTCTGTCTCAGGGAAGGTCAGCAATAATTGCAGGGCTTATGTTCATTTGAGATTGGGTTTTTATATTGTTGGTCCACATGTCGCATGTGTAAGCACGAACTTATACGTGCCAGCTTGTGGGAATGCATTTAATATGAATCTTGAATGTTTATACGTATATTTGCAACTTAGATTATACATTATTATGGAGACATTCACTTTGTAATAATCCTTTTTAAAAGATAAAACAAAACGACTTTGTTTTTTTATTACGGCGAGTATATTCAGTCCCACGACCGGTTTCACCAACAATCCGTTTGCATCCTAAGGTGGCAACATTTATAATCTATAATCTATAATCTAAGTTGCAAGGATATATTCATTTAAAGCTCTCAGATGTATGCCCACAAACCAACAAGTGTAGCTCGCGCTTACAAATGCTGAATGTGTACTTACAAATAAAATCCAAACCTCAAATGAACATAAGCCCCACAACTTTTGCCGACCTTCCCTGAAACAGGGGTGACATTGGCAAAGTGAACCATTTTTTACAGTATGGGTGGTCAGCCTCATACCAACCTATAAGTCAAGGAAAATTACATAATTACTGTAATTATTTATGTGATCCCATCGGTCCAAGGAATACGAAATAATCGTCTATGAATCCACAGTTTTAAATGCCTCTTGCTATGATATGTTTCGGATATCTAGAAAAAATCAACGATAAACGACTTACAAAAAGAGTGTAAGTACAAAGGGAATGCCAAAGGTAAGCATGGGAAGAGAAAGACCGGAGAAAGAATGGATTGATCAAATAAGTGAGATTGTAAATGAATGGAACATGCAGAGAGCACGAATGAGAAGAGTGATGAATGCTCAAACTCTCCTCATTGCCATCCTGTATGTATGCGTCGGAAGGACCCACAGCACATGAACGCTCATACAAAGCTATATATTTTTTCAAGTGGCGGAAGGCTTTCCCGTAAAGTAAAAGGAACGACACGACAAAACAATAATCTCTAGGTCAGAGGCAAACGCATGACTCTAAAAGTAAATGATGAGGAGATGAAAAAAATGTGAAAGGATAGCGCAAAGTGGAGACAAATCTGCGGAGCTACTAGCCACCCCTAATGGAGTGGTGGCTGGATCAAGTTCCACATTTAAAAAGTTTGTGAGCACAAGTAACCAAGTTCACTATCTTGGTTGCAGATTTGCAAGTATAAAGTATAGTAACTTCTAGCGTGCTAATAAGTAAAGTTAACGTGGAAACTACAGTTGGGTAAACTGTAAGATAGTGGTTGCTAGTTAGTGCGGAATCTGATTGATTTTCTTAACTTGGGTGATTCGAACTCGAGCTCAGTAATCGCTGTTTCTAGTTTGGCTTCCCATTCAATCAATGTGGTTACATTTAATGTTAACAACTTTACGAAGACTGTTGCAATTTGGTTTAATTCAAAGCAATTAATTTTTTATTGACTTGGTTGGTATGAGGCTGACCACCCATGCTGTACAAACTGGGTAACTTTGCCAATGTCATCCCTGTTTCAGGGAAGGTTCATTTTCATTCGGATTTTAATTTGTAAGTATATAGCATTTGTAAGCGCGAACTTAAACGTGTCTGTTTTTGAGCGTGCACTTAATATGAATCTTAAATGTTAACATATATTTGGAAATCAGATTATAGATTCAAGAATCAATTACTGTGATCCTCGGGGGAGGTCGAACCCTTATACTCGGCATGGAATGCAAGCATTCTAGCAACTGATCTATAGATATATTTTTACGAGCATGGTTGTCGCTACAAAGCGCCAATTCTCAAGCAAGACCCAGTTGCTGTAAGACAGGATGGACCATTGGTGAACCGTCTTTGATAAAGGTAAAAATCTCTTCAAAAACAATGTGGTAAAAGGTTGCACTATTCGTGTAACTTAGTTGCGAGTATTTGACGTGTTAAGTTTTGTATAATGCTTCTGCACGCACTTTAAAATCTACTCGTAGTGTAAAGGATCCTTAACGAAGGACACATCAGTACCAAGTATAAAACACTGGGTAAACTCCCCTTGATAGCGTAAATAGATGAAATACATGAAAGCTTAATCACTCAATAGGGGTGATGTTGTATCTTTAATACATTTTTGTATTTACTCGGTCAAGGAGGATTTACGTTAGGTTTTATACTAGGGATACCTTTGAGTTATAACATAGAGGAACAGAAACTAACTTACTGCATTGATACATACTATAAACCATATTTGTTTCAGTCTTGTCCTTTATACGAAACATGTTTTTGCATGTACATTTCTACGTTTTCTTGCTTTTTCTCTTTTGTGTTTCGGCCCCCATTTATAACACATGCCATAATGTCTTAAAATTATGTTTTTCCTTTAAAATTTGTCAATTTTATCGATCACAAGATTTATAACACACGCGTACCATAAAATGCTATGTTCGGACTGGTTCAGACAGCCATTGTATTCGCAATGTTGCCAACTTTCTGGATGTTTTTTTTTGTACACATGGAAATGTAGCTGCGCAGTTCTTTGTTCTCTTTATTACTAAGGATCATTTTCGTAAGTTAGTTGAAAGAGATATGAGTCGTATAAATGCAAACGCCTTCAACTCCTTACGCGATGATTTTGAGAAAAATAAACTTGGGTTTTGAACGCAATTATTTGGGTATTGGAGATGACGGCGTTTGCACGAAATCATACTTTTTCAATTAAAATTACGAAGGATTACGCGAGGTTTTCATCACATTGCACACAGCAAACGATTTGTTACACTACGCAGAATCAAATTCAATAATTATCTCAAAAATCATAAAATTTGGAGATGACGGCGTTTGCAGTTATACGACACATATATTTCGTGAAAATAATTTCTAGTCCCCAGATATCATAAGTCAATTGAGGGATACAGTTGACTAGCAAAAGGCCGAAGGACCTCAAAGTGTACACGCATGTAAAATGCAAAGGACCTCTTCCGCCGGTACTCGGGAATTTCCGCCTTAAGTTAATAAGCCCAGTACCCCAAGTATAAACTCAACCACTAAATTTTACCAAAAGTATATGAAAACTAAGACTATCACTAGACTTGCTGTTTCATTTTTTGGTAAACTCTTTAGTAAGGTTTGAATCTCTTGTTTTGTACTAGGAGTGAGGCCTAGCAAATACGACTGGTGATGTTCTCATATTGGCCGGAGCTTGCTTAAGAATATTAATTCTTATGGTAGAAGAGATAAGGGAGGATATCGTGCGCCTTAGAGAGTAAGGAAAGCTTGTCTTGTCTTGTCTTGTATCCTGCCGCCTTTCCTCTAGGGGTGGCCAGTACCTCCACACAAGTGCCTCCACTTGACTCTGTCCTTGCATACTTCTTTCATCTCATCTAATTTCATCACTCTTTTCATGCATGCTCTTCTCTTGTTTCCACTCTGTAAATTCCATTCATTCGCAATCTCATTTATCTGATCAATCCATTGTTTCCTAGGTCTTCCCCTTCCACGCTTACCTGTTACATTCCCTTTATACACTCTTTTTGTCAGTCGGTCTTCATTCATCCTTTCAATATGTCCAAACCATCGCATCACACTTCTTTGAACTTTCACTTTCACGCTTTCTTTTACTCCGCATTCATTTAGAACCCATTCGTTTCTCACTCTATCTTTCAGTGTTTTTCCTGTCATACTTCTCAGATGGGCCATTTCTACGGTGCATACCTTATTTACTTCTCTTTCATTCAACGTCCATGACTCGCTTCCATACATCAGCGTCGGCAACAAAATACAATTGTGTACCGCCATTTTCATTTTCTTTGGTATCCTTTTATTCTTCGCTATTCTACCAAACGCTCCTATCACGCATCTTCCTTTGCTGGCACGCTTCTCTAATTCTTTCGTCATCTTACCATTCGCCTCAAACTTACTTCCTAAATAGTCAAACTCATTCACTACTTCAACTTTTATTCCATTCAAATTAATTGTTAGTTCCTCACATACTTCATTCCTGTCAAAAACTAATACTTTTGTCTTATTCGCATTTACTTTCAAGCTATTCTTACAAAATGCATCATTTAGTTTGGTTAACATCGTTTGGAGTTCCTCCGCCGAGTCAGCTAAAACTATAGCATCATCAGCATAAAGAAGTACTCCAACTCTTGTTTCACCCACTTTCACTCCGCTCTCTGATATTCCAGCTTCTTTTATGCAACTGTCCATGATTATATTAAAATTTTAACCGCTTAAATAGGATAATTTTGTTGTATTGTTTGCCAATGAGCAAAAGCAGAGATTAAAATTTCTTGAAACGAAGTGTTTTTTAAATGTTTCAAGTTAGATCTATAATCTATGTATATTTAATGGAAGTTCCAAGAAAGTAAAATTTCAGATTCATGTTTCATGCATACCCACTAACAGGCAAGTGTTATTTTGTGGTTATATGTGCTGCAAGTGTATCTACAAAATAAAAATCCAAACCTCAAACGAACATAAGCCCTGCAACTTTTACCGACCTTCCCTGAAACAGGAGTGACATTGGCAAAGTGAATTTTTTTTTTACAATGTGGTGAAGAAATTTGCTTACCTTGAAACGTAATACAAAAGAGAAATCCAAATTTCAAATCAATACTCGTATGGCCCTCTATTCTTCCCTGTAGCAGGGGTCACATCGACAAAGTGAACGTGAAGTTTATTTATAGTATGGGTGGTCAGCCTCATACTAAGCTATTAATCAGATTTTCTTGCTTATTGAGCTAATGAAGAAAGTTTTATACAGAAAGTACCAAAATAAAACAATTTTTGTTTTCGGTAGCACAATAAGAAAATGGGATAAGAGTAGGTGTATGAAAAACAAACAATTTATAATTAATGGAATTACCTTGTTTACAATAAAAATATATTCATATATTCTAGAATAATTGTTTTATATTGTTAAAGAATGATGTTTACATGCAACGTATCAGATTCAAATTGTTATTCAAAATATATTGATGGTCCGGTCCAATAAACGAGCTCTCTAAAAATAAATAAACCGGGCTCGTTCAACGCGTGGGCTTATTAAAGGTGCTGGGAATATAGTAAGCATTACTTGTACTTATGTAGTAGAACTTCAATTATCCGAGATGTAGATTCAGTTTACCTAGGATGATAATTAAAAATCCGGATTATGTAGCTTTAAGAAATACGGACTTTGAATGTTTTAGGGTTTGTGTATTGACATTGTGAATTAAGCATAGCCTCTTATGTAAAATTTTCTACTGAACGCTGATTGCATTTTTAAAAAAAATATTATGTTGGCCGTCTTTCACCTCACAATAACACTGCCACCTAAAACTTTCTACGGGATTCACTTTTGTGATTTTTAGATTTGTTAATTGTTCTCTTGATAATGGTTTGATAACACCGAGAGCGCTCCAGGAAATAAATCAAGTCGTGAAGGAAAACTTTGTGTATTTTTTTATTTTTATATTATTAATTTAAAACGGAATTTTTAGCTATACTCCGTTTTCACAAGTTCCGGATCCGGTCGCGAAATGTACGAGATTGCCAGATGAACCACGCCAGATTGTGTGAAAGCGAACACTTGCAATCCGGCAGCAGACCGGACGGAGTAATAAGGCGCTGAGGATTTTACGGCTTGTGGTCATCACTTGTGGATTCTTTCCGGGATTTGTTGCCGTGGTCCATTGATTGGAGCTAAAGCTTTCGGAACGTTCTGCCCATATCAACGAAGGACTTCTTCAGCGTAAATTTGATGTAACTGTTTAAAACACACAAACTTTTACAAATAAAATAATGCGAAGTATAGTATATGTATGTAAATACACCATTACACGCAAATGACAAGAAAACTAAGGAAAGAAGACGAAAATAATCGTTAGCAGTAATCTCTCACTTTCTCAGTAATATCTCTCCATTTTTTCATGAAGGAAATATCTCCTGGAAATGATTTTTTGCTGCTCTGCATATGCTACAAAGATTCAAATGTAGACAAAGCTTCCGAATAAGAAACTTTCATACTTAATTTTTTGACGTCTAGATTTGATTATTTTCCGGATAAGCTCGGTTACTTTCGAGCTCAGATAATTGAAGCTCTACTAGAGTCAGACTAACTTATAGTTAAAATAACTCTTTTATCAATAATGAAGACGTTACTTGAATGGTTGGAGCGCGTCATGTCAGAGATATGAGATCTGGTTTAGTGGAAGGTCCCTTGTCGGCCCACCGACTCACATACCAAGGTCCTCTACCAATGATTGATTTTCTATTTAGAGCTTCGAATATTCAGACTTATAAACTAATTATTATTATAATAAAAATATATTAAAGGTTGAACGTTGATTTTCGGATAGGGTTTATTTCAGCGTATAATGATAATATTAAGATAATTTATTTGGCAAACGCTGTTTTTGTGTGTAGCACACCTCAAGAGCCCTCTGCTGGCTTCGTCGTTGGCATAGAAAGAGTCAATTCTCAAGCAAGACTCAGTTGCTGTTGGGCTGGATGGACCTTTGACAACTGGTATTTGGTAAAGGTATATGAATTTTTTAACCCAGCGAAGAGCAGATTTGAAAATAAATGGTATATTTTTGTGCTCCGAAGTGATTCGAATCAACAAACTTCCATTTACGAGTCCGAAGCGTTACCACTAGACTGCGGACCGGTATGTATGTGTGGATATTTGTTTGTTGTCGTATTGAATGTGTATTTAATGAGGACTTAAAAGGAAATACTCGTATAATATACTTCTTACACTACGTGTGTAGCTTAATAGCATTTAGCGTAGCGTAGTCCAGTACGTTAGTTACGTAGATAAAAAATTCTCGTTTCTCTATAAACCTTTTTATCTGAAAACGTTTAACTCGAAACGGTGCACTATAATGAAGGAGCCCGCAATGAAAAAAGCTACACGAATGGGATTTTTGTATTATTTTTGCGAAATTCTATTCGTCTCTATTTTTACTCGAATTAAGGTAAGATAGTTTTTATAAATATTATATAATTATCTCCATTTCAGGCACGTAAACTTGGTAGAGGCAAATAAATTTAAAATCTATAATCTAAGTTGCAAAGAAATATTACATCTAAAATTCATATTACGTGCATGTCAATAAGCAGGAACGTATACTAACACATGTAACCAAATGTGGACCTACAACATAAAATAACCCCAATCTCAAATGAACATAAGTCTTGTAACTCTTGCCGACCTTCCCTGAAGCAGGAATGAAATTGGCACAGTGAACCATTTCTTACGCCATGCGTGGTAAGCCTCATACTTATCTATAAGTCAAGGAGTAGGTAAGCATGGCCATAATCAATAGTCAATGGATTTAATATGTATGGAAATTTTAATTCGTAGCTTTTAGTTAGCATGAAATATTGATATAAAATAAACACATAGTTATACTTATTATAAACACTTTTTAAGGCCCTGTATTTTCAACGTTGTCTTATGTGACTTTAAACTGAGACAAACAACTATCCACACGATTGTTAAGTTGCTACCTTTTCATTCAGTATAAAGTCGCCATGCTAATGTTAACACGTGGTTAATACCGAGCCTTCTAGAAATTCCTTCTTTGAAACGTACATCTTTCTAAGAAGTATAAACGTTATGAATATCATATATGTAACAATGTAAGTCATACTATTTCTTATATCGAGTTTAATTGAGAGCAGTCCCCAAATATAAAACTTTACGTGAATAATTTTAATGAAAACTACAACAGTGCCTCTTTTGAGGGTTTTTGCATCCATACAGTTTTTGGTGAAAAAAATACTGCTAGAGAGATCCACAAACGAGCTTCCATACATGATGGGCTTTATGACGTCATAAGGAACATTCGAACAATTATGGTTAAGTGCGTGCTCCGAAGCCAGGAAGGGAAAGATGAAAGCTTCAACAGCAGACTTCCGTGTAGGGAGCATTCCTGTCTATTTCAGACCATGGGCTATAGAGATAATAATTCTACTATCGTAAATATCGAGGGCGGTATGAGTGAAGAAGATGAAAGCGAACAGGGACACAATATATTACTTCACAAGAATCCATAACCTAAGTTGCAAATATATTGTTCCTAATATGCAAGATGATAGTAGTTATGTTTGGTTTGTCTGTGTTAGGTAACAATAAGTCAATGAAATCTCTAGAAATGAGTAGATGCTTAAGTAGGTATCTAATAATGATTTGTATTTGTTCGCGATTTATCAAGTGTTGCATCGAATATTCTGGTGAAATCCAGCAAGATGGTGTGTGACAATTCTCCATGTTTTAATAATGATGCTTATAATCTGTAAAAATTAGGACCAAGATCCCTTGGAAGAGCAGATATAAATAAACCGTCGTACTCTTCACATGTAAAAAACTCTGTCCCGCTATAGAACCCGGTAAAAAGATAACTATGTATGGCATTTTAGATTCATATATCATGCAGTCCCATGAGCGGAACGTATGAGTTCGCGTTTACACATGCCGCATGTGGACTTACAAGAAAGAAACCCAATCGCAAATTAACATAAGAACTGCAACTTTAGCCGACTTTCCTTAAACAGGAGTGTCATTTGCAAAGTGGAACATTATTTACAGTATGGGTGTTCAGCCTCATACTAACCTATAAGTCGAGGAACTATAGCACTATCTCTCTATTTTCAATTCTAAATAACCGAGAAGCGATATGAACCACGCGTCTGTTTTAACTCAGAAAAAAACTATTTCATCTCAATAAAGCGATTAAGAGTATCGAATCTAAAAATTCCAAACCACTCGTGTACAAGATTAGTGTAAACGTATCCGGTCGTAAAAATTTAAAGCTCAGATAACGTACCTAAATGTTCATGAACTTAAAATATAAAACATATCTTGATACCTACGACTATTAAACTTGAAGTGACCTCTTCCCTGCTCCCGAAGGGGCTGGTTTTCATTTTCTCTGACGTCTGAGTTGGCGGAATTCTTGATTTTGGGTTTGAAATCAACATCGAAACTGATAATCATTTCTGTAATTGTATGTATGTATGGAAATATAATCGACACTGGTATGTCCTATCGACTATCGGTGTTATTAACACACAGCAAATCCATAGCTCAACCACCACCTACCATGAATTTTCCATTAAAAAAAACAATGATCCATGGATCAGCTGCAGATAAAATGTTTTCTGAATAACACTGTATAACTTTGACCCTGATCTAACAGATATCATTGGGTGAGAAATTAATAATTTACCGACTAAGCTATCGACCGGTCTGGAAAATTCCAAATTTTCAGTATTGAATCAACTGTAACAATTTCCATAATTCAAAAATTCATTTCAATATTATAAAGTAAGGAATTGAAATCAAGTTGTGATTCAGAGAACGTGGGTGTGGAATGTTTTTTTAAAATTATTTTTAACATTAAAATTTAGATTCGTATTACAATGGAATTTCGCTACCGGATATCTTCTCATAGGAAATTCCTGACCAAGTATAATAAATACTCTGCGTTGGAAGTCGTGGCCCTGCAGACAATCCCTTGCCATGCATCATTCTTGAGTGGCATTTTTGAATGACATCCCTTCATTCTCCACGCGATCATGCAACAGTAAATTTTCTCGTTGATACTCTTCCAATGAGCTAATGAATTAATTACTTATGACTGATTGTCATGTCTTGTTTTACATGCCGTCATATCTCAGCACTACCAAGCTCGCAGAGGGCTCTTGAGGTGTAATTTACACAAAAACAGCACTCACCAAATAAATAATCCTTATATTATAATTATTATCATCGATGGCCAGAAATAAGTATTGGTCTCTGTAGCCCAGATCTTTGTGTTGTGTTGTTTTGAGACACCGAAAGGAAGTGGCGATTGGTATTGGTTTTGAATAGGATAGAATCGAATTGGTGGGAACGCAGCTAACAGCCCTGCTACAAAAGGATCAGGACATCAACCGCCTCATCACCAACACCTCTGCGGCACTACAGCAAAAGTCATAGACTTCTAGATTCTCTGAAAGCTACAGAGTCTCCTGCATAAGATTCCCAAAAAAATGACTGAAAATGAATCGCGAAAACACCATGCGTGAAATGAAGTCATCCAAATGTAGCTATGTAATTGAATGCCATTCACGCGAAAATGTTCACGCAGGACAGATGGTCTATGGAAGATATCAGAACGCTACAGTTCAACACCCACAATGCTCTATACGAACATTAACGTGATATTTTATTGAATAAATCCATTCTATCACTTGGATATCATAATATACCGACTCCATTTCGTTTTTTTATCCTCTGACTTTTTTCCTCCAACGGTTATTGTTCCACTCCAGACGTGAGTTACCAAACATAAATTATTATTTCTATCCCTTGAGATACATTCCGTACCTACCCCAAGTATACATCACATTTAAACTCAACCAGAACGTTTCACAAAAAAAAAATGTGTGAAAGCTAAAACGCCCACTAAAGGAGCTCTTTCAGCTTTGGTACTTTTTTTTTGCGAAACGCTATGATACAGTTTAAACGTATAGTTTTTAAACTTGGATTCATACTCTTGACTTCTGAAAGCTTTTATTCATCTTCATAAATTTCGCGCACTGCGTACATTGTGATATGTAAATATAAAATACAACAAAACCTATGCATAGGATCTCAGCATAGCGTATAGTACCTACTGCACACAAAACACTAGGCCTGAAATGATGAAACGTTTGAGCGCAAAGAACAAAATATTATTATCAATGTTTACTCTCCCTCTTTGTTATAAACATTTATGATATCATTTTCTCGATTGTATTTACTTCTTACAAATATGTAGAGCGAATGTAAAATGAGAACAAAAGGTGAATGTAAAAAAAACCCTCGTCTAAATGAAAATTTACGAGACGTAGAGAAACGAATGAAAAAATGAAAGTTTTTTTTTTTTATTATCTAAAAGAAAGATTGAAAATAAGCGCTTCAAATTTGATACGCTTCTGTAATCTATAATATAAGTTGCAATTATGCATTATATTTAAGTTTTTTAGTTGGTTATTCAAAAAAACAATACCTTTTTCTTTAATTTAAACACTGTTTTATTTCACAAATATAATATATTTACAAAATTAAATTTTAAATTCTACTACGAACGTTTTCGACTATTCAGTCATCATCAGGTCAACAGTGCTTAAATATAATAAAAAGGTGTTGTTTTTTGAATAACCAACTAAAAAACATAAATTTTCAGTGTTAATAATGGCGGTGCACGGTGGTATACTAGTGCCAACTTTGATGTATGGAAGTGAAGCCTGGACGGTGAGTGAAAGGGAAATTAGTAAAGTCCATACAGTAGAAATGGACTATCTAAGAAGTATGATTGGGAAAAAACGAAGTGACAGGGTGAGGAATGATTTTGTAAGAGAAGAATGTGGTGTAAGGGAAAGTGTGAAAGTGAAGATTAAAAGAAGTATGTTAAGATGGTTCGGGCATTTGGAGAGAATGAGTGATGAAAGATTGACGAAGAAAGTATATGTTGCTAGAATAGATGGATGTCGTGGTAGAGGAAGACCGAGAAAAGTATGGAAGGATCAAATCTCTGAAATAGCGAATGAATGGGATATCCAGAGTCATAATAAAAGGAGGACTTGTATGAAAAAGGTTATGACTCTGGATGAAATGAAAGAATTATGCAAGGACAGGAAGAAGTGGCGGCTAATCTGCAATGCTGATTTTTAATGTTGGTTTATTGGCTTGCTACATTTTTTGCATAAGACATTTCTTTTTTTTTAACTTTTTTTGTATAGATTTATTTTTAAGGTTTTGTTGTTTTCTTATACTTAAATGTTATTTTTTACTCGTATTCCTTGACTTATAGGTTGGTATGAGGCTGACCACCCATACTGTAAAAAATGGTTCACTTTGCCAATGTCACCCCTGTTTCAGGGAATGTCGGCAAGAGTTGCAGGGCTTATGTTCATTTGAGGTTTGGATTTTATTTGTAAGTACACAATCAGCATTTGTAAGCGCGAACTACACGTGTTTGTTTGTGGGCATACATCTGAGAGCTTTGAATGAATATATCCTTGCAACTTAGATTATAGATTATATTATTATATAATACACAAACCATAAAAAAATATATTATTATATTTAAGATTCATATTAAATGCATTCCAGTAGCATGAATCTTCTCATTATAAATTTACATGGATACAAGTATTCGTGTAACCTCTTGCCGTGTTTATCCGAAGGCGTTGCATGTGGCGAGTGGAACCTATTTATTTTAACATGTAAGAAGGGCCGGCGTTACGAGGTTTCCCAGCTCCCAAAGTTGCTGGAACTCATTTTTTATGAGGGCTGGGTTAAACACTGAAACGGGAAATCATTACTGACACCCTCGGTGGGATTCGAACCTGATCTCTCGGCATGGAATCCAAGCACTCTGCCAACTTAGTCATCTACCGGTCCGTTGTCTATTGGTTAACACTTCTGACTAGTAAATGGATGGTTGTCGGTTTGAATCCCGGCGGAGAACAAAAAAATACCATTTATATTTTCAAATATGCTGTTTGCTGGGTGAAAAATTCATATACCTTTACCAAAGATCGATCACTAAATTTCCATCCAGCCTTACAGAAATTAGGTCTTGCTTGAGAATCGGCGCTTTCTACAGCAACGACCAAGCTGGCAGAGGGCTCTTGAGGTGTGATACGCAACTGAAGCGGTCGCATGTGGCGATTTGAACCTAGATTATACACACAAAAACAGCGCTCACCAAATAAATCACCCTAATATTAGTATTATTACCGGACTTAAAAATCTCATATCCGGGACAAGAATTTCGCGTGGCAAAGTACCTACCTACCAACTTTTGCAATTGATAATGTCAGGCAAGATAGATTTTTATACACAATGGGTGGTCAGCTTCATACCAACCTATAAGTCAAGGAATAAAAGTGAATCGCAGAACTTAATTAAAAAACTGTATGGAATTTACGACGGGTCTCCTAGGGAGTGATTTAGTTTTATACATTTTTTCGGTTAACGCAATCGAGGTGAGATTCACGCACTATTTTATACTAGGGGAAAGATGTAATTGCGTCATTCTGCTTTCCGGTCGATAGCTCAGTTGGTAGAGTGCTTGCATTCCATGTCGAGAGCTTGGGTTCGAATCCCTTCGAGGGTGTCAGAATTGATTTCCCGTTTCGGTGTTTATTTCAAATCCGAAGATTTACTCAGTATTCACAAAAAATGAGCATTAGCCATCTTGGTAGCTGGAAAAACCCCCACTTTAATTCAATTGGTTGGCGTAAGGCAACCCGCTTACCTGTAAAAATAAAATATGTTTCACTCGCCACATGCAAAACCTTTCAAGCATAATGGGATAAGAGGTTGCGTTCTATGTGTAGCTTAGTTGCGTTTTAAATTATTGATTAAAGAGATGCCATTTATGCAATGTTTTAGACTCGGGGTACATATGTAATTGCGCCATCCTGTTTTAAGGAAATTCCTTGACTTATAGGTTGGTAGGTATGAGGCTGACCACCCATACTGTAAAAAATGGTTCACTTTGCCAATGTCACCCTTGTGTCAGGGAACGTCGGCAAAAGCTGTAGGGCCTATATTCATTTGAGGTTTGGTTTCTATTTATAAGTACGCATTTAGCATTTGTAAGCGCGAATTACACGTGTTTTTTTGTGGGCATGCATTTGATATGAGCTTTAAATGTTAATATATCTTAGGGCCTGTTGCACCAACCTCCAATCAATATTTGATTGAAACATCAAATTTGATTGCTTAGTTCTGGAAAGGACCTCGGTTAAATTTTTCTCGAAAGTTGGTAAAAATGTGATGGAATTTGAACAGAAAATATGATTCACATCAGCTGACTTACGTATATGCAATCAATTGTTTGATTTGAAAGGGAGAAATCACACTTCATTTTGATTTTCGTCTGATTGGAGTTTGGTGCAACAGGCCCTTAGCAACTTAGATTGAAGATTATTATAGATTAAATTAATGTTTAATTTGTCCACTGAAATGGCATACCTGTGTTATCTCTCCCGCCATGTTGGGCGTAGAACCCGATAACTTTTGTTACTCGATACCTCCACAGTGGCTGGAGCCGTGGGCGTGCACCGCATGACGTGATGCTACTCGGAAATACGTGAAATATGAACACGACAAACAACAAAACTGGTCCGTGGTCCAGTGGTTAACACTTCAGACTCGTCAATGGAAGGTAGTGTGTTCGAATTTCGACCGAGCACGATATATATATATTAGCATGCATGAAAAGAGTGATGAAATTAGATGAGATGAAAGAAGTATGCAAGGACAGAGTCAAGTGGAGGCACTTGTGTGGAGGTACTGGCCACCCCTAGAGGAAAGGCGGCAGGATAAAAGACAAGACAAGGTCGGGGAAAAAGTTTATTCGCATTTTATATGAAAATTCAGGTCTTTTTTTTTTCAAAGTTAATTTACATTTAAATACAGTACATATGTGCCATTTTGTTCGTAGACTATCTGCCATCTTGTAGGTAGAGACATGATCCCGTTGCTGTAGAAAGATTTTTGAGATTTCTGATGAAAAAAATGCAACATGTAAGCTCGATATTTGGGTGCCACACAAGCTCGGGAGCTGGGAAACCTCCACTTCAACTGAGGTGGTTGGCGTAAGGCCGGCCCCCTTTCCTGTAAAAAGAAATACGTTCCACTCGCCACATGCAAAACCCTTTGGGGATAACGCGGCAAGAAGTTACACTATATGTGTAGCTTAATTGCGATTTTTTTTATGAACACATAATCATTCACCAGGAGTGCTTTTATATTTTTGTTTTCATAAACGCGATCGAGAATAGTTTATGCAGTGTTTTATTCTCGAGATTCTGAACGTGGACTGAAAAAATAACTGAAACGTAAAATTATATAAACCTAACAATTATCGCTGTTTTCCTTTGTGTAAAGGATGCTATTGAAGAGGTTTTTCAGTATGAGTTTTCAAGCAAAGGAGAATTATAGCTGAAGATGTCAGGAGCGCTCAACAATGCTTAATTGTACTGAGAAATCGAGGAATGAACAGCATTTCACCAAAGCTGAGATTCTCAGTATATCGACTTAAAGAAATGTTTGTGTAAAAAAACATTGAATAAATATTTCGGTACCTTAAAGGTAAAACTGTATAAGTGAAATACTTAACAAACATGGGTTTCTCAGATAAATGCACCATAATTAATATTTTTTACAAGATAAAACACTACAGAAATATAAAAATCCTGTAGTTAAGATATTTTTCATGAGCACTTTCTTGACTTATAGGTTGGTATGAGGCTGACCACTCGTACTGTAAAAAATGGTTCACTTTGCCAATGTTACCCCTGTTTCAGGGAAGGTCGGCAAAAGTTGCACGGCTTATGTTCATTCGAGATTGGGTTTATATTATAGGTTCACATGCGCAAACTAATACGTGACTGCTTGTGGGAGTGTATTTAATATAAATTTTAAATGTAATTTATCTTTGCAACTTAGATTATAGATTATTATAGACTTCCTTATAATTAGCTACTTACTATTTATTAGAAGCTTCACCCAATAAAATGTTTAATTCACGATTTCTCAAATCATTGAATCAGCACTTATTCAATTTTATAATAGCTGTAACTTTTAATACCTTTTTTGACACTTTGCAAAAAAAGACTTTTCAAAACTATTTTACTTATCTAAGAAAAACGAGGGATTTATGGCAATTTAAAATAATATAGCTGTACACACACTTTGATGTGGTTAAAAGTCATCAGATTGGGTCATGCTCAGCGAATGGACCATTAGAGCCTGAATAAAGTACTGCAAGGACAGGAAAAAACAGAAGACGCATCCGCGGAGGTACCGGCCACCCTAAGTGGAACGGTGGCAGGAAAAAGTTAAAAGTGTATTAAAAATACCACCGTAAAATATGACTACTATTTTGAGAAAAACACTAAAAATAAACAGTGTTAATATTAGGAAAAAATCTATTAATATTTCGTTACAATTTTTTATCCTTGGTCTGAATTTCCAGTCCACTGTTAATCATAGACCTCTTTTAGTTTCTTTTATGTTGAACAATTTTCTGCTATACACCCTTTTGTCTTTTTTTGTATAAAGTTAGGTAAGGATAAGTTTTGTGTCAGGTTAGGTCAGGTTAGCTATCTGCCACATGCTCTTTTGTCCTTTTTATGATGAAGTTCTTTTTGATTTTCAGTCGAAAGAAGGGAAACAATCTCTTGAAAGTGGTGTCTCTCGGTGACAAAAAGACAACAAATAAGTATTCGAACAATAAGAAAAGTATTCATGTTGAAATTGTGAGTTCACTAGGGGATGCATTAATCTTTCTGAGCACTTTGTACTTGTACTTGTATACATCTGCACCACGAGTAGTTTTTGACTTATAGATTTAACTAATCCACCGCGTTTTACCAACAAGTGCATGGAAACAGAACTAGCATCTCTAGTGAGTATTTTAGTTTATACACATTTCTGGGATTGTTGTATTCAAGCGTTAAGTTTTATACTTGGAGTTCTGTGCACCAAAGTAAACTTTTCCTCCATCGCTATTTCTTCCCCCAAATACTTGTTTAGCTTATCCACCATTTGATTCAAAGATGACCTTTTAATTAAATTGTCTTAAGAATCACATGCTACACGAACTGAGCTAAGAAAAAAACGTAAAAAATGATAATGTGAGAGTTGTTTTACATATTTTAAAATCAATTTCCAGCATTCATAAGACACATTGGTCCAGTACATTAAGAGGTTGGCAGAGCTCGTTGTAACATGATGATCTGGGGAATCTTACATCAAGATGACACCACGCTCTGCAAATGACGGTAAAGATGGAGTGGCGGAGGTTGCCTGATCCTGGGAAAAAAATGTGTAGCGTCTGACTAGACGAAGAAGAAGTACATATCGACGGACAGGGCGACGTTTTGGTCAAAAATGAGTTATGAATGCTATCTTACTTAAAATTTTCCGCTCTTTGCAATGCGCTAACTCCCATAGCTCTACGATATTTTTTTATGTTTTGTGTGCCCAAACAAACAACTGCGTTTTTGAAGTATGATTTTGGTGTAACCGACAAGATTTTGGCCTTTTTTATCCTAAAGGCGCTCGAGACAAAAAAAATCGTAAGAACACATTAATAGGAATGCCAATAAATGCCTTTATTTTTTTAAATTTAAGAGCTGTTTTGATTTTGACGACATGATAAAAAATAAAAAAGTTATGCCTTGTTTTCTGCAATCTCAAACTCTAAACTGCTCTTCTGAACAATTAAGTTTTTGTAGCTTATGCCCTATTGCCTTTTAACCGTCTATAGGTATATAAACGTTGATAGCAATTGCAATCGCAACTAAGCTACACATATAGTGTAACTTCTTGCCGCGTTATCCCCGAAGGGGTCGCATGTGGCGAGTTGAACCTATTTATTTTTACAGGTAAGGGGGCCGGCCTTACGCCAACCACTTCAGTTGAAGTGGGGGTTTCCCAGCTCCCGAGGGGGCTGGTACTCACTTCTTGTGAAGGCTGAGTAAACCTTGCCGGTATTTTTATTATGGGGTTTGAAATAAACACCGAAATAGGAAATCATTTGATCATGTGAAATTACCTCTGAAGCGCTATTCTGCTAAATTTTTTACACTTTGGATATCCAAACAAGCCGGAGATTGCTAGCGCTTGCGAAAGAATTCCATAGGTAAAAAATCACAGCACACCTTATTTTTGGACACGAATCGCCAGCTCGTCGTCTTAAGATCGTAAAGAATTTAGCAGAATAGCGCTTCTGATGGACATAAGACAAACAAGCACTTAGGAAAAGATTCGCCGTACAGTAATAACGCTTCCTCTCAGATATCTGCGCGTCTATTCACCCAGGGGACAAAAGCCCCGCCGCGGCTGGGAGCTCGCGTCCCAGAAACAAAGCACGCCAGGATCAAAATATCGCGAGGCCTTGTCAAAGTGAAGGAATGGGGCCTTTGAAGACTTAGTATGGCTGGAAATCTCAGACAGGCTAGGATGGAGGGTGCCACGACAAATCGGGTACAGATAACCAATCCACAGACAGCTCAGCCAAGGAAAAAGCGGTCATACGGCTGTTCATCCACACGACTTTTCCGCCAAAAATATTTCGGTCATAGACTACCTGGGCACAGATGACTCATCCACTGATACATCGATCAGGGACAAATTGTTCACCCGACAGTTCATCCACACGGCTTTTGGGTGACTAAATTGTCTATGACTGATGTGACTGTGATTGGACTGCCGTGCAGGAGCGTGCATCCCATACAGGCACATGCGCCTTATATACTCGTATAAGCAATACATGGTAAAAAAAAACATTTAGGCTTTATATTCAGATTTAAAATTCAAAATTAAAGTTCGATTTCAGCCATCTTTAGCACTACAGTCAATTTCAAATGAGTGATTTTAAAGGAATGGGAGAAAAAAATAATTCTTAAATGTATTTGCCTATGCACTATGCATGCGCCTGCTGTCGTTCCATATCGCTGCCTTAGTTCTTGTTTATCATATACGCCATTGAGAAAATTTTACATAAACAATGTTTGCATGTGTACTGGACCAATGTGTTGTGAGGGTTTTTCCAATAGTCCTACTGATTGACACAATTAATAATTAACAGCCACTTTATTATGTTTACTTTTATTTCTTTCACAATGTATACACAATTAACCACAGCACAATAATATTCTTTATTCTTAATTACACAGGCTTGTGGCTATCCCGCCAGGCAAGCTTCTCCTCCCCTCTTTCTGCCTTCCTTTGTTTTCCTTTTCATTCAAATTCAAATCTCATGTTCCATTTTACCTAACAAACAAATCCATCTCGTTACAATACACCTCCTTCCTCTCATAAAAAAAAAAAACATTCCCAATTTTTTTTTTTCTTTTACAATGAGTAAATAATGTATCATAATGCTCAGCCGGCGCCACATATTTTGTTTTATTTTAAGGATAAATTTCAAAAATATGAAAATAAAAAAAAACCTGTTTCTGATACATTATTCAGTCATTAATACCTTTTTTAACAATACCAATTATTTTCATACTAAAATTAATATATATTTTTTTTTTTTAACACAAATTTCATATTCAATATTATAAACAAATATTTGTTTTTTTTTTTAAATACTTAATTCAACAATTCAAAATAATCAAATAACAATACATAATAAACATTCACCAGTTAATTAATCAATTCATTAAAATAACTTTTTTTTTTTTAAACATGTATCACATCTTTCCCAATATTTAAATTTATTTCAAATTTATTTTTCATTAATAAATTTATCAGTCCATCAATTTTTTTAAAAAACTTTACCTTCATATGTAATACTTTGTTTAATTTATGTTTCATACCTTCATTCATGCAATATTTCATAATTCATTCTTTCACTGATCACTTTTATATCAACTTTCACCGTATCATGCATCACCTCAAATTTTTCATACACATGAAAATATGTTTTTTTTTTTTTTAATCTAATTTGATTATGTCCTTGATGTGATATTTATTTATAACATTTGTGTCTATATCTTTTAATACATAGACTATCTTGCTAACTTTCTTTTCTATTCTGGCTTTGACAAATTTTGGAGCCAACTTTGTACAGAAGTATTTCCCTGCATTTGATTACATATTGTAGATAATTCCTCTGTATTTTTAATTTCAGATGTTGTCAGTAAAGTTGCATATTTTTCTGACAATCCATGAATTATTATGTCCATAAGTTCCTTATCATGCATTCTTTTATTTAATAAATTATTTTTTGATTTTACCTTTAAAATATAAACTGATGCATTATCATGACCTTGTACCATATTTAAAATTTCTAACTTAAGATTCCTTTGAAAGTCATATTTTTCAAATTGTTGTAAGAATTTGGTTTTAAAAATTTTCCAATCAAATTCACAATTAATTGCTCTGTACCACGTTAACGGAAAATCTGTTAAAAATATAGGAATACACTCTACCAAATAATCTAATTTTAATTTGTAGACTTTGGCTAATTCTTCTAACCTTATTATAAATTCATTTGGTTCACTTTCACCATTAAAAGATATTTTTAACTTGAGAGGATCAAAATTTATGGACTCCATTGTGTTACTTTCTAAATCCTTTTTATTATTTATTTTTTTAGATTTCATCATTTGCTGTATATTTTCAATTTATGCAATTAGAGAATAAATCATTTCATCTCAAAAAAAAATTTCATACAAATTAAATATAGCACCATCTATATATATTTATCTAAACTGATTTGAAACAAACTGGTTCATATCCATTCTTCATTCTCCCGCGACGTTCGATTTTTAAATGTTCATTTCTTCCGAACGTAGGTAGGTAATTTGAATTCTCTTGCCTTCAATATTTTCAAAACAGCGTTTCAAATCTTGTAATTTCTTGTTGTTAATTGTATAAGTCGATGTCTTCACTAGCTTTTAAACGTGTTGATGCTTTCCATTATGCTTTCACAACCATAAATCTGTCTAATTTTAATTATTTCATATTGTTTTGAATGTCATTTATTGGAATCGAATGTCATTTGTTTTTGTTTGAGAAAATTTTCTTCATAGGAATTTCATTTACAGATTTTTCTTTTACGTTGGGCGCCAAAATGTGAGGGTTTTTCCAATAGTCCTACTGATTGACACAATTAATAATTAACAGCCACTTTATTATGTTTACTTTTATTTCTTTCACAATGTATACACAATTAACCACAGCACAATAATATTCTTTATTCTTAATTACACAGGCTTGTGGCTATCCCGCCAGGCAAGCTTCTCCTCCCCTCTTTCTGCCTTCCTTTGTTTTCCTTTTCATTCAAATTCAAATCTCATGTTCCATTTTACCTAACAAACAAATCCATCTCGTTACAATACACCTCCATCTCGTTACATCTCGTTACAGTGTCTTATGAAAACAAGAAATTTATTTAAAAAATATTTAAAAAGAACTCTCACATTATCGAGTTTTATGGGTTTTCTTAGCTCAGATTGTGTAGAATTTGATTCTTAAGACTGCATGAAAAATTCATATTTGACCAGATTGGCGTATACGATAAACAAGAACTGGGGGAGCGATATGTCAATGGACGAGCTGTCTGTAGACGAGTTATCGTTGACCAATTTGGAAGGGAACGGGTGGTGTCAAAGTTCAGAGGTTACACCAATTTCGAATTTCGTGTCGCTGAAACGTAAAGGTGTGTGGTGTGGTGAAAATTAGACGCATATGGTTAGGATTTGGTTTAAATCTAAATATGCTGTTTGATGTTCATTTTGAAATGGAGATTGTGTTGTATTAAAATTGCAGTTATTTTGATTGCCATCTTGTAAATGAGTCAAATAAACTATTTAATATGAAACATATTTGATAAGATTCTTTAATTTCTTTTTACTACTTTTACTTAGTCAGCCACTTCTTGTCCATTGCTGGACATAGGCCTCCTCCATATCTCTCCAGGCGTCTCTGTCACCAGCAACTCTTTTAGTATCATCTTAATTTCCTTTTTTTTTTTTTTAAGGAATCCTGTGCGGGAGGCTCCCCAATTCTTGTGAGTCTTGGGGGTCTATGTCACCCTGGAAGGGTGCCGCAGAGGTGTTGCTTGAGTTCTTGGTTCTGTCGTGAGGCGCTGCAAGGAAGTGGTGATTGGTGTTGGTTTTGAATAAAACCGGATTAAATTGGGAAGGGAACACAGATACTGGTAGACCATTCCATAAACGGGCAGTTTGGCAAAGGAATGAGTCATGAAAACGCCAAGTTCTCATAGTTTTGAGATCGACTGCAAAGGGATGAATGAGAGTCGTACTACGAGTTTCCCTTTCTGAAAAGCGAGGGGGAGGGATTAACGAATGGAGCTCATTAGAACAAGCTTCGTGGTAATATCGATAAAAAAGACTGAGCATTCCAACCTTTCTTCTGTGCTGGAGCGGCTGCAGATCGGATGTCAGAGAAGGATCATTGATCAACCTCACTGCCCTCCTTTGCACAGAATCAAGTTGGTCACTCAACTTCTTGGACATACCACACCAGAGATGGCTGCCATACTCGATAATGGGGCGGATTTGGGATTTATACAGAGTCAATAACTGGGCTGAAGTAAAAAACCTACGGGCTCTGTATAATATGCCGAGTCGCCGGAAAGCGGAAGTTGTGCGAGACTCAATAGCATCATGGTATTTTAACTCTGATGACAGAGAAACACCAAGAAGATTTAAGTGTTCATGGTTAGAGAGGGAGACATTGTGGAAAGTTGGGAGATAGTTGTTTGGAATCCTCTTTAAGGATATCAGACATACTTGAGTCTTTTTGACGTTGAACTCTACAAGGTTGTCAGTGCCCCAACGGCTGACAGCCCTGAGATCTGTATTGATCTTTGAAGCTAATGATTCACGAGCAATAGATATCGCTGAACTATTTGGGGGCTTTGTAAAAGAGAAACCGTCATGTATTGTACTGTCATCGGCATAGCAGTGGATAGGAGCACAGGATAGTAAATCATTGATGTGCATAAGAAAAAGTGTCGGAGACAAGGCGGATCCTTGGGGGACACCGGAATTGATTGGTAGCAGGGCTGATTTACTACCATCGATGACTGTTTGGATAGATCTGTCTTTTAGAAAGCTGGAAATCCATTCTATGAGGAGAAGGGGAAGTCCAAATGATGACAATTTGTTTAGGAGGCTGGAGTGCCAAACTCTATCAAAAGCTTTGGAAATATCAAGAGCAACAGCTTGTGTTTCGCCCATAAGATCGAGGCGTCGACCCCAGACGTGTGTGACATAAATGAGAAGGTCACCACTGGAGCGGTTACGGCGAAAACCGTATTGGTGGTCGCTAACCGGCGAGGTTTACTCAGCCTTTACAAGAAATGAGTACCAGCCCCCTCGGGAGCTGGGAAATTCCCACTTCAACTGAAGTGGTTGGCGTAAGGCCGGCCCCCTTACCTGTAAAAATAAATAGGTTCAACTCGCCACATGCGACCCCTTCGGGGATAACGCGGCAAGAAGTTACACTATATGTGTAGCTTAGTTGCGTTAGTTGCGTTTTTTTAAGCAGTTTATGGGTTTCCAGATATTCCATAAGCTTATCGTTTATGATCCTTTCCATGACTTTTGAAAGTAAGGAAGTGATTGCGATTGGACGATAATTGGCAGGGTCAGAGCGAATTCCCTTCTTGGGGATGGGATGAACGGTCCTTAGTCGATTTCCATTGTTATGTTTGTGCTTATGTCATTTCCAACATTATTTTACAGGTATGTATTTACAACTTTTCAACTTCGATGGAACTAAAGCTTAAGAGCCTTTTGCACTAAACTCCAATCAGACAAAAATCTAAATTAACTGTGATTTCTCCCTTCAATTCAAAATTTTGGTTACATATACGTACATAAATTAGCTAGTGTACATGATCTTTCCTGTTCAAATTCCATCATATTATTACCCACTTCCGAGAAATATTAAGCCGACGTCCTTACCAAAATTAAGCAATCAAATTTGATGTGTCAATCAAATAAATTGTGCAACAGGCCATTAATATTATTATATTATGATTTTGGATTTTAAGGGGGCACTTGGTCACGTATGCCTCATAAGACTTCAGCCTCTAAGATATTTTTCTCGTTATGCATTTAAACTATTTTTATTAAGTCCGCAATTGGGGTCGCGAATGTCCGGAAGGACCTGCTCACTGAAAAAAAAGACCCACCCTAAATTGTCGTGCCAGTTATGACGATGATGCAGTTTTTGTAATTTGAAATGCCTTCGTAATATTTGGACGTTGATCAAATAAAACAGACTTGTATCTGTTACTTCGTATACGATGGGTGTACCTAATCCATAAACAGGCAGAGATCGAATCCTATTCGCAGATTAATACTTAAGTGTTTCGTGAGATGCCAGACCCAGTACTAAAGCAAGCCAATAAAATATTCACTGTGCGAGATTGAAGAGCGAGAAATGCTCAGTGCTCAGACATGGCTATGAAATTCGGTTACATGATAGAATGGCACAGTTACAAAACGACACATGACATAACAACGCATGACAGAACAACACAAATAGAACCACAATGACAGTTAATCACTATGACAAAACATCACCGGAAAGTACATCACATAGCTAAAATAGAACACCAATTTTCATACCATAAACGGCGTATGAAAAAACATCACAAAGCAGACAACACCATAAACGGTGTGACAAAAATGTGATACACGAGAAACATAACAAAAAGGAACTGATGGATATATTATTTGGAAAAGCTAATAAAAAATTAAGGTTCCCGATTATCATTACTAGAAAAAAACCTAACTAAGCTGAACATAAAGAGCAACTTCTTACCGCGTTATTTCCGAAAGAGTCGCATATGGTGTATGGAATCAAAATATTGTTTTCCGTGTTGTGTTGTGTTGTCATGTGATGTGTTTTTTATGTGCCGTTCTGTTTTACGTATGTGATGTTTGTCATATTGTGATGTTTTTTCCTTGTGTTGTTTTGCCATAATGATGTATTTTCTGCGTTGTTTTGTCATTGCGATGTTCGGCCATGTTTTGTTCTGTCATGTCTTGTTCTATCATGTGTCGTTTTGTCACTGTGCCGTTCTATATGAAATTCTGCTCAGGATTTATATCTAAGATTGCGCGGTCTAACATACGAGGTCTGTTAAGAAAATGTGTTATAATTCTTGAATTTTTAAAATTCATTTTGTCCCTTCTAAGAAATCCTTCTTACAAAATATGAATCAACCCCGGTTTCAGAGAAAAGCGGCAGGAGTTACAAAGTTTATGTTCATATGAGGTTTGATTAATTTTGTACGTACATTTTCACATGTGTACGCGCGAGTTTGCATTAGCCTGCTTGTAGGCATGCATAGAATAGATCCTTAAAAGTCAATATATCTTTGCAACTTAGATTAAAGATTATAGAATGAAAAGTTTAAGGTTGCTAAAATGGTGAATACGGTAGCGAAGGCATAATTATTACGTTGCTGGCTTTTGCCCGAAAATCACGATCAGCAAATAACGTGTACGCTGGCGCATTATCTATAATCTATCTATAATCTAAGCTGCAAGGATATGTAAGCATTTAAGGCTCATATGAAATGCATGCCCACAGACAGGCACATGTAGGTTCGCGCCTACACATTCTGCATGCGTGCATACAAATAAAGAAAACCTCACATGGACATAAACCTTGCAACTCCTGCCGCCGTTCCCTGAACCGGGGTGGCATTGGCAAAAGTGAACCGATTTTTACAGCACGGGTGGTCAGCCTCGTACAGTGTCGTGTCGTAATATCCATGACTGATTCTGAAACAAGTCGAGTCGTTTTTTTTCAATTATTTATCGAAAATGCTTCATAACTTCAAGAAAATAATACCTAAGACCTTCGACGCAAAAAAATAATAAAATCAAATTACGTAGTTTTCGAGATTTTAAAGGACGTTTTTTATCAGACCTCTTTTACCACAATACGTGAGTGAACCAATACTCAAATCTACTGAGAGGTTTCCGGTGTAAGCTATTTGTCAGAAATATGAATGACTTACTCCAAAACCCCCCAAAGTCTGGCGCGAAATGAAAAATGTAACATTTCAGTGGGTTTCTACATTAAAACAGACTCTCCCAGCTTTGACCCGAAAACCATTTTTGGATCTCTTAGCGAAAACACTAAAGTTGAATTGAATATTGGAAATGGAATCCATATTTTTTTTCATTGATCTAAAGTGGGATGAACTTTTGTGGTTTACTATAATATTAAAAACCGTGTTGAAGAGAAGAATGGGCTTTTCAACTTTTCTTCGAAGTCGAAGCCAACGCCATCAGGAGACGCATGTCTCTTTCGGTAAAGAAGGACGAACTGATTGTCAGACAGAAATAATTGTTGCTTGTGATCGAAGATTGTATGGTATACAAGGTGACCTTTGGTAGGTCATTCATCAACAATGTCGTAGATGCTCCATTGTTATAAAGATACTGTTGCGAATGTGTAATTATGTGTCTGTTTGAATTGTGTCAACGAAGTCTCTAAGTGTAAGTGCTTAAATAATTGCATTGGCTCGAGATTGTGTGAGTGTTTAATCGAATATTCTAAGTAGAATGTTCTGGTGAAATCTCCCATATGCCAGTTCTCAATGTTTCGAGAATAATCTTTAGTCTCACCTATAAATAGAGACCAAGATACTCTGTA
The DNA here is from genome assembly GCA_951799405.1 of Agapetus fuscipes. Lineage (NCBI taxonomy): Eukaryota > Metazoa > Arthropoda > Insecta > Trichoptera > Glossosomatidae > Agapetus > Agapetus fuscipes. The sequence goes on along the minus strand of OX637347.1, from coordinate 3,684,422 downwards.
GCCAGACTTTTATATAAGCCGTTGAGCTATACAGTTCAAAAGTAACTTTGTACGAACCGTATCTTAGAATAAATTGTGTAAAATAAATAACTGCAATTTTTATTAAGCTTAACCCGGTAAAATCGTAAAAATACGTTGAATACAACATGGACAAAACGTTGGGATGCAGGACTTAGTCCAAACGATTATATATCTTAAATTTTATGAAGTGTGCAAAAGAATAGAGCACAAATATTTACTTCACTCTATATTATATTATTATGAGTCCAGGAACGTGTTATTGCTTTGTCCGAACTGCAAAACCGTTTGTGCAGTTTCATTCATTTGTTTCCATTTCAACCATTTGTGTCCTGCAAACTGGAAAACATTGATAAATGCGGAAAAGATAAATGTGGGCTACCAACGACTAGCTGTTGAAGACATGTCACCTCTAGTACAATGCTACAGATGTTTGGGTTTTGGACACACCCAAAAAGTTTGCGAAGAAAAGGAAAAATGTCATCACTGTGCGGGAGAACACAAGTTTTTAGCATGTCCTAACAGGGCTTCTGATTCTATATGTGGAAACTGTACATCCGAATCAGGATGCCATAGGTCCACTAGCTATGATTGTCCTGTTAGGAAAATTATGGAAGCACGAGCAAGAGATAGAGTAGACTATGGAAACATATGTTGACAAAGTCAATAAAGGAAACCATGCGGAATACAAGTACAGGAACATCCAAGATTATACTCCAGGAATAGATTGTTTGACAGTGATGTATCTCAATTCTAGAAGTGTTAAAAATAAAATGGATGATATTGAAGAAATTCTCAAGATGCATAACACCGTCCATATCCTGATTATAACGGAAACCTGGCTGAATGAAGGGGATGAGGCTTTTTTTAATATTGAAGGCTATCAAGGTGCATTTGCCAATCGCATCAGTAGAAGAGGAGGAGGAGTGGCAATTTATACCCACAACATGTTAAGTAGAACCATCATCAAAACTACCACCACTGACAATTCTATTCTGGGCTTAAGTGTGCAAAGTAAACTTTTTAAAAAATTCAATATTTTTGCAATTTATAGGAAGCCTGACTCTGATTTGAGTGATTTTATGATTAATTTGGAAGCAGTGTTACAAGATTCCAAACAAGACACACTAATCATAGGTGACTTCAACATTGACATAAATAAAGTCTCTCAATCTAATAAAAAATATTGCGATACGTTAGAGTCATATAGTTTTTTCATATGCAACAGAGTATTTCCAACAAGAACCACAGAAACAAGTGAGTCTTTGATTGATCACATTATATCTAATAGGAATAGCATATGTTATACCATATCAAATATTGATACTCCAATCAGTGATCATAGCATTTTGATTATTGAGTATTACAATAGTTTAAAATTGAATTCAAACAATAGATTGCCCACACCGATGCTCATGTACCCCAAAATAAACAATGTAATGCTGAAGGAATGTCTAAGGACTCAAAAATTTCCTTATGATGAAAGAGAAGATGTCAACTCAAATTATGCTAAGTTTATAGAATGTTTTCATGGAGTGGTGGATTCTTGTAAATTTACACCTAAATTCAAAATAGGAGACAGACGTAAAGGAAACACACCTTGGTTTGACTCTAAATTGGACTCACTTATAAAAGAGAGAAATATAATTTTCAAACAGTGGAAGCAGGATCCTTCAAATGTGTCTCTGAAACATCTTAAAGTCAAATTTAGAAATAAGGTCACAAATTATAGGAGATATATAAAAAATATGTACTATAAGGATGTCTTTTCACAAAATGCTAATAACCCTAGACAAACATGGAAAACAATAAATTCAATCCTATCGAACACTACGAGAGATGAAAAAACCCAAGTTGATTGCATTTTAAAAGATGATACAGAGATAAAGGAACCAAATCAAATCTGCACAGAATTCAATAATTTTTTTGCCTCAGTTGGTATTTCGTTGGCAGATAGAATTCAATCACTTTCAGGTGACACATGCACAATTAGAACTGTACCCAGAGCAAATTGTTTTTTTAGTTTGCCTAAAACAAGTAAATCGGAAATCTTATTATTTCAAATCTTAAGAAGAGATCAGCTCCTGGTGTTGATTGTATCACGCCTGCGCTTGTCCAAATCTGTCAGGATCAGTTAGCTGATCACCTTGTACTTTTAATAAACGATTCACTGTCAAGTGGTATATTTCCAGATCAGCTTAAGATAGCAAAAATAGTCCCGATTTATAAAGGCAACTGTAAAAAAAATGTTTCCAACTATCGACCAATCTCGATACTTTCAATATTTTCAAAAATATTTGAACATGTCATCAAAGATAGATTCACCGAATATCTCATTTCTAACAAGATTCTTGCACCACAACAGTATGGATTTCGAAAGCATTCTAACACAAAATGTGCAGTCTTTGATTTCATATCGAATTTACAAAAAAATTTAGATGATGGCCAATATGTCGCAGGCATTTTTGTAGATTTACAGAAAGCCTTTGATACGGTCGACCACAAAATTCTGCTGAATAAATTGGAACATTTGGGAATCAAAGGAACTCCATTAAAACTGTTTACCAATTATCTTACAAATAGATCCTGTGCAGTTCAAATTGGGAAATTTTCCAGCGAATTCACTAAAATACAATGTGGTGTACCCCAAGGTTCTATTCTCGGGCCTCTTCTTTTCCTTGTTTATATCAATGATATAACTACATGGGATATTCGAGGTACCCTCCAACTATACGCAGACGATACCATAATTTTCTATCATTCGCAAACGAGAGAAGAACTAGAAAATTTAATGAAAAGAGATGTTTCACATCTTGCTAATTGGTTAAGGTTAAATAAATTAAGTTTGAATGTCAAGAAAACGTCATATATGCTGTTTGGAAAATCGAGAAATATGTCCTTTAATATTACTATTGGATCGAATAATATTGATAAAGTCAGCTTTGTTAGATATCTTGGTTTATATATTGATCCACAACTTTCTTGGAATTACCAATTTGACCATGTTAAATCAAAAATAGTGCCAATTACTGGCGTTCTGTACAGACTAAGGGATTTACTTCCAAAGTCAACATTACTCGCTATTTACTATGCCATGATCCATTCCCACCTTTCGTATCTTACTTGCATATGGGGGGTTGCCACCAAAAAACAAATATCGGAGCTGCAAGTTGTGCAAAACAGAGCTTTGAGGAACATTCTTGGCATACCATGGGATACATGCGTGAAGGACATTTATCGACAGAGCAATGTTCTTCCATTCAAGGTCCTACCATTGTACGACATCACTGTCACCATTATTAAAATTCTAAAATCCTCAATTCACACAAATTTAGAGTACCATTATAATAATGATTTTCATAATTATAATACTCGAAGCTCAGAAAATCTACATATTAAAGGTTTTCGATCGACAAAGTTTGGAAGGAGGTCTCTTTCAAATGTTGCACAGTCCCTATACAATGGACTTCCGATAAAAATAAAGAGGGATATGAAAAATAAACAACAAAATGATGCAATAAAGTCTTATTTCTTAGAGTCTTTTTACAATGATGCTGTACCAGTGTGATGATTTTGTTTTATTTTGGGTATGAGACGCTAATTCTCTTCTGTCTTTGTTTGCTTCAGTAATTGTTATTTTATTAATATTTTTTAAATTATATTGTATGGCTAGTTTTAAGTATTGTGTAAGAGTATAAGTACTAAGTCCCAAATGAGTTTATGTAACTCCTGGGAAATGTAAACTTGTTTATATTATTTCAATAAAAAAAAAAAAAAAAAAAAAAAAAAAAATTCATACGTTCCAGTAAACATTGCACGAGCGAGAGGGACAGAAGCTGGACATTTCAGCGAGAGAAAGTGAGAGGGAACAGATGGCCAGAGGTTTTTAAAGTCCACAAGGCGGAACATGCTCAAGAGAGAATAATGCGAAAACAAGGAAGCTTAGTATGCCGAATATAAAACATGGCATTTCAACTCAATCATAGTGTTTCACAAAAAATGTGAGAAAACGAAAACAGCGCCTTCAACGAGCGTTTAACTTCTCAAACATTTTTGGTTACAACGCTGTGGTTCAGTTACGAGAATTATATGCTCCAAGCACAAGAGTATGCATTGTATTTAATTATTTTGGTTTAAAGCTTTCTGTGCTGAGTTGATGTCGGTTGTGTGCAGTGCAGATGTGATTTAAATATGTTTCCCATTTGGCAAAAGATGGAATCTATTTAACTGGGCAAGTAGAGACTCAGCTGTTCTACTGGTGAACAACCATATGGAGGTAATAAAATAAGATTTTATGGGAATTCAAAAATCATAATCGTGCTTCATTTTCTGGAGTTAAAAATCTACAAAAATTGTCATCTTTGATAGAAGTGGCATCGCAATAATCAGAAGAAACGGGAAAAAAAGAAGAGCATGCATGAAGAGATAATGAAAGAAGTGTTTAAAGACAGAACAAAGTGACGAAACATCTGCTGAAATACTGGTCACCCTTAGCGGAATAGCGGGTGGATACAAACAAAAAAGTGCTGTAACGAGGGGTGCGATTTTTCAAGACGCAACTCGGTTAAACAAATGTTAGTCCCCATATCAACAGGAATTAACTTTGACCTGCTTTTCACCGGTCGATAGCTCAGTTGGTAGAGTGCTTGCATTCCATGCCGTGAGCTCGGGTTCGAATCCCACCGAGCGCGAGGGTGTCAGAAATGATTTCCCGTTTCGGTGTTTATTTCAAACCCCAAAATAATAATACCGGCAAGGTTTACTCAGCCTTCACAAGAAATGAGTACCAGCTCTCTCGGGAGCTGGGAAACCCCCACTTCAACTGAAGTGGTTGGCGTAAGGCCGGCCCCCTTACCTGTAAAAATAAATAGGTTCAACTCGCCACATGCGACCCCTTCGGGGATAACGCGGCAAGAAGTTACACTATATGTGTAGCTTAGTTGCGTTTTTTTTTAGTTGCGTTGCGTTTTGCGTTGAAGTCATTTTTTCCCTGTGATTCTACTCTCCTGGTTCCTCCCCATCCCTCCAACTTATTTTATTTCGTTAACATAGTACGAAGACATCAATTAGACGGTCGATCTTGCACGAAATCCTTTGTAGGTAGCAAATTATGTTACCATATCGACTCTTTACTTTGGCAGCTTTGGGGATCAAATGACCTTAATGTTTGCGGTCCATTGTGTTTATGTCGTAAAAAGCTTTGAGAGTAAGAAGGCGGTCACGTAGACGAAGTTTAACCATTTCGAATGTCAATTTACAATAAAAAACACAATCTTAATATGCAAACGTACATCAATAATTGTACGACTGCTTTTTCTTAATCTGATGTTAAATTATGTGTTACGGATAAGACCGGCATGAATCACGAAATGGATTTGAAAGGAACACAAAATGATGTACTTAAATAAAAACGAAGTGGAATAATTTTGAAGTACCTACTATCAATTGAAAAATGTGGTAAAAAAGCGAAGCAAACTACGCATTTAGTGTATAATTCCTTGTCACGTTTTCCCCCAAGGAATCACATGTGGTGAGTGGAACCTATTTATTTGTACAGCTAAAGGGGCCTAACAACTTCAGTTGTAGTGGAGGTTTCCCAGCACCCAAGGCGGCAATCATTTCTAACGCCCTCGGTGGGATTCGAACCCGAGCTCTCAGGATGGAATGCAAACACTATAATAAATGATCTAGGGCGTACTTTTTTAGCTCATGAAACGGTTCTGATGCTCCATCATTTATGTTGATCGATTGCAATGATTTAAAGAAGAGGTGTATTTTCAATTATAAACCCAAATTTATTTCGGTAGGAAATGAAAGACGAAGCTTTCACAATTGAAAGAGAACTCTATTAATAGCGCCATCTTATTTAATGCAAGCCGCGGTTTACATTTACGATCACGGGATGCACCGATTACCCACACACAAAGCTTTCCTATGCACTTATTGTCGGTGCAAGCTCTATGCGATGGTAATAACCACTCAGAGTTCAAAAGTGCCGCGCGCTGCGGCATACTCGGGCAGACTCGGAAAGACTCGGGCAGACCCGAGCAGACTCGGGCAGACTCGCCACGAAGCGTGCTCCGCTCGTGCGGAAGTGCGGATATTGTAAAAGGATCACTTTGGAATAGGCAGTTTATGATGTGCCCAGGCATTTATGAACTGGCTTTTTGAATTTGTCTGGTCAGATCTTATGAAAGTGCAGCTTTTGTAACAGGATCACCGTTGTACTCACGGAATAGACAGGTCATGATGTGCCTAGGCATTTTATGGAATGGCGTTTTGAATTTGTCTGGCCAGATTATAAGGAAGTGTAGGACGGCTGTGAGATAAGCAAATGACAATGCGCCTAGATACTTTTTGAAATAGTTATTTGATTTTACCTGGTCTGATCATATAGATGTGCAGCTTTTGTGACAAGACCACTGTGGAATAGGCAGTTCTAGATATGCCTGGGCATTTTATCAAATGGCTCTTTGATTTTATCTTGTCAGATCATATGGTAGTGCAGTTTTTGTAACAGGACGCCTGTATAGCAAACAGATTATGATGTGCCTAGACATTTTATGAAATTCCTGTCGGTTTTGTCTGGTCAGATAACTTCAATCTATCGTTTTATACAAATAAAAAAATGAAATTACCGTATTGACAGTCGCCCAGGCACATCATGACCTATGCAGTTCAAACTACCAACCTCTGACACATCCATAATAACGTGATCTGGTTGACTCTACTTACTTGTTCCCAGTAGTACCTACTCAGGGTTTGTTCTGAACCCCTGCTGCTTCTGTGCCTTATGAATATATGTATACAAACTAAAACAGCACATGCAACGAGCGTTTTAATTTACATACACTCTGGTAAAACGTCATGGTTTAGTCGAGTACTGAACTCGTAATGAAACATGTGGATGGTGCTTGGAACCGTTTGATTTGAGTGCACTTTGTATGCACTTGAACGTTACTCTTATGAAGTTGCTTACTTGCATCTATCTCGATAATATTATTGAGTAACGTAAAATACGTATATTTTAAGCTGCTCGTTTATAAAGCGGTTAAATGGTTTAATGGCTTTCAAAAGACACACCGAGAAAAGTATGGCTTGATCAGAATGGTAAAATTTTGGAAGAATGAATTACATAATGTGAATGATATGAATGAATTAAAAGACGTATGCGAGGATAAGAAGACAAATAGATAAATCTGCAGGGGCTTTGGCCACCCCTTGCAGATTGGAGGCAGATTCATAATAACCGCTAGTTGGTCCTCACTAAGGCTAGGTATTTTCAACATTAGCACAGCGACTTTATACTGAATGAAAAGGACGCACTTATGTTTGTCGTGTGGGAAGTTATTCTTGATCAGCTTAAAGCCTTAAAGCCAATATGAACCTTAAATGTCAATATATCTTTGCAACTTATATTATATATAATACACAATGAAGTAGGTACCATTGTAATCCCATTTGAGCTGTGATATGTATTTAAAGAACCATAAATTCCATATTGATTGGTTGGTCATTATTTTGATGTTCATAATATATGAGTCGTTTAGAATCAAAAGCGGAAATCCAGAATTTCTTCATTAATTTGATAAATACATAGAAATGCAGGGAATCATCTTCTCATCTTTTCCACACATTTATTTCAATTTATTAAAAATCTTTGATTGCCGTCTTTGATTTTATATACGACACATATGATAAGTTTACGACCAAAGAATCCCTTTGAAGTGTCACTGTGGGGTCTAAAATATTACAACCCATTTTTTTCTTCACACGGCATTACCCGCTCAGCTTTTGAAGTGTTGGACCCGTGATCTGTGGTTGGACCATTTGTTTGTTTAGCAGTAGAAATAGAAAGATTCTATGTAAACTATGGGGTTTCATGTTATAACGACACTATGACAAAACGACACATGACATCATGACACATGACAGAACGACACGTGACAGACCAACACATGACAGAGCATCACAATGAAAGAACAACACATGATAGAACGACACATGACAAGACAACGCATGACTAAGCATCACAATGAAAGTACATCAAAAGACAAAACATCACATACAGCGTCCTCGGAATGACTACACCACGAAACGGCGCTATAAGGAAATCACCAAATCATCATCATCATCAAAACGGAACATACCATAAACGGCATATGAAAAAACATCACATGTTCTGCTTTGGTTATGTAATGTGTTGTCATGTGATGTGTTTTGTCCTTGTGCTGTTTTGTCATAGTGATGTATTTTCTATGTTGTTTTATTATAGTTATGTTTTGTCATATGATTTACTGTCATTAAGATTTTCTGTCATGTGTCGTACTGTCATGTGTTGTTCTGTCATCTGTCGTTTTGTAACTGTGCTGTTCTATCCTGTCGCCGAACTGTGGATGCATAAGAAGGGATCCTTATGAGTTTGTGGACTAGAAAATATTTTTTTACGAAAATAGACACTTAACTGCAAATCATTCATAAAAAGAAAGGCGACAAATATCTTCAGTGTCATTTCACTGTAAACAAAAACAACGTTGGGTGAAACTACGAAATCTTTCCAGATAGTTAATGGCTTTGAAACTCACGTCCGCGCGAAAGATCTACGCACGCATTATGAATCTTTTAATCGATAAATTTGACGATTTTTACAGGAAAAAGGCATAATGGTATGTGTAATTATTGGGTGTCGAAACACATAATAGAGGAAGTAAGAAAACATAGGATTTTATAGGTAAGAAAATGTTTTGTATGACTACACCACAGCTGTATTTGACAGGACTGGGGACAATAACTGTGCACCGTCTAAAATCTAAATCTAAGCTGCAAAGATATGTAGGTACGTATCATTTGAGATTCATATAAAATGCATTCCCACAAGCAGACACGTACAATTTCGCGCTCACACATGCCGCATGTGGACCTACAGTATAAAAAACCCAATCTCAAATGAACATAAACCCTGCAACTCTTGCCGGCCTTCCCTGAAACAGGGATGACATTTGAAAAGTGAACCATTTTTTACAGCATGGGTGGCCAGCCTCATACCAACCTATAAGTCAAGCCCCGTAGTAAGTATAAATGCCGTAAGTGAGTTTCTACTCTTCTAAATTATACCTCGATGGATCCTATTTACTAGAAATTATGTTTGAATGAGTCGAAGGTTGGTCAACATGTTCAAAAGGTTAGTTCAGGTTTCCAAAACTCACATAACAATACTATGTTAAGTTTAAACACTTTTATATCTATACCTACTACTCACCAAATACAAATAAAATAGTGCTTGTTAGCAGGCATACCCGTGCTGCGAACGATCAACATTTAGTTCCTACGGGCAGATTAAAAAGTCTAGTGTCGCCATCTTTTTTTTACAGCGTAGAACTTTTAAATTTCTTTTACTTTTGACCACAACTTTACTTCTTCATTTTCATTCCTAGGATATGTTTGCAGGAATGTTTATCGATCTTTTTCGTCATTTTTTCCTAGGCAAACCTTCGAGCAGTGCATACCTGGAGATCTGATCGAAGAATTATTTTATTAGAGATTTCTTAATTTTGCTGATGAATTTCGGGATGCCTTTTAATGCGGTACTTTCTCGTTTCTTTCTACATCATTAACTGGGATAGTTATAAGCAGTGCTCCATTAATATAAATATGTATGTATTGAAATTTTAGACCGTGATTTTTGGTTAGCATAAAATATTGGTATATAAATTTAACACATATGGGAGACAAGACTTCTTGAAAATACTTTTTAAGATTCGGTATTTTAAACGAAAGCATAGCAACTTTATACTATATGAAAGGATTTTAAAAATGTAATTTGTCATGTATGTTCCTTGACTTATAGGTTGTTATGCGGCTGACCACCCATACTGTAAAAAAAAAAATTGGTTCACTTTGCCAATGTCACCCCTGTTTCAGGGAAGGACGGCAAGAGTTGCAAGGCTTATGTTCATTTGAGATTGGGTTTTTATATTGTAGGTCCACATGCGGCATGTGTTAGCGCGAAATTATACATATCTGCTTGTGGGAATGCATTTAATATAAATCTTAAATGATATATATCTTTGCAGCTTAGATTAGATTAGATTAGATGCAATTATGACAATCGTGTAGGTAGTTTTTCATTATTATTATAAAGTCACATAAGCTAACGTTGAAAATACCGGGTATTGCTTCTTTGAAAGCTATACTTTGAGAATAATTATGCTCTCTCTAGCCCGATTTCATTTGGTTTGTGACATTTTTGAGAGAGGATAATAGAGTTCGAGGCACACATTTCAAATTTCTGTAAGCCCAAAGTCGTGTACGATCTCGGGCACTCGTATATTTTCTGTTTGCTCGGCCGACCTCAGATCTGTGTGGTCTTCACGCTCGAATTGTTTGTAGGGACGTGGGAGGCATCAAAATTTTAAATGGATATCCGTTTTCTAAGACCGACCCACTATTTGTCGAAGTGTTTTTTTTTATTGAAAGTAGGAACAATCACAAGACAATGGGCACTTGAAGTGCCTTGAAACTTTAGAGGTAATTTGATAACAGGAAAAGGCGTTAACTTGGGAATATTGAACAAAGATCAATGAATATTTAGCTGGATATCCTCTCAAATTAAAATATATTTCTACATTTATAATATAACTGAACTGTGTAAAATAAAGCTAGTACGTATTTTTTAGATTTTCGTATTTGAAGTTACTATGTGTTTTCAGTTAACAACTGTATATTTACCATTCACGTGTCGGAAATCAGATATTTTTTTAAGTCAGGAAAAAAAAAGTCTTTTGCATTGGATATATTTGCCAACTTTAAGTTAAAATTTAATAAGTGCTGACTCACTGATTTGTGAAATCGTGTTGTCATTTTATTGGTTGTAACTTCTTATGGTAAATGAACTAATTATAAAGAAGTGCTCATGACAAACTTCTAAGCTACAGAATTTTCCCACTTTGGAGGTGTTTTCTAAGAAAATTGGGAAATAGATGCATTTATCTGAAAAAACCTTGTTAGTTTAATATGTCACGTATGCAGTTCAAATTCATGCGCCAGAACCCAAAATTTAGTAAAACATATTTTCAAAAAGTTTGTGATTTGATGCTTATTTAGCGAGAACAAGCTAACAAAAAGCTCTTGAAGTGTATGTAACATCACATCAAAAGTGCTATGGTTTTAGAAGGGTAAAATGCAACTAATCTGTTCATATAATGCAACTTTTAGCCGCATTGTCCTCGAAGGAGCCTTGTTAAAAAGGTATTTTGGGTTTAAAATAAGCACCGAAACCGTGAATCATTTCTGAAACCCTTGGTGGTGATCGAGCCCTAGCCCTCTGATATATAATAGGAAACACAAGTATTCTAACAACTGAGGTTTCAACCGGACTAAGATGAAGAGTTTCATTTTTTTTTTCCTAGTTCCTAGTTCCTAGTATTTTTTGATTAAAAATTTAGTATTCCCTTTCCTGAAGTAAACTTGCTTCAAATTCCGAGCACGATAATTAGATCAAGTTGTCTAGACTGAAGGGCAAAGCCAGTTGCAATATTGGGAGACTTGCGAGGCTCCCAAAGCTCTAATGAGATGCTGCAGCCAATCTTAAACTAATTACAAATCTTGAAGACACGTTTCAAATTGTGAAGGAAACTTAGTATCCTTATTAGAAAGTAAGATGGCGCAAATGAATAGTGTTTTAGAGTTGCTGTCGGAGATATTTCTTTAATTAAATCAATGTTAAAGTCAGTGAGAATAATTTGGTTGTTTTAACTGATAAATGAAAGCATTACAACAATATTGTTACAAATGTATGGGTTCGTGTGATTGTGTGCCTAGGCGTGTTGCTTACTGTACATGTGTGTGTTTGATAATTCTGGTATAATGTCGAAGTATCCAGCGGGTTTTCGTATACGCGAGAACCAGCTCTGTCCCACATATAAATATGGGCATCGGTTTGTGAGAGATCAGTGTTTCTTGAACCACTGTCCCGCGAACGCTGATTATCAGGATTACCAGAGTGATCCGTATTATGCACCGATTTTGTGAAAAATAAATATTGTAAAAAAATTCGCAATTTTATTAAAAGCAAACCAAGCTACTTAAATCATAACAATCTATTTTTCTTATTTACAATTAGAATTACTGTCCAGTCGATAGATCAGTTAGATATGAAGAGTGCTTGCATTTCATGCCGAGAGCTCGGGCTCGAATCCCACACAGGGTGTTATTGTTACTGTATCCTGCCGCTGTTCCCCTAGAGGTGGCCGGTACCTACGCAGATGCGTCTCCACTTTTTTCTGTCCTTGCATATCTCTTTCATCTCTTCAACATTCATCACTTTTCTCATGCATGTTATGAGAAATGAGAAATACCGTCTTCTCCATCTTATCATACAGGATAAGATTGAGGGGAGGAGAACTCAGAGACGCTGAAGGACATCGTGGCTAAAAAATCATCGTGCGACAATCTATAATATATTATCTAAGTTGCGTATATATGTTATCTCATATTAAGTGCATGCTCACAAACAGACACGTGTAAGTTCGCGCTTATAAATGCTGCATGTGTAGGTAATTTCAAATTATTATCCAATCTTCAAATGAAAATACACCCTGCAACTTTTGCCGACCTTCCCTGAAACAAAATCACCAAAGTGAACCATTTTTTACAGTATGGGTGGTCAGCTTCATACTCGTACCAACCTATAAGTTAAGGAAATGGTACAACAAAATCACCAAGTGCCTGTTCCGAACCGCAGCATTCAAGATGATGATTGCCGATCGTCGATAAAAGTGGCATGTAACTGTAACTGTAACCTGTAACTCTGTCACCATTTCGCTAGGGGTGGCCAGAGCCTCTGCAGAGTTGCCTCCATTTTTTCCTATCCTGACGTACTTCTTTCAATTCCTTCATACCCATCACCTTTTTCATGCATTTTCTTCTTTTACGCTCACTTTGTATATCCCATTCTTTCACAATCTCCTCAATCTGATCACTCCATACTTTTCTCGGTCGTCCCTTCCCTCTTTTTCCTTTCACACTTTCTTTGTATACATACTTTGTGAGTCTATCATCATTCATTCTTCAGCATCAGAAGCAGAAAAAGAGTGCATGGGAATAGGGAATTATTAATGATTCAATTTGTCGCAAAAGCCAAAGAGATGAAAATATTGTGCGCATGAATGAATAAATATAATTATGTGGTATTTGCATAAGAATGGAGTTTCCCTAGTAGGTAAAAATGTTATGAATAAAATATAATATCGCGAGTGGTGATAAAATATGAATTGCGTAAATGTCAAATGTGTGTTTTCCCTCGCAAAATATTTTTTAGTTGCGTTTGCAAAACATTAAATGTGGGACAACCTACATTCTCATATTGTCATACATTCCCTCATATATCTTGCTAGTTTTTATTGTGATAGTAAGTGAAAAGAAACAAATGGCGGTAGAAATGTGAAAAAATATACTGGGAAAAAATTAATAATCATTTTTTGTTTTATTTTAATTTATATTTAGCTCTAAAGAAATAAATCGATGCACTCGTTTAATAAAAAACTATTGATTTTTCCTGACATTGTTTCTATAATCTATAATCTAAGTTGCAAGGATATATTCATTTAAAGCTCTCAGATGTAAGCCCACAAACCAACAAGTGTAGTTCGCGCTTACAAATGCTGAATGTGTACTTACAAATAAAATCCAAACCTCAAATGAACATAAGCCCCACAACTTTTGCCGACCTTCCCTGAAACAAGGGTAACATCGGCAAAGTGAACCATTTTTTACAGTATGGGTGGTCAGCCTCACACCAACCTATAGTCAAGGAATATTTATTATTTAGTTTCAATAATAATAATAATAATAATAATAATAATTGGACAATTTGTATACAGCGCCGTTTAGTGGCACTAGCCACCCCAAGGGCGCTTTTATGTGTTGAAGCTTCTGTTAAACAAATGTGTCTTAAGCAACTTCCTGAAACTGCCAACACTGGTCTCTGTTCTCAACTCCAGAGGTAGACTATTCCAGCAGGATGGACCAGCCGAACTAAAAGCCCTGTCTCCGAAACCAGTTCTGTTCCGTCGAAGAGGCAGTTGAAGCCTGTTTACGGCGTCACTCTGTGCAGAACGAAGAGTGCATCGTTTTCCACCTATCTGGTCGACTCTGCACAATTCACACAAGTACGATGGGGCAACTCCTCTGAGGGCATTAAAAACAGAAACACATATTTTGTACTCAATCCTCTCTGGGACTCGCAGCCAATGAAGGCGCCGCAACAGAGGAGAGACATGGTCAGTTTTTCGTCCTCCTAAAAATAATTTGGCTGCAGCATTAAAGACGGACTGCAGTCTAGACTGCTGAAACCTTGGAAGACCCCAGAACAGACCATTGCAATAATCCAGTCTCGACACAACAAAGGACGCAATGAGAATCTTAGCAGCTTCGGATGTCAAACAGTTTCTGACCCATCTCAACTGCCTCAGGTGAAAAAAACAGGAGCTCACAGTCGAGCTTATTTGCGTACTCATAGAGAGAGTGTTGTCAAGATGGACCCCAAGAAACTTAATTGAGCTAGATGGATATACATCCAGGCCCATTACTTTAATTGGTGAAGAGCCAAGCAAGTGTTTCCTACCAGGAGACGACATCCAGATGAATTCTGTCTTGTCTGGATTCATTCTAAGGCGACACCTTGCCATCCACTCAGCCACCACTTCAATGCACCGGACCATCTCAAGACTACAGGCATCTGTCATAGATGGCTGACAGAAACGACAAAGTAGAATATCATCAGCATAAGAATAGTAGCTGGTGCCGTTCATCAGTACAGTGCTCTCAAGATCATTTGTGTACAGGGTAAAAAGTAAAGGCCCGAGCACAGATCCCTGAGGCACACCACAGTCCATGGGCATACCTGATGACTCACCATCAACATCCACAGTCTGACATCTGCCTTTCAGATATGAAGATAGCAATTTAGATACTCCTCCTCGGACTCCGTACAACCTATCAAGCTTAGTGATGAGTATACTGTGATCAACAGTGTCGAAGGCAGCGCTCATGTCAAGTACTGCCACCATGGCAAGAGCACCGTCCCCAACCGCAGCTATCACATCATTCACAATGCGAAGTAAGGCAGTCTCAGTGGAATGAGCTTTTCTATATGCTGACTGAAACTTAGACAGATATCCGCCTCGCTCCATGTGCTGAGTGAGTTGCCAAACAACGGCCTTCTCAATAATTTTCGATATAAAAGGAACGGACGACACAGGTCTATAATTTTCCACAGAATCAGCTGGAAGGCTTGATTTTTTGAGAATTGGTGTAACAATTGATTTTTTAAGTTCCGTGGGAAAAATACACTCTGTAGTGAGAGACTTGTTGACCAATGCTGACAGAATAGGTGCCACCTCACTTAAGCATCTTTTGACCAGCCATGTTGGAATTGGATCTAGTTTACATTGCTTGTTTGGACATGTGAGTACAAGCTTAACAACATCATTCAACAAGACAGGCTTAAATGAAAAAATAACATTGCAACAATTGTTTGACTCTGGGGGATTAAAAATGGTCGCTGCACTGGATTCTCTTATTCTTCGTAACTTCTCTGAAAAGTGACGAGAGAATTCACTTGCAGGAAGCTCCGGATGCTGAGTAGAACTTTTTCCCAGGACAAAGCTCATCGACTTCCACAGCGCCCTGGGGTTCTTGGCTTCGGTCTCCATTTTTCTGGTCCAGTAGGACGACCTTTTCCTCCTTATCAAAGTCCAATAGATGGTCTGGGCATTCATCCAGGTTGCACGTGCAGTTTCTGTGCGACACCGTCGATACCTCCTCTCAAGGCGTCTCATCTCTGCTTTGCCACATCTGCATTCCTCATCAAACCAGCACTCAGATCTTCTCTGTCTCCTGATGGTTGTTTTGAGAGGAACGTATTTGTTGATCAGCGAGAGCATGGTGCTATTGTAAGATTTGATAAGTTTGTTCGTGTCTGCCGAGGCAATAAAGTTTTTGTTGCAGATGTCGCTTCCAGACAACTCACATTGAAACTGCTCAACATTAAAATTCCGCCAAGGTCTGTTTGTGATACGTTTAAAAATTGGTTTTGGAGGGTTGAATACCGTAACTGCGGTTACTAGGCGATGATCCGTGTGGCCAATGTCAAGGACTTGACACTGTAGCAGAGGATCACCTGCATTACAAATCACAACATCCAGGATACCACCTGCATCATGCGTCACCTGGTTCACCCGCTGATGAAAATTGAAATCATGCAACATACATAAAAACTTGGTGCTGTGGCCATCCTCCGCTCTATCAAGTCGGATGTTCATATCTCCCACAATAAACACTAGCATGGAATAGGTTGTCAGGCGTGTCAAAAGCTTCTGGAATTCATCGAAGAATAACGTACAGGGAGACTTGGATCCAGGCCTGTAGACATTCACAATCAACACTGATGATCCACGAGACGTAAACACGCCAGCAATGCACTCAAAAGAAGAAAATTCAGGAACACTCTGTATCTGAGAGACCCTAAAACCATTTTTTACCACTATGACCACTCCGCCATGGTTAGTTATGTGTGCAGATTCAGTGGGTGGCATTTTTCGAGCCTTTTCTATGACAGAGTATCCCATGCTGCGTAGGCGCTTAATGCTGAGGTCTTCACTACCCTCGTGCCAGGTCTCAGTAAGAGCCAGGATGTCTATGCAGTGCTCGCTGATCACATCATCAACAATATCAACTCTCCTTGTTAGTGATCGGCAGTTCCATGTTGCAATCTTCAAGTTACGGTGACTCTGCGTTGAGTGACGACCTCTATTTAACTGACAAAGTTTGACCTTTCTTCCGGAGCGCTTGCCCCGAAATCTTGGTTTAAAAGTCGAGAGTTTGACAGATTGATGCAGGCCATTTGCTGTCAAAACATCAACATCAACAGTGGAGTTGCAATCAATATTGTATATACAAGAATATTCTGGTAAAAAATGTAAAAAGCGCTATTTTTCTAATCTGCAGACTATCGTGAAAGTATCCTTGCCTCCCCTTATTGAAAGAAAAGTGGCAATACTTGCATATTTAGAATTTCATAACAGTAACAAGAGTTGAAGAAAAGATTTAACAGGGAAACTTTGAATGGATGTGAAGACTGAAGAGGCCGACAAATGAAAGTGGAAAGAGATAGGCTAAGAAAGAACGAAGAAAATGAAATAATAAGAGTTAACATGTTAAACTTTAAATGAATGGTCAATTACACTAAGACACTATGTATCAAAATATTAAATTTTCATTGTGAAAAACTGGTTTAAACAATGCAAACTGGATTTCGGCAATTTTAAAAAGGCTTTTTTTAAATCCAGCACGTTACACGAAAGTTTGTTTTAAAATGTACCTACGGCAAAAATGAAAGTTTCTTGTGAGCTGTATGGACAAGTTATTTTATAGATAGGTACTCGTATTCTTACAAACTCTGATAAATATTTGTAACGTTTTCAAGTACGTTTTTCGCTATATCTCAGTTTGACAATAACGGTTATTAGTGCCATTTCCATATCAAACATTAAATTAAAAAAAAAATTGCAACTTAGATTTGATAATGGTATTTTTATACCACTTTAAAGTGATTTTCCATGTTGTATTATCTATCAAGATTGATCAGAAGAAATAAAAAAAAATGCGAAATTACGGTCTCCACATGTAATCGACCGGAACGACGGAAAAATGTTCCTCTAAGCTGTGGTCGTTCCTTTTTTTGGCGTGGGGGCTGCGACTCCTCTGGCGGGTTTACGGTCGAATAAAAAGCGACATCCATCAGGGGCGGATACCAAAGATCACACACAAGTTGGGAGGGTTCTATAAAGCGCGACTGTTGCAGGGACGTATATCAAAATTGTCCGTCGGAAGTAATTCAATTTTTATCATTTACTTATTCTAAAAGTTTGTCTTAAAAATAACATTCGGAGGTAACGCAGAGAAAAGTTTACACTATATGTGTAGCTTAGTTGCGTTGCGTGCGTCATTATTATCATCAGTATAGTCTTGTAGACAATCTTCGTGATATATTCAATCACTTTTGCTTGTATAGTACAAATAATTACAAGAAAATTGTGTAAGCCTGTTTATACAACATTTTCAAGAAAAACAGTTGATAGGAAAACAGTCAACGACGATACCATGTTGAAAGCACCGGTTCTCATCAGATCACCGAAGTTAAGCTACATTGGGCGTGGATGCTCCTTGGATGGGTGACCGCTCAGGTATATGGGTATCGCCGTCGAAATTTGTACCTTTTGTCTTGTGCGTGTGTCCCCTAATGATTTTCAGCTTTTTCATAAAAACTGGTGATCTCTACTGAATTCTAAAATTATCAGAGTAAAGTAAATAAAAAGCGTATCGAAATCCAAAAAAAAACTGCAAAAAGCATTAAGTGGCGATGTAATTAAAAAATAAAACAAAAACGCCTTTTTTCCATTCCCATACAAATTTTACATGTCCGCAACCCGGTTTTGACCCTTTGATGGCATGATACGATCAAAATAGTCAAACG
The DNA here is from genome assembly GCA_951799405.1 of Agapetus fuscipes. Classification (NCBI taxonomy): domain Eukaryota; kingdom Metazoa; phylum Arthropoda; class Insecta; order Trichoptera; family Glossosomatidae; genus Agapetus; species Agapetus fuscipes. The sequence continues at coordinate 3,665,869 of OX637347.1, read as the reverse complement.
TTTTTAAAGTTGAGTATTTTTGCATATATACCTTAGTAACGTATCTTTCATTTTCTGTACTAGCCACAATAATATTTACTTATTTAAACACGAAATTTTGATTGCTAAGGTTTGTCTCCATTTTTGGCTCCGAAATTTTTCTTGTAGTATGTTACCAATTCCATTGGAACTGACAAAAATCTTGCAATCTTAAGTATTTGTTCACGTATGGTAGCTCTTTGGTTCAGTGTGGACAACACAAAAAAACTCATTCGATACCTTCATTTTCTTCTAACAACGTTTACATCAGACTCGGGAATTTGTCGTGAGTGTTTTGAGTGGAAGTTAGCGTGGAATTATTAAGGTATGTATTCGAATAAGTTATCAGTTGTATATTTTTTACTTAGATCCATTAATCCTTCTAATGATTGTATGTTTTTATCATTGCTGACAGTATTATTTTTCAAATGGCACAAGTTTAAGGTAATGTCGGGCGGTTTTTTATTTACAATCTTTACCGTATGTTACCAGTATTAAGGTGTATTCACGTAGGTTTAAAAAAATACACCTACTTACCGTTAATTTATGGTTGACTAACAAATAACATTTACGTACCTAATTTAAACATAAAACTATCTAATCAACCTTACTACATGCTATTAATATTTTAAATGCACCGTTTGATGTTTGTTATTCAAAATAGCAAAAAGGTTTATTCCGTGATCTGTGGGCTAAACGATTAAATGAAATTTGGACCACAGAGGTACCTAATTTTTATATCGGTGCTGGATACTGTGAAAAATGTACGCAAAAAAAAACATTGCCTATCTATCTAAATCTATGATAATCTATAATCTAAGTTACAAAAATATATTGCATTTAAGACTTTAAGTTCGTACTTAAACATGCTGCATGTGAACCTACAATATAAAAGCCAATCTCAAATGAACATAAACCCTGCAACTCTTGCCGACCTTACCTGACACAATGGTAACATTGGTAAAGTGAACCATTTTTTACAGTATGAGTGGTCAGCTTCATACTAACCTATAAGTCAAGGAAACTTATTGAAATACAATAAACGAACGATTTTAGGTAGTTATTAAATGTGCGTATTCATATTTTTATTAAACATTCATAGACAAACAACATTCATATTTATAGACATTCAAAATGGTGCTCTTATATTTTTTACTGAACAGTGTTTACGAACTGCTATAAAATCTTGTATTCGTCGTCGAAAAAAGAAATGAGATGTCGAAATGTAAAAAAACCTAATTTTTCGAACCTGTCCGTCATTTTGAATAGACCTTAATTTAACTCACGATGTTTTCGTTTTCTTGAATCTTGCCGGTCGACAGTTATGGTACAAATTTAAACGGCGTTACCCATATACCGTGTGTCGTTGGCATCTTGGATCGGTCCGTAGTCCAGTGGCAACACTTCGGATCCCGGAATATACCATTTATATAACCCAATATGGTCTTTGCTGGGTTGAAAAAAATTATAACTAAAGGTCCATTCAGTCTTACAGAAACTGGATATTGCTTGAGTATTGGCGTTTTGTAGCAACGATAAAGCTCGTACAACTCTGCGGCACTACAACAAGTGTCATAGACCGACCCCTGGAGTCTCTAGAATCTAGGGAGTCTCCCGCACAGGATTTCCTAGAAAAAAAAGTCAAAGGGAAACAACAGAAAATTTGTCAATTATATATGTGACATTTACATTTTACCTGCAGTTAAAAAAGTAAACTATTTATGAAAAATCATGTAAATTTTTGATTTTTCAGTGAAAAAGATCATTTATTTTCTGACGTTTGTTTGGAAGCCTATAAAACGCATGCATGTTGAACTTTTCAATGTAAATTTTGATATACGCCCTTTCGATTACAGCGCTTTATCCGACCCTTCTCATTTTATATGTGATCTGTGAAGCTTATCGGCAAAATACTCAAAGACGTATAGCAAGTAAAATAGATAGCACCTTCCACAACTGGACCGAATTCCTTGTATAGATTAAACTCATCAAATTAACGGCCTTAATCTAAGTTGCTAGGCGTAAGGAGCTCCGCCGCGAGGAAACTATTTATAATTAAATAAACTTTGGAAAGTGGACCAAATGATGAGACGCGCGTCGCTTGAGAGGTTTTTTTGTTTGTCTTTTGAAGTAGTGACTTTGAAAGTGCTACGTTTTAAATAAGGGAGCTGCTAAAGTAGGTTGCTACTTTAAAAGGTAGCTACATAAAAAAAGGTTGCTACTAAAGACGGGAGCTATTAAGTAGTTTGATACCAAAGTTGGTAGGTTTTTTTTTGAAGATAAAACAGTTTTCAATTAACTGATTTACTAAGTGTATTTTATGGGGCATGTCTAGACATCTAAAATTAATTAAAGTTTTAAAAAGTTAAGAGGAATTCAGGGAGTTGCTAGGATTTATTGATATTAAAAAAGAAACTTTGGCACACTGTCTACATAATTGAATATATGTTTTTAATCTCAAGATATCCCGATTTTTAATCGCTTCGTAGTCTAGTGGTTAGCGCTTTGGAATCATAATTGGAAGGTCGTGGGTTCGAATCCTGGCGGAGGACACAAAATTTTCCATTTCGTTACTATGGTAATATTTTCAAATGTACTCTTCGCTGGGTTGAAATATTCATATACCTTTACCAAAGACCGAGAAAAGTATGGAGTGATCAGATTGAGGAGATTGTGAAAGAATGGGATATACAAAGTGAGCTTAAAAGAAGAAAACGCATGAAAAAGGTGATGGATATGAAGGAATTGAAAGAGGTATGTCAGGATTTATTTATTTATTTATTTATAAATTCACGACACTTAGTGCCTTTTACAATACATACTAAAAATAGTGTTATAAATACAAGAGCAAGTAAAAAGTATAAAATGAAACAACAAATATATCAGAACTACAATTGAAAACTATCCGGGATAAAAAAGTAACATAATACAAAATAATGATTACATAAGTAGGTATTAATACTTTAAAAAAATATAGAGATGAGATAAAAAAACAAGAGAAAAGACAGTTTATGAATGTATAAATAGTAAGCAGAAATTAGAAGTAATAATAATAAAGTAGGATAGGAAAAAATGGAGGAAACTCTGCAGAGGCTCTGGCCACCCCTAGCGGAATGGCGACAGAGTTACAGTTACAGTTACAGAAAGACCGGTCACCAATGGTCCATCCAGCCTTACATCAACTGGATTTTGATTGAGAATTGGCGCTTTGTACTGCGACAACCAAGCTCGCAGAGGGCTCTTGAGGTGTCAAATCTAAATCTAAATCTAAGCTGCAAAGATATGTATCATTTGAGATTCATATTGAATGCATTCCCACAAGCAGACAAGCATAATTTCATACAATTTAAAAAACCCAATTTCAAATGAACATAAGCCCTGCAACTCTTGCCGACCTTCCCTGAAACAGGGGCGACATTGGCAAAGTGAACCATTTTTTACAGTATGGGTGGTCAACCTCAGAAACAAAACCACAAACCACAAACAAAAACAGCGCTCATCAAATAAATCATCCTAATATTATTATTATCTCCTAAATAAAGCGGAAGTCGGGATTCGTTCCTGTTCGTGAAAGAATAGCTTTTTTGTAATGGCTGTGCCTTGTTGGTGCTAAACAGTGCTAAACTAGACATTAGGTAGGTAGTTATAAATGAACAAAAAAATGATCCGTAAAAAAGCACATTGTTTTTAAATTATCTCTATTGACTGATCTGCTGACGTTTCGCTTTTACGAGCAGAAAGCATTCTCATGGCTGGTTATCAAAGCGGCGCGGCTATTTTCAAAACGTAACAAAAAAACATGTGTAGTTTATTATCTTAAATCTATATGCGATAAGATGACTATACCTGCCTTTAAATACTCGTAAATGATAAATATAAATCTATTTTATCGATATCGGAATCTTAAATATCCATTTAAAAAGTCATAATTTACAACATAGAAAGATACACAAGATAAAAGGTAATATCTTGTATTCAAGTCATGATTTATCTTTTTTTTTTACACCCCAGACAATACATAGGTTTACCCACACCTGAACGATAAAAAACACTGTAAGGGGTGGCTGCGGTAATGGCAGCTGATTTATCGATACAACCCTGTTCCTTTAGGATCAGGACCTTCCATTCTTTATGGTTGCTTGTAATCTGGATCCCGTGAGAGAAGAGTCCCTAATGGATAATTATGGAAATCCAGATACATAATTAAGTGCTATTAGGCTGCGGAAGAACCGTGAAGACGATAAAAGCAAGAAAAAGTTGGGGAACGTAATGTTTTCAGTGCAACTTTTAAGTCTTTCTTGTGGCCATGGAGTGGCTGTTAAATTTTATTACCGAATCACTAATTACAAAACGAAAAACAGCGCCATTTTCTGATTTTAAGATACTTTAAGCGTAATGAATTTATTGACTACGCCATTAAGTAGAAAGCTTACTACAATTTTATTTTTAAATGCGGTCGTATATATTTTTTAACAATTTCATTTAACCGTTACTTAGTAAGTTCATTAAAAGGCTCAATTTTATTTTCTTCTTTGAATTTAAATTACTTTTTTTATTCATCTGCAAGATTTAACTACTTTTTCTTTTTTCTCTTGTGCCGATTCCTAACTATTTTAAAGAACGAGAAAAATTATCAGCGTGACTATGTTTTGGGTCCTTGCAATGCATATATTTTTTGAAACATTATTCTTATAAAGAAAGAGCTATAATTTAACTAACAATTCTATAAGGTCTTCGAAACGAAATGTATGGATCATTTTATTAATCACAAAAATGAGGCCTTTTAAATATTGATCTCACTTTGTTTAAATATTAGGTTGGTATGAAGCTGACCATCAATACTGTAAAAAATGGTTCACATAGCTAATGCTACGCGTGTTTCAGGGAAATAACGGAAGAACTTGCAAGATTTCCGTTCATTTGCGTTTGTTTTGTTTTAAAAGTACACTTTCACTCTTGCACCATGTGTCAGTGTGAACATACGCGTGTTTGCTTTTGGCCATGCATTTTATGTGAATCTAAAATGTTACTTTATCTTTAAAACTTAGATAATCGATTAAAGGATCATCGTATATAAAGTAATCCAACTCTTACTTTGAAACCAGCTATACTTTCAGTGGTAGGTAGGTGCTACAAAAAGCTCTATAGTTTGGTAAAACACTTCAGAGATTACGAGCACTAGATATTCTAAGTAACCTTAAGTTTAGCACTGCACTAAGTAGATACGTGTGAATAATGAAGTGATAGTTCGCTGCAAGTAAAACCTAAAATTATTCAAATGCACATTCTCTTAATCCAGGTGGAGAAGGTGGCAGGGCCAGGAAACTGATGCAGCGTAAAGTGCAAGCGGTGAGAATTGTTAATGAACACTTAGGGTTAGTATTAGAGAGCGCTGAGCTATCAGAAACGGACGCTGGAGGTGGGGACAGGATAGAACGACACAGTGACTAAACGATACATGACATAAAGACACATGACAAAACAACACATGACAGAACAACACATGACAGAAAAACACATGACAAAACATCAATGAAAAACAGGAATGAAAAGTTTAAAATTTTTAATCTGGTTTAAATAGGTAATTTTATTGATTGTAGAGGCATTAACTTTGTAATCGTTCATCTTAAGAGATAAAAAGAAAAAACTCTTTGTATTCGATTACTATGAGTATTTAATTTAATTTAATACCACAACCGGTTTCGCAAACATCCGTTCGCATCATCATGTGGATATAAATGAATACTACTAGTATTAATCATAATATCAGGTGGATAAATTAATACTATATCGCTCTTCAGTACACCTGCAATCGCCTTCCAATAAGGCCGCTATAAACCAAGTATAAATTCACATGCCGTCTAATACGGTCGCTAAAACATAACGTACATCAGTTATAAATACCGTCTAATTACGTAGCGTCGTCAAGACCGCATCAGTAAATTAGTGCAATCTAAACATAAAATTATAAAACACAAGATAAATATACCACAGGATCAAAACTGCGGAATCATCAACCAGCATCGAAGTAATTAACCCCCTCCACGCAGAGTGCTCCAGGATTCAGGATCTGGCCAGGTGAGTCCGCCATCCTTAATTACCGCGTTCCTGTAATTCCTGGAAACCGCCTCTCCATTTATGGTATATATAATACTCATAGTAATCGAATACAAAGTGTTTTTTTCTTTTTATCTCTGGTTTAAATAATATTAATATTGGGATGATTTATTTGGTGAGCGCTATTTTTGTGTGAATCACACCTGAAAAATCCTCTGATTTTCAGTCAGTTTTTCCGTACATAAACTTCGTTTATGCCTAATTTTTTGCTTTAAATAATCTAATGAATTAGGCCGTTTAGGATAATATGAATGGTACTCTGAGCACAGAGACGAATAGTGCAGCTGTAACAAACCCTGGCCGTAAAAAAATATGGCTAATCGTGCAAGGCAATGGTACGTAGTCCTAGCGTATGGTCAAAATAAAACAGCGTTGGTTCGATCCCCATTTTGCCTTCTTGACTATAGTTTTAACCATGAGCTGTAATTGTATAATTATTAATTACATATAATTTATTATTCATTGACTATGTTGTATCTGTCAAAAATAAAGATAAAAACTTCTCACAACTGAAATGTCAAACGATATAAGTTGTAAACAAATACTTGTACCTACGTGTTGGATAAACTTGTCACAAAAACAAAAACAGTGCGCAGATAATGGCAATGCAGAACTAGGTCAAGGAAATAAAATGCTACAACCCTTACAGAGCAGATAGAATGTTGGTAGTTTTATCCAAGCTGCAGTATAACAAAAACATGATATGGTATTAATGTTCGTAAAAGTCTAGTTCAACACAAAAATATATGCACATAAACCGCTTTAAGTCATTCTGTCTTGCATGCCATCTAAGCGCCCTTGGGGTGGCTATAGTGCCACTAAACGGCGCCATATAAAAAATTGCCCAATTATTATTATTATCTGTTATTTTTTAATCATAATGCTAAATTGTTTAAATGGCAGTTGCTACTTTGCTTCAAAAATAAAACCAATCTGTGAATTTCGATTCATCATTAAAAAATAATACGATTCACATTCATAAAACAAAGTTAGACCGGAAATAAAGATACTCGTTCTTTTGCCAGAATTTTCTCAAAAATGGGTACTATACTCGTACATTGGTGAGGTCCGGTATTTTCAACGTGATCATAAAGACGTTATAAAATGACGTACTTGTGCCAATCGTGAGGGTTGTTTTTTTTCATCATTTAAAAGTCGCATGCTGACGTTGAAAATACCGAGCCTTCGAGTAGAATTTATTGAATAGCATGGCAGGTTAGTAGTTTCATACTAATAAAAATTTACTTAGAGGAGATATTTTCCCATCAACTATAATCTATAATCTAAGTTGCAAGGATATATTCATTCAAAGCTCTCAGATGTATGCCCACAAACAAACACGTGTAGTTCGCGCTTACAAATGCTGATTGTGTACTTACAAATAAAATCCAAACCTCAAATGAACATAAGCCCTGCAACTCTTGCTGACATTCCCTGAAACAGGGGTGACATTGGCAAAGTGAACCATTTTTTACAGTATGGGTGGTCAGCCTCATACCAACCTATAAGTCAAGGAATACTCAAAACTGATTTTAAAAATTGGTATGCGGCTGACCATCCATGCTGTAGAAAATGGATGACTTTGCCTATGTCACCCTGTTTCAGGGAAGGTCGGCAAGAGTTGCAGAGTGTAGGTATGTCCATTTGAGATTTGGTTTTTATATTGTAGGTTCACATGCGGCATGCGCAAGCGGGAACTTGTACGTGTCTGCTTGTGAGAATGCATGTAATGTGAATCCCTAATTTATCTATTATCCCCATTTTAACAACTTAGATAACATTAGAGATTAGATTAGATAACAAAAGAAATTGTTAAATTACAAAATTTGTATTTTTAGGTAATGATCGTGTGTGATTTTTGCGAGATTCTGAACAATATTAAAGTCTTACAGGGTTATTTACAGCACAAAGCTGATCCATAGATAATCGTTATTTTGTATGGAAAATTCACGTAAGGGGGCTGTTGATCTATGGCTTTGCTGTATGTGAACGACACTGTTCCTCTATTGAATTAATTCCTCAAAAATTACAGGCATCGTTTTCAAAATGGCCAGAAAAGTTTTAGAACTTGTTTCTGCCTTTCGCGACCCGATTTGTTCTGGAATAACCTTTCAAGTTTTGCTTTCCGCTCAAAAATGAAGTTCTGGAAACTAGAATTCCTTGTAGTGGGTAATAATTTCACATAAAGGTCATACCGACTCATAATTCATACCCAACGGTCTGCAATGGCTACGAAACTATTGAAAATTTAATACATTAAGTCTTCTTCCTTTGGTACCACTTCTATCGAAGATCGGCGATCATCATGGCTATTTTGACCTTGGATGCTGATGCGGATCGAAATAGGGACTTCGTGGTTTTGTTGAACCATTGTCGCAGGTTTTTCAGCCACGATGTCCCTGAGATCTCTTCCCCTCAACCTTACCTTGTATGACTACCATAGTAATCAAACTGAGAAGTTTTTGAAATGCTTTAACATCTTTTTTTTCTTTATTATTTTTAACAAATATTACATAATGTATATTTATTTATATTTTTAACAACAATGCCTTGTTTTTAAACAAAAATATTACTTATAATATATCCACATAAAAAAGATTTTTAAAAAAAAATCAACAGTCTCAAAACAAAGGACCAGGTTTCGAATACGCAGCTCGACTTTTTATTCTAGAGCTTTTTCCCATAGTGAAGCATATAGTTCACAAAATTATAATAAAGGTCTGTAATAAAGTATGTTATGTTGAAACAAAATTAATTTCAATGTACACATAAGATGGGAATATCCTGATATAATTTGTGTTATAACGTGCACACGACCAGCAAGTGCTCCCACTGAGGGAGGCTCTCTAGGGAAATATAAACTTTGATTTTGAATGGAAATACTGGCCAACAATATTATAAATTCCAAAATATAAAGTTGCTTCACGTGTAGTTGATAAAACATAATATTAAATAAAATAAACATGAAAATCCTGACGTCAGGTAATTTTTTATTTAATTATTTTACCGTCTTCTTCTTCGTGTCAGCTTCACACCGTATTGGCCCAGTAGCGAGCAATGTCTACAGCTCTTTGGTTTCCCGCAAAGAGATCATCCATGGAGCAGCTTGTCGGACAGGAGGGACAACACCGCAGGTGCTCCATTGTTTGCTGAGCTCCACACTCACATAGTGTAGAGTCCTCCCGTCCCAGAAATCCCCAGGTCAGCATGTTGGCCCGGGCTCTTCCAACATTGGTCCTCAATCTGTTCATTGATCTCCATACGGGCCACTCGAGGTTCTTTCCTGGAGGTAGGCTCTCTGAAGGCTTCAAAAGCTCTCCGGGCATTCCTCCTTCCACATTTGTAATCTCTCCGCCACTGGATCCAAAGACAAAGGCTGCACGGAACTAAGGAAGCTGTGTCTTGACTTCAGGCGCTGCTGTGATGAAAAGCCACTTCCGTAAATGCAGTGCTGTGTGCACGTTAGAGCCTTCTGCCTCTCGACTCTCGAAGCCACTTTGCGTCTGATGTGGGGTGGGGCTATGCTTGCAAGAGGATATAACTTCCCCGTGGGCGTTGGCTTGAGGCATCCTGATACAATACGGCAGGTATCATTCAGCGCGACATCAACTTGCTTCGCATGTGCGGAGCGTTCCCATACCGGGGCTGCGTACTCTCCGGCTGAGAAACACAAAGCCATTGCAGTTACACGTATTACTTGTGGCTGCGCACCCCAGTTGGTGCCCACGAGCTTCCGGAGTAGATTATTACGGGTAGCCACTTTCATTTTTGTGTTGTTGCAGTGGGCTCTATATGTGAGCGACCGGTCAAGGGTAACTCCCAGGTATTTGGGGTTATCGCTGGGAGGCAGCACTTGGTCTTCCCATCTGATTACTGGTTTCCTTGATGCAAACTTATTCTTTAGATGGAAGTAGGAGACCTGGGTTTTTGATGGGTTAGGTTTAAGGTAGTTTTCTTTGTAGTATTTGGACAACAGGTTCAATCCTTTTTCTAAAGTATGGTCAACTTCATCAAACGATGTATTTTGAGTTGCCAGTCCGACATCGTCCTCATATATAAATGATTGTGTGCCTGATGGAAGTGGTTGGTCGTTCGTATATATATTAAACAGGATAGGGGCCAAAACGCTTCCTTGAGGCAGTCCATTCTTTTGTTTCCTGCATCTGCTTTTCGTATTCGTATTCTGGAATTTAACATAAAATCTTCTGTTTTGCAGTAATGTTGCAATCATTTGACATATTTTACCTTATTAACTAAGTTCCTTGAGGTTGGTATTTTGAGGCTGACTATCCATACTATAAAAAAAAAATCATTTTTCTCACTGGTGTTTCAGGGAAGGTCGGCAAGAGTGGCAGGGCTTATGAACTTATATGTGTCTGTTTATGGGAATGCAGGTAATATGAATCTCAAATGTAATTTATGTATTTGCAACTTAGATCATAGATTACAGACACTCTTCATCCAAAGTATTTGTTAATTCTTTGGAATATTGGTAAAGTGTTCAAAAGTAATTTGATTCCATCGAATACGATTTATTTACAAATAGCTTACATGATACAGAAGATTTGAGGTAATAAAGATAAAAAAAATCATGCTTTTAACAATTATCCCCACTAGATAGATTGTAAGTTTTCTTGTATTTTGTATTAGATGTATTTGAACTTCATAATTTTCAAGTAACTTTTTGTTTGTAACGCTTCTTCGATGAATCAGTTGTGAAAGTAACAATATAAATTGCTAGAGATGTGTTGATGGAAAGTTATATAAAGTTTTAATTAGCCTCCAGTGTGTGGGATAGGATTTCCTTAATTCGCCCCTGAAACTGGCTTTGGCGGGATCACTGATTCAGACGAAGATAGTTGGAGTTTTTAAGTACAGTTTTTAACTAAGTGGTGTAATCCGTGTAATACATACAGGTGTAATGAATGCTTGAAATAAAGTTGAATAATCTATATTTCAAAACGGATATCCAAAAACAATGTGAAATACATGCTAACAAACAAATAATCCCTCTGATCACTAGATTAAAGAATATAGTTAGAAATAGATAACTGGGTTGTTGGTAGTTTTTTTTTAAACAAGCCAAAAGAAATATTGAAACATGCTTTTATATTATTTTTCAATTTTTTCTGCGCGTATTGATTAAGTTCTTTATTCATAATCCAAGATATATTGAATATAAGGCTCATACATACTTAATGCATGCCTGTTTAAAATGTTTCGGATGGAATGGGTAAAAGTGAATTCAATAAAAAAATTACCATCAAATTTTAAAGACAATATTGATACCATGTGTTTGCATATATGCTGACATGGCGTAGGCAGATAGATACACGATTGAAAACAAGATATAACATACGCGCTTTTTATATCTATAATAATAATAATCTATATACTGAATTGCAAAAATTCATTTTCAATGCATGCCCACAAACAGACATACGTAAATTAACAATTACAAATGCTGGATGTGTACTTACAAATAAAAATCCAATCCTCACATGAATTAAACCCTGCGACTTTTTCGGTCTTCCCTGAAACAATGGTGACATTGGCAAAGTGAACCGATTTTTACAGCACGGGGGGTCAGCCTTATACCAACCTATAAGTCAATGAGCTAAGAAAAAATAAAATATTTAAACATTCACAAACTGTAAAGGACTGCAAAATAAATAGAGCCGTTTATGTCCACTGCAGTAGGGGCACGTGCAAATATTATAGTAGGTACATATTGCCCTTATTAGCTTTCGGAAATCTGGGTTACATCTGGGTTACACCTGAAACGCAGGGTCTTTGAGTCATGCGTGCTTCCAGTATCCACCTGTGGCTTGGAAACAAAAGGGCTCACTCAGTATAGCGCCAACAGCCTGAGGACGTGTTAAAGATCCATTGATGGAGGATGCTGGGAATCAGCCTCAAAGGCAGGGTTCCAAACCAGGAGATCCGCAGCCGCCTGTTTAAAGTGACGCTGATGGGCTGGTCACTTTGCAAGGCAGAACCATGACAGGTGACCGAAAGGGATGGTCGAGTGGAGACCCAGGATGTCCAAGCGAAGAGTGAGGAGACCCCAACTGAGATGGCTGGACGATATTAAGAGAACTGCAGGCAGAGGATGGCTGAACAAAGCAGCCGATAGACAGAGATGGAGAGGATTGGAGGAGGCTTACGTCCAGGAGTGGACTGAGAAAGGCTGAGGAAGAAGAAGAAAGGGGCATTGTCTTTATGTTACTGGCTGCGTCTGAACGGCCTCTGAAATCAGCTGTTCTAAGCGCGAAGACGTTCTCTGGCCTCGTGCGATAGCCGAGAGGAATGGGCGAGGCTGGGTGAAACATGCCCCGAGAAAACCCGACTCGCGGAGAAAATGACTCTTGCCACTTTACATGTTCGACGCGGCACGTTACAGGAATATCGTTAGGCGCTGTAGGCCACTTGTTAAAAGTTGAATTGTTCTCGGAAAGGTATAGAGAAGACATCCATAATCCCATGTTTAAAACTTTACGTTAAAACTTATCCCTCGCTTCGCATTTTTCTTCGTATAGTATATTTTAGATCTTTTTATTCAGGACTTCTCACATGTGACGCAGAAAACCATTGCAAAAACTTAATCTCATACCCGTTCCGTTTATACAATTCCATTGGAAAGAGTTTATACACTTCCATGCAGAAGACCAACGACAACGACGATACCATGTTGAAAGCACCGGTTCTCATCAGCTCACCGAAGTTAAGCAACATTGAGCGCGGATGCTACTTGGATGGGTAACCGCTAGGTACACCGCGTGTTGTTGGCATTTCTTGGATCGGTCCGTATTCCAGTGGCAACACTTCGGACTTTTAAATGGAAGGTTTTGGATTCGAATCCCGGCGGAGCACAAAATATACCATTTATATTTCCAAATATGCCCTTCGCAGGGTTGAAAAATTCATAAACCTTTAGCAAAGACCGGCCACTGAAAGGTCCATCCAACCTTACAATAACTGGGTCTTGCTTGAGAATTGGCGCTTTCTACAGCGACGACCAAGCTCGCAGAGGACTTTTGAGGTGTGATACACACTTAAACAGCGCTTACCAAATAAATCATCCTAATCTTATTATTTATTATTAAGACCAGCTGTTCTTCCATCTTTTGGTACCTACACTATGGCCGTCTGGTATACATTTTAAAATGTAATAAACGCCAAAAGCTACTAAGCTAATCATAAAGTTATAATTCTTGCCGCGTTTTTCCAGAAGGGGTCGCATGTGGCGATTCGGGACCTATCTATTTTTACGGGCAAGGGGGCCGGCCTCGCACCAACCACTTTCAATTGAAGTAGGGGCTTCCCAGCTCTTGGCGGGGCTGGAACTCATTTCTTGCGAAGGCTGAGTAAGCCTCGCGGTATTTTATTTTGGGCTTGAAATAAACACCGAAACGGGAAGCCATTACGGACATCCTCAGTGGGATTCGAACCCGAGCTCTCGGCATGGAATTCAAGCACTAAATAGAGATAAATGTATGTAAATGCTGAGAAAATGATTTCGTACGTTTCCATATTATGTTAATACTAGCAGTACCCGGCGTGTTTCACTACGCCATTTGGGCATGTGGTATCAATTTTTTTCTACAGATAAAAGAGGAAACAACAGGATCAAAAAAAAAAGTGTGCTAATCGGAATCAAGCTTCACACAATTTATCTCTAGGTTAATCTTCACGTTTTCTAAAAAAAAAGGTCTAGGTACAACTGTTAAGCAGCAGAGCCAAGCATAGGGAAAATCGATTGCGGTGCTCCATTTATATTTAAGATAAAAAAATCGGCTATGTAACGTCACTCATCTAATCTATTCTAAGTTGCATGGATATAATTGTTACATTTGGAATTCACATAAGTGCATGCCCACAAGCAGACACGTATAAGTTCACACTTGCACATTCTGCGTGTGAACCTACAACATAAAAACCCAAATCTCAAATGAACATACACCCTGCAACTCTTTGCTGACCTTCCCTGAAACAGGGGTGACATTGGCAGAGTGAACCATTTTCTATTTATAGTTGGTCAGATGCATATTGACCTATACTAATCTAATCTAATCTAATCTAAGCTGCAAAGATATATATCATTTAAGATTTATACTAAATGCATTCCCACAAGCAGATATGTATAATTTCGCGCTAACACATGCCGCATGTGGACCTACAATATAAAAACCCAATCTCAAATGAACATAAGCCTTGCAACTCTTGCCGTCCTTCCCTGAAACAGGGGTGACATTGGCAAAGTGAACCAATTTTTATATTATGGGTGGTCAGCCGCATAACAACCTATAAGTCAAGGAACGAGAAAAGAATATAAAGAAAAGAATATAAACAATACATTAAATTTTATAATCATACAATTAAAGAACTAATCTATAAAATTCACTATACTCTTTGAGCAAAGTGAAGAAATAAATGTATTCCAAACAATCAGGAATATTTTTCAATGTAACCGCACTGTGAAACGTATGCAGTTGGGGAAAATGCTTCATACAATATGATGCACTTAAGTGTTTTTTCAACTATCTCCATGAAAGTGTTTAATTTATGTTGAATTTTTGACTCCCTGTCCTGTCTTTATCCCGGCCAAGTGAATTCACATTTTTTCCCCACATTTAAAATGTGCTCTATCCATTATTTCAATAAGTGAAAGTTTTAGGTAGTGCACACGGAACATTTTCTATTGACAACAAAATTGTAAGTCGCACGGCCGGGTTAGGTAAAAGGCAAACATTTTGTTTATCTTGGTTGCTTTGGACCATTGTCACATAGAAGAAAGACGTTTAACCGCCGAGAAAAAAACGATCTTTAAATTTGTGGTGAGTATATAATTTTACAGAAATGCGTTTTTTGAAAAAACAACTATATTATGTATATTTTAATTAAAAGTATGTTTCTATAAAAGGTTTTCATAATAATAATATATTTCAATATGGTCTTCTAGTTGTGACCTACGAACTTTTGTTTATCGTATTTTTTATAAGTGCGGGATATAAAAGCTTTCTTACATTTCTAAAATTCAACTTGGAATACTTGAATAACATTTTTTAATTTGGAACTTTTGTCTAGGCCAGGGGTCGGCAACCTTTTGAGTCGGAAGAGCCAAAAATTACAATTTACAAATTTCAAAGTTTTTCCTTGACTTATAGGTTGGTATGAGGCTGACCACCCATACTGTAAAAAATGGTTCACTTTGCCAATGTCACCCCTGTTTCAGGGAAGGTCGGCAAGAGTTGCAGGGCTTATGTTCATTGAAGATTGGGTTTTTATATTGTAGTTGGGGGGAGGGTGGGGGGTGAAAAGCGAGTACAAGTAGCGGAGAGATCGTTAATCGATTCAGAACGATTTAGTTTTTTTCGATCAGAAGTATAATTCTGTGTTTTTTTTATATTTGCGTATGAAGCTAAAGAGCCGTAACTTCACACCCAAAGAGCCGCATGTGGCTGGTGAGCCGCAGGTTGCTTACCCCTAACCAAACCGATATCGATCCACCATATTTGTAAAAAGTCCGGTCTATAGCTTAGTTGGTAGAGTAACTGCATTCCATGCCGAGATCTCGAGTTAGAATCCCACTGAAGTTGTCAGAAATTATTTCTCGTTTCAGTGTTTATTTCTAACCCAAAATAAAATACCGGCAAGGCTTACTCAGCCTTCATAAGAAATGAGTGTCAAGCCACTCAGGAGCTGAATAACATCCATTTCAAGTTGGCGTAAAGTAAAAGTTACTGGGTTGTTCATTTTAGATTTGGATTTTAAATTATGAGTAGGTACACATGCAGCATTTGTAAGCGTGAACTTACATGTGTCTACTTGTGAGCATGCATTTTATATGAATCTTTAATGTAAATGTATATTTGCAACTAAGATTATGTATTGTAGTTGAATATAATGGTCTTCTTCTATTGGGTGGTTTCAAAATTTACCGACCTCGTTGCTGAAATATTGAGAATTGAGAACCATTGTTTATTTGATCACCATCAAACTTCACACGATTCATTCTAAAAATATGTTACATGTTTCCTGAAAATTTCGTCAAAATCGGATGAGCGGTTTATGAGTATAGGGAACATACATACATACATACATACATACATACATACATACATACATACATACATACATACATACATACATACATACATACATACATACATACATACATACATACATACATACATACATACATACATACATACATACATACATACATACATACATACATACATACATACATACATACATACATACATACATACATACATACATACATACACACATCCTTCTTTATAGATTGCATTCCATGCCGAGATCTCGAGTTAGAATCCCACCGAAGTTGTCAGAAATTATTTCCCGTTTCAGTGTTTATTTTAAACCCAAAATAAAATACCGGCAAGGCTTACTCAGCCTTCATAAGAAATGAGTGTCAAGCCACTCAGGAGCTGAATAACATCCATTTCAAGTTAAGTAAAGTGGGTAAAGTTAAGTAAAATTTTCCCAACTTTTTTTTTTTCCCCATTTTTAGGTTAGGTTAGGTTTTTCCCGACTTTTGGGGAAAAAAAATTTTCCCAACTTTTTTTTTTTTTTCCCAGATTTGAAAGCACGGGAACCATGCGCAGGGGGATAAGTGGGAACAATGCGCAGGGGGAAATTTCCCAACTTTTTTTTTTTTTTCCCATTTTTAGGTTAGGTTAGGTTAGGTTAGGTTTTTCCCGACTTTTGGGGAAAAAAAAATTTCCCCACTTTTGGGGAAATTTCCCAACTTTTTTTTTTTTTTCCCATTTTTAGGTTAGGTTAGGTTAGGTTTTTCCCGACTTTTGGGGAAAAAATAATTTCCCCACTTTTGGGGAAATTTCCCAACTTTTTTTTTTTTTTCCCATTTTTAGGTTAGGTTAGGTTTTTCCCGACTTTTGGGGAAAAAAAAATTTCCCCACTTATGGGGAAATTTTCCCAACTTTTTTTTTTTCCCCATTTTTAGGTTAGGTTAGGTTTTTCCCGACTTTTGGGGAAAAAAAATTTTCCCAACTTTTTTTTTTTTTCCCAGATTTGAAAGTGGGAACCATGCGCAGGGGGATAAGTGGGAACAATGCGCAGGGGGAAATTTCCCAACTTTTTTTTTTTTTCCCATTTTTAGGTTTGGTTAGGTTAGGTTAGGTTTTTCCCGACTTTTGGGGAAAAAAAAAATTCCCCACTTTTGGGGAAATTTCCCAACTTTTTTTTTTTTTTCCCATTTTTAGGCGTAAAGTAAAAGTTACTGGGTTGTTCATTTTAGATTTGGATTTTAAATTATGAGTGGGTACACATGCAGCATTTGTAAGCGTGAACTTACATGTGTCTACTTGTGAGCATGCATTTTATATGAATCTTTAATGTAAATGTATATTTGCAACTAAGATTATGTATTGTAGTTGAATATAATGGTCTTCTTCTATTGGGTGGTTTCAAAATTTACCGACCTCGTTGCTGAAATATCGAGAATTGAGAACCACTGTTTATTTGATCACCATCAAACTTCACAGGATTCGTTCTAAGAATATGTTACATGTTTCCTGAAAATTTCGTCAAAATCGGATGAGCGGTTTATGAGTCTATAGGGGACATACATACATACATACATACATACATACATACATACATACATACATACATACATACATACATACACACATCCTTCTTTATAGATATATAGATCCAATTAAAAAAATTACTAGATTGATGCTTTTGGTTCTACACGGCTGAAAAATAGTTTCCAATGTGATGAAATTTCAAATTGAAAATTAATATTGAGTATGAGTTTTACAGCATGGGTGGTTAGTTTCATAACAAACTATGTTTTATTGAAAAAAAAGTGTTTTTTTTTCTTTTTTATAAAACCGTCAGTGAATTTATCTGGATGCATTTCCAAATATTATTATGCATTTTATGTCACAGGTTATATTCAGTCAAAATGAACACGAAGCCTGAAAAACATTGAAAATATTCATTTCAACATTATTTGCAAATATTATACTACAGAGAAAACCAATTTATATGTTATTATTGTATCCTGCTCTCCAAGTATATTGTATAATTACGCTTTAACTCAACCACAGCGTTTACCAAAAAAATGTATGAAAAATTATAAAGCGCGTCTATTGCGCGTTTTAGTTTTCATATATTTTTGATAGAATAACTCGGTTTACCTACTCCAGTGGGGAACCATTTCTAGATTATTATTTTGTCCTGCTCTTCAAGTATATTGCATAATTTACGTTTAAACTCAACCGCAGCGTTTACCAAAAAAATGTATGAAAAATAATAAAGCGTCTCTAGTTCACGTTTAAGTTTTCATATATTTTTTTTATAGAAGTCTACTGTGAATTTTTGCAGTGGAAAATATGAAACCCGATATTGCTTTTATTTTGAAGTGCACTCGGAAAGAGAGCCATAATGTTTCAATGCAATTATAGAAGTTTCTCTCAGGTAGCCCGACCGACGTCCATTTCCCGCCTTTTTCTTGCAATCTTGAACGAAAAAGTTCGCGTAATAGAATACCTGAATAATTCAACAATATTCGCAGGTCAAGTCTATTAAAATGTATACAATTTTAACAAAAAGTCTATTAAAGTAGGTAAACAATAACCTTTTGGATAAAAAAACGCAACTAAGCTACACATATAGTGTAACTTCTTGCCGCGTTATCCCCGAAGGGGTCGCATATGGCGAGTTGAACCTATTTATTTTTACAGGTAAGGGGGCCGGCCTTACGCCAACCACTTCAGTTGAAGTGGAGGTTTCCCAGCTCCCGAGAGTGCTGGTACTCATTTCTTGTGAAGGCTGAGTAAACCTTGCCGGTATTTTATTTTGGGGTTTGAAATAAACACCGAAACGGGAAATCATTTCTGACACCCACGGTGGGATTCGAACCCGAGCTTTCGGCATGGAATGCAAGCACTCTACCACCTGAGCTATCGACCGGACTATGGATGAATTTGATAAGTACGTTGGTTTTTCATTATTGGAAACAAGTGAATGCTTTTTTAAAATACTGTTTCAGGATTAAGACAAGAATGTTATGGAACAATGATAATATTGTCCTAGGACAATGACAATAATGTTCCAAGAATATTCTAGATCTAGGATAATGACAAATATGTATGTTCTGGGAAAATCACAATGGAGTTTTTCGTCTCTTTTCGAAGTCTGATCTACATCAAACATCTCTTTCAAGGGTGATCTACATATAAAATCAAAATTTGGTCTAAATCTGTTCATTAGTAGTTTTGCTAGGTCAAATATCCGAAAAGTGTAATTAATTTAAAGTCAATTTTATTTTTTTAAACTCGCACAAGTATATAAAAAATGCAAATTTTTTGTTAAATTTAATTAATGCAAGCACTACAGTTTTTAGATAATATGTTTTTTGCTAGTTCTTGTCTTGAAAATGGTGCGTTAACACTCTGAAAGCGCTCGAGATATTAAACTCAACTTAAGAATAAACTAACTTTGTTTTTATTTTTACTTTATTAAAATTTGTTTTTATTAATTTGAGCGTGCACTCACCATAAAGACGACATTGAAGATGTGCAGCACATATTTGAGGAAGTTCACACTGCAGCAGTCAGAGTCTCTGGTCTTCCTCGGTTCAGAACTGTTGGCTCCCGTACTGGAAACACTACTGGTGCCCAAGAGGGCTCCCGTGCCGTCGTTTCCCATCACTCCACCGTTCATTATCTCCACACAAAAAAAAAATCAACTACAAACTGTCACGTTTTCAATTGAAAATCTATTCTCCCACATACGGCATGCAATTTCATTTCACATTGCAATGTATAGGTTTCCCTTAAAGTTTTGGTATTCCTGTGTCAGTTTGAATAGGATAGCTGATATCCTTCGGGATAGATATTATTTTATCTAGCCTTGGGCAGATACCCCGCATTGGAGATTCCAGACAGTGTTTCCTATATCACTTTTTCCAACGGTGGACTTTAAAATTGAATATCTTGCATGGTCTGTTTTTAAAGTGGGATAGTTTCAAAGGCGGAATTGAGAAACGTCGATTTTATGATTTATTCACTCTGATGCGTCCGCTGACTTCACACCTTCGTCTGAAACAAAAAAGTAAATATTTCCTTAGACATTTTGAAGTAATAGAATACATAAATATTACATGATATGTACGCTGTGTACTTAAACTAAAACTACAGTTATGATTTTTTTTCAAATAAACCTTTTCAATAAAGAGTACGTTTATCACGCTTGAGTCCTCTTATTTATGGGAGGTTTTTTTTAAAATCAGGTTGAAATCCAGTTTTTCCGAACAAAAAATAGGATTAAACATTTTTTGGTTAATAAATCTGATGAATAAGGTTGAAGAGATCTTGAATTTAAAAAAAGTCTTAACAACATGATTTATAAAATGAAAAGCGTGGAAGGGGAATACCGAGGAAGGAATAGATAGACCAAATAGGTGAGATTTGCAAAAAAATGGAACCGTCAGAGTGAGAATAAGAAAAGAGTAGCCCCCTGCTATTACCCTGGATGATAGGATGGAGAAGGTTGTGTTTCTTATTTTTCATAACGTTTATGAGGAAAGTGATGAGTGCTGAAGAGACGAAAGAGATGTGCAAGGACAGAAAAAAGTGGAGACGAATCTGCGGAGGTACCGGTCACGCTTAGTGGAACGGTGGCAGGATACAGTAACAGTAACTAACTATTATTGCAATAGAGAAGTGGAATAGGGTGTATATTAATTGTTGACGTACATTTGTTCTTGTTTACAAAATAAAGTCTTCTTCATTTATTGAAAAAAATCAAAAACATTCCATGCGCTCACAGAGTCTGAACTATGAAATATAAAAGAGTACGAATTTAAGAAGGCGTTATGGTCGTGCGAATAAAGAAGGTGTCTTTGACTGACCTGTTTGAAATTAATAAAAAAAAACCTCGTTCGAGTCCCGTAAGGCCCCTTGACGATAGCTTTGACCCTCAGTTAATAGATGTCATTGGGTTATTATTGATTAATAATTCATTAAACAATTTAAAAAAAAAACATTTATACTGTAAATACTTGTTTCTACCCAGATTAAAATAGGTATAAGTGCATTATTTTTCTTCGCATTTAAAAAATAAATAAACAAGAAAACATTCATTGGCTACTGTTAACGACTTAAACCAAGAATTCATTATTCTGGTTGGTTTTATTCTAATTTAAGACGTATTGCTCACAGCTGGATTACAAGCATTTCAAGCTATTCACTTCTCTTTTTCGTGGTTATCTCCGAATAAAATAATAAATACACCTCCACAAAAAAAAGGCAAATATTTGTTCACGACAGTTGTGAATGATTTAAAAATTATTCCGATCTCTTCTCAGCATCCTCCAGAAAATCCAAAAGTTTTTCCAGACCCAGAAAATTGCTGGTGTAATCGGATTTTAATTTCCCCATATTTTTTCCATCTCGGGGGCTCCTTCCCAGTTATTCGAATGCAAAAAGAAAATAAACGGACCCCTAAATATCTTGGCGCTCTTTAATTTATTTTTATGGCCGTCTCATTTGCCATAACTGGCTATTCCCATCGTGGTCATAATTTACAGACATTCGATTTCCCGCCCATTCTGTCTTTCATCCTCCATCCACTCTCGTGACCTAATTTTCTCTGCGCGTTCTAAAAATATTAGGAGAAAAAATGCAAGAGGGGCGCGTTTTGCTGTTCTTGAAATGCCCGCAAATTACATCAGACGAAGCAGTTCCCTTTTATTTTATTTATGTAATATTTATTCTTAATAAATACTTGTTTTTTTGGCAAAGGATTTTTGCAGCAAAACAAACTAAAAACATACCCCGAATAAATATTTCCCTTATTATATATTTTCACTTCAACTGAAAGTGGTTGGTGTGAGGCCGGCCCGCTTACCCGCAAAAATAAATAGGTTCCGAATCGCCCCTTCGGGGCTAACTCAGGCAAAAAGTTACACTAAATTTGTAGCTTAGTTGCCTTTTGCGTTATAAAGAAAAAATCTTTAAAAGTACACAGAAAATAAGATCGAGGTTTTCGATTTCTTGAGGGATTTCACAAAATGAGGACACTAGGTACGATTGTTTCAAATTAAACTTGACTAATTACTTTTATTGGTATGAGGTTGACCTCTATGCCGTTAAAACTTGGTTCATTTTAACATCGGCCATCACGTTTTCAGGGAAATGCGGCAGGAGTTGCAAAGTTTCATGTGATGTTTTGTTATTTTTTTTAAATACACATGCAGCACTTTCAGACGCGAACGTACATGTTTCTGCCTCTGGGCGTGCATTACATATCGCACGTTTAATAATAAAGAGCAAAAACTCAAAAAACATGAATGTTGGGAAATCACGTTTGAAGTTCAGACACCCAGTACAACTTGTATGGGATAAAAAAGGCGGCCGATGTTTTATCTCGGTCATATTCGTCCAAATTGAACGGCTGTCGCATTCTACCTATTCTTCTCGCATTGTTCTTGCGTTTTATTACAAAATCTCGATTTTCCCAATTTTCGAGTTATTTCTCTTTATTATTAAACGTGCGATATAAGCTTTAAATGACGACATATCTTTGAATGTTAGAATAAGGATTATTAAGATACGTATTTGAAGAGTCCTTGTAGCAATATATCGTAAAATGGAACTCAACTGAAAAAATCCAATACAGAAAAACCATAATACTACTTCGCTTTCTTTAATGAAATAAAAAAATGAGTAATATAATGTAATAATTTATTTCGGGTTCAGTTTTAATAAAATTGCAGTTGAATATTTCCCAGTATTTCTTTTTAACCAGTTAGTTACATTATACATAGTGTAATTCACTCTGTAACTTTCCGGTTACACATCTTGAGCGTTAATGTATTACTGAAGGTCCACAGAACCGCATCCTATATTTATGTGTGAATAAGGCCTATTCAAGACTAGACGAGACGCCTCTAGCATGGATATTTCCAGAGAACACCAGAAGTGTCAATAGTTTAAAAAGTCAAACACTCACGTCCACACAAACATACACAAGTAAACACGCCTAGGCACACAATCACAAAAACACGTAGATATGAACCTATTCGTTGCAATATTAACAGTAGATCCCTCAACAGATAATGTAGGATCAAGATCCCTAACTCATTTCCAAAATAAAAAACTTTCCATAATAAATCCAGATCCCTGGTAATCTTCAAAATGGAAAACCGAAATTGTATTGACCTCCGTGATTAACATATTATCATCGTCTCCCATCTTCTCCTCAGCACCTCAAGTACAAAAATATACGTTAATACTCAACCACAGCGTTAACCAAAAATGTATGGAAAGTATAGCAGAGCATTTTGTGAGCGTTTTTGTTTTAATTCACTTTTGGTTGAGTTTGCACGTTATCTTTTTTTCTTGAAGTGCAGATATCATCCCCATTATCTTGGAAGAAAGGAAAGGAGCGTCGGAAAAAAAACGCGGTATGTTGTAATGGTACAGGCGGCAGAGCTGAGGGTAAATACCACCCCTCCAGGAGTTTATTTTATTTCAAATATCCTGAGATGGCGAATAAGACCCCGAGATCCTTTTTTTAGATTGGATCTGAAGAGGGTTTTTTTAAAATACTTTTTTTTTCGATTTTCATTAATTTCGATCTCCTCGCCTGCTCACACATTTGTATTCATTCAACAATTTATTCATTCAATGAATGAAAAGGGAAATTATCGAAAACAAAAGATGATGTTCCGTTATTTGGTTTTTTTAATTAAAAAAAAAAACGCGCTGGAGATTTTAATTAATTTAAGATTTATTTTAGGTGGAACAAGCAGAGACTTCTTAGCTCGCATTAAAATACTCTCTTGCTTCACACAAAACCAACCTTATATTCAAGCGCTGAAGAAGGGTTGAGAGCTCACTATAGTGTGAGTGGATTCTTATATACACACCAGATCGACCGAGTATGTACTAGAAGAATGTAAGCACGCTCACATTCTGTCATCTACAAGAATGGATCTCTTATTTTCAAAAGTTTCGACTTCTAATAAAGTTGTCTCTGTCATTCAAATAACAATATTCAGTGGCGTGCCTACTGTTTCTGCCGTACGCATGCTGGATAATTAAGTTTGCAGTAAATTACAAATAATAAATTTTACCCCGATGTTTCTTTTCCCCAGTGCTTCTTAATTTCTTCAGACTTAGATTTTGGATTAAAACAATAAAACCTTCACACACTTAAGATCCTCACAAGGCGCAACAATATTTTCACCGGAACTAATTTGATATACTATCAAAAAAGGTGGATTCGATCGCAAACAAGGAATAAGTCAATTATTCTGATATTCGAATAAAACGCACCTGACGCGACAGTTTGTTCAAAATACAATCGGTCATTCATAAAACTGTAAATGGCTCCAGTCTGAATGGACGAAAATTGAATGGACGAAAAGCTAAGCATATGGTGATATTATTATCATGTGTACTCCCAAGCACAATCTGTAATAATATTGTGTTCATTTATAATGACAAAAGAGCTTAACCGACTATTTTCATACAAGCTTACAGAGATCAAGCTTTTTCAAAGACGGATACTCAATAACGGTTGCGTAACAGGTTTACTTCATCAATGCCTTATAATAATAACCTACTGCCACACACAGATGGCAGCAGCACGACTTTTGATGGGGGGAAATTTAAAAAGACGAATGACTTTAAATGTCTGTAATCTACTCAAAAATATTCATTATTTGCATTTCTGAGGGTACGCATGCTTAGCTTTTTAGCTTGTATGATAGTCACGCCACTGACAATATTACAAAACCTAAAGTTCCTTGACTAATACGTTGGTATGAATCTGAACCTTCATGCTGTAAAAACTTTGTTCACTTTTCTCAATGCTACCTCGATTTTGTTCGGTTTGATTTATTTTGTACGCACACATGCAGCACGTGTAAACGTGAACTTGCATGAATATAAGCGTTTAATGCCAATACATCTTGCAACTTAGATTATAAATAATAGATTAAAGAATACATAAGGTGCACATTATATTTAAATAGGTATGTACAACTTCTAAAACATCATTTAAACTATTAAAATATTATGTACTACGAAGTAAGAGTTTTTTTTTTTTTTTTTTCTAAGAACAAGTGGGGTTATGTATAAACAAGCCACAATCGAGTTACTCGTTGCCTGTAAATGTCATCGCTAACTAAAAAAAAACCTTTAATAATGAAGGGCAATGAATTAAAAATTAGACAAGTCGAGCATTTCGGGACCCTTGTTAGCTGGTTTAGTAGCTAATGCCATTTGAAGGGTTCGCTTGTTTAAGTAACCTTTTAATTTCCAAATTGAGGACCTTTAAAACACACAAGATAAACTCGGCGACTTTACATTTTATTCGCTCATTAACTTTCAGGAGTGGCTTTGGCATTTAAGCAGTGCATCCCCTAATTCTGTAGAAGTTTAAGGTACAATATTTAATGAACAATGAACTTTAAAGTGAATTTATCAAACTTTATTAATGTTGAAATCACGCTAGTGTAAAGATAAAATGTTCAATATATTGACTCAGAGCTCGTTCCCACTTGTCGGGTGTCGGATCCGTACCTACATTAATCGGAGGTTCCAGTGGCAGAACATTATGTATGAAGCTATTCACACTTTTCGGAAACCGATTTTGTCCGAAATATTCTGCCACTGGAACCTCCGATTAATATACGGATCCGACAGCCGACAAGTGGGAACGAGCTCTCATTTAACAAACACAGCAAGCTGCATATATAGTTTAACTTATTACCGCATTTTCGCTGAACGGGTTGCATGTGGCGTGTGTAACCTTTTATTATATACGGGGGTATAACTAACGATAAAGAAAATTTAAACCAAAAAAACTTTAAAGGTTTGTGTAATGACATTGTCAAGATTAATTTTAATAGTACCTAATGTGAAAATAAAAAATGGAAGTGCTATTCTTCCATGACACAGGGGTGTCATTAAAACAGTGGTTTCTTAAAGGAAGAGGATAACCTTATACCAAAATAAAAATTATTTAGGAAAATTTCATATTTAACATGTGACAGTTTTTAGAAATTAAATTTAAAATAGAGCAAAACAACAAAATAAAAAAACTTGTAGATTTATCCCACTTTTCACCAATCCATTAACACTTCTTTTAAGCTTTATTTACGGTTGGAATGTTTATAAATTGTTTATGAATATGTTGCAGAAATGAAAAGCTGTAAGACCTAATCTTAGTAGAATTTGTGTAATCTCAGCTGCAAAGATATGTTAACATTTCAGGCTCATATTAAATGCATGCCCAGAGACAGGCACCTGTAGGTTTGCGCCTACACATTCTGCATACAAATAAACAAAACGTCACATGAACATAAACCTTTCAACTCCTGCCGCCTTTCCCTGAAATCGGGGTGGTATTGGTAAAAGTGAATTAATTACTACAGCAGGGGGGGGTCAACCTCATACCAACCTATCAGTGAAGGAGCAAGGGTGATTATTTGTATCGATACTTAGCATCAAGTATCATAGTTTTCAAAACTGCTTGTTGTTGTTTTTGTTTAGAGTAAATGGTCAATGAAACACAAAATACAATTCAATTTGATCAAATGTATAAAATTCATTATTCAATATTCAATCATCTGCATAACAACTAATTCTTAGTTAATAATTATGGTTTTGAACCAACAGTTATGGCATATACACATTTGTCAAAGGACAGAATATACTACCTAGCTGGGAGTCGAGCTCATGCTGGTGCAATTATTGGTAGTGTTGCAGTTAATTGTGCCAATTTGCAACCCACGATATTAATTTATTGAAAATTGATGGTTCTGTTAAATCAACAGCGAATTCGGGTTCAACTTGTGCGAGAAAATATGGGTTATAACAAACGATTCTCAAACTGGACGTCGCGGAAAAAATCGACGACAAAAAAGGTCAAAAAAAGGTCGACATGTGTCATATCATAGATAAATAATTTAATTGATATATTCTTGAGTAAAGCATTATTATATTATAAAGAAATAATTACAAAATAAAGTTGGTAAAATGGTCCATTTCACAAGATGAACTATAGTTCAAAAATTTAAAAAATATATTTTGTTTATCGTGGATACCAAAAATCTGGCTACCAATAACACCATTTTTTATGTAATTTTGTGAAAATTATTATCTTGGAATTCTTTTTTAGTACCGTGAAGTATTTAGTTTCACAGTTTTAGCATTCAGTAAAAATTAATATAGACTTGTTCTAAGTAATGTGATTTTTCATTTTTTTTATATTCCATTGTTTGTATATTTAAGTACATCCCAAACATGGTTTTTTTTCTGTGTGCGGATTGACATTGTTAAGACGTTACAAAATTAAAAGCGAATAAAAGAGACTCACTTTAGATTGGCTGTAAACAAAATTAAAGTTTAAAAACTAATGATAAAAGAAAAACAGTTTTGTTTTCGATTACGTGAGTATATTTTTATATACCACAACCGGTTTCGCAAACATCCGTTCGCATCATCAGGTGGATAAATTAATACTAATAATAATTAATACTAATAATAATAGTATTAATTTATCCACCTGATGATGCGAACGGATGTTTGCGAAACCGGTTGTGGTATATAAAAATATACTCACGTAATCGAAAACAAAACTGTTTTTCTTTTATCATTAATGATGAACGATTACAAAGTTAATGCCTCTTCAATCAATAAAATTTTAAAACTAGCTCTGAAATCTACAATGTCTTACCGCTTCCTATCGTAAGAAAGAAATTTTGGGAATGTAACCTGTTTCCCAACTTAAATCGCTATCCTTATTATACTTTTTTCACTTAGGTCCGGTATTTTCGACATTAGCTTATGTGACTCTTAAGTGATAAAGAAAAACTTTCCATTTGTTTGACATAAGTGCGTCTTTTTCGCTCAGTATAAAATCCTTATGCTCACGTTGAAAATACTGGGTCTTAATGTGTTTGTAATAAATGTTTCTCAAGTTGTAGACTATCATTTCTTGTGAAGGCCAAAACTACGTTTGTTCTAGGCAAAAAATAATTCGGATTCAAGCCCAGACCACTCAATTAGAAAAGAAAGAGCTTCATCAAGTTGACCTCTTCATTGGACTTAAAGGGACTCGTGTCCTTTTTATTTGTACTTTCTATGAATTAGTCCCACTAAACACTTTGAGCAACAGTTAATAAATACAGACCAATGTGTTTACATCGGACCCACAGATGCAGCGAATGCTATTCTGTACTATTTGTCATGTAACACCGTGCAGTTAGTATAAGTATATTCCTAAGCCCCGTGTGCAATATTGGATGATAATATCGGGAGTACTTTGTAGGAATTATGTTCCTATGGGAATAGAGAGTGCGATTTGAATATCATAATATTTTGGTTGTTGAAATACTAATGTTAGTGCAATTAACGATGGAAATAAAACAAAAAATCGTTTAGTACTAATTGACTACAAAGAAAATGACAGTCTCTATGTTTCCATGTGCATTCCACATCTCGATCTCCTTATCGAAACAATCATAGATTGCCGTTTATGATTCCATTCGACTCATATTGAATATTGGATTTATTTCGTTCTTCAAGTGAATATAATTATAACGAAACCCCTGAGGTGGAAGTCTCGACGAACTTCGATAGATCTTACCGTATCTATTTGAAGATACGACAGAATTAAACATGGCGGCGTATCAACAGCTAATTCATTTTATATGAAACAACGATCAGCTGTTCAGGCAGCGCAATATCATATTCCGTCCTATCTTCAAATTTGTGCGGTTAGCTCTACCGACAGCCGTCGAGACTTCCATCCCTTGTATTTATGATTTTGGCAGTTAGTACGCGTATATTTCAATAATGCTGAGCTAGTTTTTGTTTCATCTGGAACATCAATCGTGGCGCTCTGCTGATTGCAGATCGCAGCGCGCAGATATTCCAGAAAAATACCCGCCAAACAACCACAATGCCAAATTTATGGTCGCAGACCATTCCACGGACGCTCCAATACATTGCATTGTGGACAAAAGAGAAGTGCTGGCGAATTATTTAGTTTCTGTCAAATATATATAACCAACATCACTTTTCTATTTTGAGCTAAATTGAGATTTTCCATTTTGTGTTTTTGGTAGGAAACAATACTTAAATGTATTGCGAAGTGGAGTTAATGGGAACCACACTTGAATTGGCATAGACAATACTGCGTCGTAACCCAGCGAGGTTGCTAGGGAAGAGGAATACAAATATTTTGTTTGTTAATACGGCAGTCCCATACAAGAGTGACGTTTGCTCACCGAAGGAAAAAGTTCCAAATTGAAATATGTTCTGATCCCATTCAGAAAAGTAAAGAGTGTACAAAGGGAACGGGTGTGAGGATGGGCTTGCGCAACTGATACCTTATTCTGATATAACTATTAACATAATAACAGACTCGGCCCTAATTCCAATGACGACGAAATTGCAGCGTTACACCGCCGGGTTACTGAGGAAAAGACAAAAAAAAATATTTTCGTGATTGGTTTGTAGCATAGTAAAGCAACTTAGATGTTTTCCCGGCGAGAAAAACCTTATATTTTCAGATCTGTGCTGAATTCATTATTGGTTGATATTGCTCTTTTGGCTCTTGTGATTTAAATATTTTTCTCTTCTTATTTCTTCTTCACGTTTCGTTACAACACTGTGTGTTACTTCTTCAGAGCTCTGTTGTTCTCCGTTGAATGACGAAGTATAAAGAAAGAGCAACAGACCACGGTCAATACTCAACATCAAGGATCTGAAACCGACTGTGAAAGTTAATTTTTTTTTTTTTAATAATGATATTATTTTAAATGTTTGTAGGCTTTCACGGCCGGATTCAGATGCTTGATTTTTTGGTTCCGGGTTTTGACCGTTTTTGCTTCTTTTTCTTCTTTCCTGATACTTCTTGAAGACTTTCAGCTGACTTTTCGTCACCTCTGTGGGTGACTTTTTCGGGTGGGTGACCACGGTCAAAACCCGGAACCAAAAAATCAAGCAATGTTATTATTGTATGTATATTAAGCAGACTATTATTGCCTTGATAACCTTTGAAAAATGTGTACGTGATATTCCAAAATTTAATTTAATTTAATATCAATAATGAAATAATCAATTAAGGAATACGTAGTACTGAAAATTTAGTTTCATTATAATATAATAATCCAACATAAATGTGAAGTGTTATTTACCCTAAATGCAAATAAAGGTGAAACAAGGTTATTTGGCATTCAATTAAAACATAAACAGGCTTAACCAAATTAGCTGAATTCGCAGAAAGCTGATAGAAATTTGCGTATGATAAACGGTAGGGAAGAAATCACTCGAATGCTGAAGTGTTCTCTGAGAAATGAGACTGACTTATGGGGTACCGAGTCACGACAAAATGCCCATCGACGGAATGTACATCGACAAAATGCCCAACGACATAATGCCCACCGACAAAATGTCCACCCGACAAAAGTGACAGAAATGAGACTGGAAAACACAGAAAGAAAGCACGCGAGAGCTTTAGGGCAGCTCGTTTTTTAAGGAATCCTGTGTGGGATCCTCCCCCCATTGCAGAGACTCAAAAAATCTTTCACACTTAAGACAGGTATTAAACTTGTTCCACATTGGTGGTTGATGTCCTAATCTTTTGTAGCATGGATGATGCCTTTGCTTTAAGACACAGAAAGTAGAGTCGATTGATATTGCTTCTAATAAAATTGGATTGGAATGGGAACACAGATACCGACAACTCATTCCATACACAGGCAGTTTGATGTTGTGAAAACAGCAAATTCTCATAGCTTTACTTTTACTAAAACTATTTTTTTGTCTTCTTTAGAACAAGCTTAACACGCTGGGGCATTTAAGGCCACTAATTATTTACAAATTGCCCTCAAGAACTTGTACACAGCTTCCGTCAGAACAAGTCCTACGCCGTGAACACGTTTTATCATTGAAGAGCCTTTTCGACAACTTAATACTTACCAGTCTCACTAATAATCTATTATTTAAATACTTAAAGGTAAAAATAAATAAGTAAAATACCTTTTTTCCTATTTTCTACAAGAGAAAACAATCAACAAGTGTGAAAATCCACGGAAAAAATTTAATCCACGATTTTTCAAATCAGTAAATCAGCTGTTGTATTCCTTAACTTGAAAGGTTGGTATGAAGCTGACCACCCATACTGTAAAAAATAGTTCACTTTGCCAATGTCACCCCTGTTTCAGGTAAGGTCGGCGAGAGTTGCAGGGCTTATGTTAATTTGAGGTTGGGTTTTTAAATTGTAGGTCCACATGCGGCATGTGTTAGCGCGAACTTATACATGTCTGCTTGCGGGAATGCGTTTAATATGAATCCTAAATGATTTAGATTAGGTGTTTGGCTCTCATTTGGTTTTACCTTTTAGGTGGCGATTCACTGTCTTCATTACAAGACATAATCCCTTTCTGAAGAACCAATAGGTATATCGTCATAATCGAAAGCAAACATGAGTCTTGTAGAACTGAAGTTGGATGAAATTTACGACGTTTTTAATAATGAAATAAATAGATACCTATACTTCTGTGTGTTTTCAGCATGCCCGGGTTAAGGGGCGGTTCGAGCGGTACAACCGAACCAGGCCCCCCCCCCCCCCCACTCAGGAGGCCCCCACAGGGCCAACAAAACTCTTATATTTTTATCAGTGTCCAGGTCTTTCCGGGCATTTGTGACCAAAGGGGTCCCCGATGACAGACTTTATAGAAATTAGTTTACAAGCATTAAAACAAAATATCTTTTGGGTGTAAGTCTTATGAGGCATACGCTACCAAGGGCCCCCCCAAAAGCTAAAAAATATTGTATGGAAATAACTTCAACGTACTTTTTTTTCGGAAAATATATGCATCTTTGAGGTTATGGAAAAGTAGGAGGAAAGGGAGGGGGATTTTCATGGAGGGGAGGGGGCATATAGGGAGCCCCGAGCTTTACTCCGCACCAGGGCCCCTAGAGGGGTTAATCCGGGCCTGGTTTTCAGACACGTTTCTCGTAAAATCTAAAATAACCGCCTTTGGTTCTTACGACTCATAAACCTAAAGGTAAGCAAAGGTGACCCAATTTGTTACCTTCGGTTCGGCATTTCTGTGGAAAGTGAAATCTGTTGAAACGATATAATTAGGCAGAAACGTTTTCCAGTCGCTGAGCTTTCTGCGGAGGAATTGTTCCGACAAATTTAATCAATTAACCACGGATGATGGCGCCGAGACAAAATAATCCATGCCGTGTTGCTGTTGGCTTTATAATCTGCGAACAAAATGTCGGAGTTAAAATTATACGTTAGTAAACAATGCTCAGCGGTGAATGGAAATAAAAAAATATCTAATAGTATTAATGTTTCAGGGAAGGTCGGCAAAAGTTGTGGGGCTTATGTTCATTTGAGGTTTGGATTTTATTTGTAAGTACACATTCAGCATTTGTAAGCGCGAACTACACTTGTTGGTTTGTGGGCATACATCTGAGAGCTTTAAATGAATATATCCTTGCAACTTAGATTATAGATTATTAATAAAGTTAGATCTTTTATTTGCAAGAATGTTGCTTTTCCTACTTGTTTTTCTAAAATTGATCTATAAAAGATTCGGATCAACTATAAATACCTTCTGAATATTAATCTGCAATAGAAGATTTGTTTGAGATCCGGATCATTAGATGTCAGATGTATGGAAAACATCTGATGACCTTGAAATATTCAAAATGAAGTAGGTACTGTAGTATAATATTTAAAAATGGAACAATTTTAGTGAAACGAAGTTGGTCACAGAATGAAAAACCGAATGGTTAATTATTTAAAAATAGAACATTGTTAGCAGCATGAAGTGAGCTACTACAGGTTAAAAAATCTAAGAAAGTTGAAATTTTTAGGTAGGTACATATTTTTGAAAATAAGAACTTTTACCATGACGTTAGCCAAATAGAAATAAGGACTAACCTTGAAAGAAGATCTTCAGGGATATTCTTTGTAAGTAGAACAATTATTTCACTTGTATGAAATCGGAACAATTGATTTGGAACTTTTTTCCATTTTTATTTCCAATTAGCAACCAATAACACAATATTCTTTTAGCAACCCAACCGGGTGACGACACAATTTTGTCAAGTTTACCACTTTATCTATGCCATGCAATGTTTAATATGAGATTTACGACACAAAAGCTGCAAAATTATGTTTACTCTTACAATCGACACTCTTTTTAAAGTCAAATGTGGAAAGAGTTGCAAAGCATGAGTTTTTTTTTCTCTTTCGGCTTAATTTCTTTAAATAGGTATCTTTTTAACTATGAAAATAATAAGATTAAACAGGGTTATTCACATTACCATAGCTAATCGATAGCTCAGTTGGTAGAGTGCTTGCATTCCATGCCGCAAGCTCGGGTTAGAATCCCTCCGAGGGCGTCAGAAATGATTTCCCCCATAAAAAAATACCGACAAGGCTTACTCAGCCTTCACAAGAAATGAGTACCAGCCCCCTCGGAGGCTGGGAAAGCCCTACTTCAACTGAAATGGTTGGAGTCCCTGGAGGCCCCCTTACCTGTAAAAATAAAAAGGTTCCACTCGCCAAATGCAAAACCCTTCGGGAATAACGCGGCAAGAAGTTACACCATATGTTTAGCTTAGTTGTGTAGTTGCGATGCGATCCATGAAGCATCGTTTTTTTTTGTATTGAAAATTCCCGTTAGTTGGCGATTGAGCCATGGATTTGCTGTGTGTGTATAACACCATTTGAAACTAAGCTCTTTTTTGGTCTTTTGTCTGCTGAAGTAGAGTAAAAAAAAATACAGTTTTTCAATTTTCTTTGATTATTCCTGTCTAACGGACTGGCAGAATAACTGAACGAAGTGCAACACGTCCGCAGTGCTGCCAACTGAAGAATAATTTTATTCATGAAAAGAAGGTGCTCTTTATATTGCTGTGGCGCTAGTGCGGCCCTGAGAGGGATTACCGCGGGGACCAAGAAAATTAATTTAAATTTCATTAAAAGTAAATATTTAAAAAAAACTTTTTTTCTCGTCTGGAAGGTAATAAAAAAATGCGAAATTGTAAAATTATATTGTGTATTTTCTATAATTTATACATCACTTACGTCCTGTATATAAAAGTTGAAATTTAATTAAATAAAAGTCAAAAACTTAAAAGTCAAAAAAAAATATTGGCTACTAACCGTCACA
The DNA here is from genome assembly GCA_951799405.1 of Agapetus fuscipes. Taxonomy (NCBI): domain Eukaryota; kingdom Metazoa; phylum Arthropoda; class Insecta; order Trichoptera; family Glossosomatidae; genus Agapetus; species Agapetus fuscipes. The sequence continues at coordinate 3,631,512 of OX637347.1, read as the reverse complement.
GGGATGTGGAGTTAATGTTCTCAGCAACCAAACACAAAATATTAGTAATAATTTGCCCTAGCGATCCGGCCGTCTGACGTCACAATTTTTTTCATAAGTCGAATATGCGAACCTCCTTCAATGGTGTGCTATAATAATTGTTAAATTAAGATGCAAAGATATAGGAACATTAAAAATTCATATTAAATGCATGCCAACAAGCAGACAGAGAGTTTGCACTTACAAATGCTGCTTGTGTATATACAAATAAAATCCAAACCTTTACTGACCTTCCCTGAAGCAGGGGCGACATTGGCAAATTTCACCATTTTTTACAGTATGGATGGTCAGCCTCATACCAACGTTTAAGTCAAGGAGTAGACTCTGATAAACGCGATCTTACTAGCGTTTAGTTGTTATTAACTTTAAGTATTGAGTTATTTTTGCAACTTAGATTATAGATCTGTCAATTTTGAACATTCTAAAATGGAAGTAGTTTTAGATTTGTATCAAGAAAGTTGTTGGAATACAAAAATATCTGTCGCTTTCAGTGTGAGACTGAGGTTCGCGGCTTTTTTCGCATGAGAGCAATCAACTTCATTTCTGGCGCCTTCAAAGAGAAATGCAAAGCTTTGATTTTCAGGAAAACTCGGGAGTACGAGCATCGTAGTCTAACTAGACTCGCTAGTACGAGTTTCTTAGTGTAAACTCGCTAGTGCGCGTATTTGAGTGTAATCTCGCTAGTATCTGAGTGAAAAAATGCTTTGAATCTCATTTGGTTTTGAATTGTATGTTTTTTATATTTATACAAAAAAATAAACAATAAAACAGATTTTATCTAATAATATTTTTTGTATTGTACGAGTAATACAAAGAATGATGTATTTGGTAAATGTAGTATTCGCTGTATCAAAAGCTCTCTACTAGCTTGGTCATCGCTAATCCTAAATCAAGAACCAGTTTGTGTAAGGCTGGATGGCTGGAATTTCCTATTTTCACTAAATGTGTGAAAATCCTATATAGTTTAGAAGTTCTTCATGAGCAATTCCTTCTAATTAATTCACTTACTATTAAAAGTTATACCCAATAAAATATTTTATCCACGATTGCTTAAATCAGTGAATCAGCACTTATTCTTTCGACTTCTTCATATTTAAAGTATCAACATATGAAAGAAAGAGGTATGCCAGGATAGGAAGAAATTGAGGCGGCTCTGTCAAGGCTCTGGCCACCCCTAGCGGAATGGCGACAGATTTACAGTTACAGTAACATCTTCTTTCAAAGTGAAGTTCAAAGCTCATACATATTGTTTGATAAAAAGAGCTTAAAGGACGATTGCTTAAACCAAGTTTCTAGTCACAACTATTTCCATAAAATGTTTGTTTTTATCAGAGAGAGTTAACTTTTCGTTCCCAAATATCTGTATATTGCCGCACTCACAATACAGGGGTGGCATAACGACATCGTTTGTGGACCTAGATATCAAAATATTTTGAATATCTTTTCTGCCATTTACATACTTTTACCTAAACCACCCCGAGTACGGATCGACAAGGATCAAACTGAAGGTGGTAAAACTCGGAACAAACGTCGCAACGCAAAACGAAACTAAGCTACGCATAAAGTGTACCTTCTTGCCGCTATATCTACGAAGGGTTTATCATGTGGCGAGTGGAACCTATTTATTTTTTACAGGTAAGGGGTCGGTCTTACGCCAACCATTTCATGTAATCATTTTACTTAATCACTTCAGTTAAAGGGGGGTTTTCCAGCTGGTATTTTATTTTGGGGTGTGAAAGGAAAAAGAGGGAAGGGACGACCGAGAAAAGTATGGAGTGATCAAATTGAGGAGATTGTGAAAGAATGGGATATACAAAGTGAGCGTAAAAGAAGAAAATGCATGAAAAAGGTGATGGATATGAATGAATTGAAAGAGGTATGTAAGGATAGGAAAAAATTAAGGCAACTCTGCAGAGGCTCTGGCCACCCCTAGTGGAATGGCGACAGAGTTACACACAGTTACAGTTACAGTTACAGTAAATAAACACCGAAACGGGAAATCATTTCTGACACCCTCTGTGGGATTCGAACACGAACTCACGGCATGGAATGCGAACACTCTACCGACTGAGCTATCGACCGGCCATCAGACGGATTTCCATCTCATAAAATGTCACTTTTGATAGCTCATTGTGATGTTAGATGAATTTATAAATTTTAAGAAGTATTTTCTTGAAGAAAAACATCACAAAAGTTTATTGATTGTATCAGTTTGAAGGCCCTAAAGTCAAAACAGCGCCCTCATTTAGCTGTCGTCTAAAATCAGTTTAAGCCGTGTACGTCTGTATAAAACTTTACGTTTCAGCTCTACTGTAGAATTTACTAAACAAATAATGTATGTAAACTAAAATAATCCTTCTTGTGAACGTTTTAGTTTCCATAGATTTGCGGAAAACCCTATGGTAGAGTGTAAACGAAAGGTTTACATACTTTTCCAGAACACTTTACATATTTTATTGTGATCGTTATGATTGTTTTCTTGCGATCCGACATTTTTTATGATGCTTTTTATCTTATCCTGTTTTAGTTTATTTTTGTTTTCAAATCAAAGAAAAGCTTTAAGTAGGCATACTTTTTTGAGAGCAAAAAATGACAGTTATCTTATCGAATTCAGGTTTAGTTTGATTTGAATATTTTTCTACAATCATAACGTTATATTTGACATCAATATTATTTTTAGTGTCCATATGCCGACCTTTCCTGTTTCAGGGAATGTCGGTAAGAGTTGCAGGGCTTATGTTAATTTGAGATCGGGTTTTATGTTGTAAGTCCACATGCAGCATTTGTCAGCGCGAACGAATAGGAAAATAGCAAAGAACAAGCGATTGACGATGGATCTGAGAATGGCGGTACACAATGACATATTGTTACCGACTTTGATGTATGGAAGTGAAGCATGGACAGTGAATGATAACGAAATGAGTAAAGTATGTACGGTGGAAATGAAGCATTTGAGAAGTATGACAAGAAAACTTTGAGGGATAGAGTAAGGAATGAATGGGTAAAAGAAGAATGTAATTTGAAAAGGGATGTGAAAGGTAAAGTACAAAAGAATGTGATGAGATGGTTTGGGCATGTGGAAAGAATGAATGATGATAGACTGACAAAGTATGTATACCAAGAAAGTGTGAAAGGAAAAAGAGGGAAGGGACGACCGAGAAAAGTATGGAGTGATCAGATTGAGGAGATTGTGAAAGAATGGGATATACAAAGTGAGCGTAAAAGAAGAAAATGCATGAAAAAGGTGATGGATATGAAGGAATTGAAAGAGGTACGTCAGGATAGGAAAAAATGGAGTGGACTCTGGGAACTCTGTAGAGGCTCTGGCCACCCTTAGCGGAATGGCGACAGAGTTACAGTTACAGTAACTTATACGTGTCCGCTTATTGGAATCCATTCAATATGATCCTTAAATGTAATAGGTATATTATCTTTCCCATTCTATTTTACAGTTTGGTTCTACACATCTTAAATGCCATGAATATGATTTTCTTGGGTAGCTATTCATCCCCCCAGTGCTTGTTTGGCTTATCTACTATTTGATTCAAAGATGACCTTTCAATGAAATTGTCTTAAGAATCACATTCTACACAATCTGAGCTAAGGAAAAAACGCAAAACACGAAAATGTGAGAGTTGTTTAAAAAAAAAAAATCCAGTTTACATAGACACATTGATCCAGTACACAAACAAAGATTGTTCATTTAAAATTACCTCTGATGGACATACGACAAACAAGCACTTAGGGGACGTATTGTTGAGCTAATACTCCAAGCAATATTGCAAAAGTTTTCCGTCGGCTCGGTTGGTACTTCTTTTATTATATTATTAGTCTTTCGTTATTTATGCAAAGTATTATGAAGGAAAAAAATGTGTTTTAATAAAGGCAGGACCCGTAAAGTTGATTATTTATGTATTAAGTTGCGTGCTTAACAGCTGAAAGTTAACATGAATAATACATAAATTGGGGTATACACAATAAACATTACACGTGAGATGACTGAAGTAATATGAAAGTTTTGTATCCGCTGTTTTGTAGAAAGCAATAAAAAATACCTTTGAATAAATAAAATTATTACCTTGTAAGTTGGTATGCCTACTAGCTTTAAAAAGTAATTAAATATAACATTACAAAAAGATCCGGAACAATTATAAATACCTAAATATTAGCCTAAAAGATCTATTGAGATCCGGATCACTATCTGTCAGATATATTGTCTATGATTGATTGTCGCGGAGCAATGGACACTCCAAATTTGAATTTAGAACTTCATTTTCTTGATGGGTGAACGTCACATTTTATATTTTTTCCAACGTTTTATAAAATTCTAGAGTTTCTGAAAATAAATGGTTTTTGACATAGTGAAATAAATAGACTTAAGATAATACAGATCCACACATGAATTAACACAGATAAAATTGTGACGTCACACGACCGGGTTGCTAGGAAAAATACAAGAACGTATTTCTTGGAAAAAATATAACTACCTACATCATCGCTTTTAAGGAAAAACGTATGCTTCTTAAAATATGGTAAATCTAAAGATGGGAAGGGCTCAGGTGTATTGGGTGGATTACAATATTTTTTTACGCCATGAAAAACTAATTTCATTCAACATTTACTTAGTGAATATATAAAAAAATGTTCGGAGAATCGAAAGCAATTTTAAAAATTGCCTTTTATAGAAAACAAATATGAATGTTAAAATGAAGTTAAATTTAACAAGAATGTTTTTTTGCCCAAGAAAACGTCCAAAATAATAAAAAAATCTGGAAAGAGATTTATTCTGACCACAGTTGGTATTTACAGCCTACAAAAATGCTAGCATTGAAAAAAAAATACGCTAAAAGTAAGCATATTAGTATTTTCTCAATGGACACATTAAAAAGAACACGATTTCCAAAGAAAAATGAACGGAAAAACATATAAAAGGGAAAGCTCTTGTCTCGCTTGTAATAGGATTAGAGTGGTCAATTGAAAGACGACTCTGAACGTCCGTAGAGTGGGCCTTTGATCTGTAATTTACTCGGGATGATCCCATACAATTCGTACAATTGACAAATGCAATAATCCTTCATCCAAAATCTACGCAAGAAACGTTTTTTCAGGAAAATAACTCAATTATAGTTATATTTCTATGATTTATTTCGGGTTCACTTCTTATAAAATTGCACTTGAATTTATTTTTAAAACATCGATTACATGGTTCACTCTGTAACTTCTGTATTGGCGGTTTCACGGCTAGGGGGTTAATGTAGTGACTGAAGTTTCACAGAACCGCAGCGTATATGGACCAAGGCCTATTTTTTTTTTTTTTTTTAAGAAATCCTGTGCGGGAGACTCCCTAGATTCGAGAGACTCTAGGGGTCTATGACACTTGTTGTAGTGCCGCAGAGGTGTACGAGCTTGGTCGTCGCTACAAAGCGCCAATACTCAAGCAAGACCCAGTTGCTGTAAGGCTGGATGGAACTTTTAGTGACCGGTCATTGGTAAAGGTTTTATGAATTTTTCAATTTCGCTATAAAAATATCGCTATTGTAACGAGATGAATTTGTTTGTTTGGTGGAATGGAACATTATATTTGAATTTGAATAAAAAAAAGGAAAACAAAAGAATGCAGAAAGACAGAAGAAGCTTCCCTGGTGAGAGAGCCACAAGCATGTGAATTTTGGTTATATGTAATCAATATTGCTGTGGTAAATATAATAATATCTACATTATGATTGTGGATAAATAAAAGTGTTTATAAAGTTTTGGTTCATTATCCTCTTTTGTAAGTGATATGGTTCCTGGCGCTATGCACTCAAGCAAAGTAATAATTCTTCAGAGCACGGCCAAACACCTCATTGAAGATCTTATAAGTAAATAAAGAAAAACCCTCACACTATATAAATTCATTATCGCGTGTTCCTGACCATACGAGACGTCTCTAGAATGGATGTTTCCAGACAGTGCGAGAAGTACAAGGTACAAAATATCAAACACATATATAGCAAGTTAATAAGCAATCATAAAAAAAATATAGGCATGAATTTATATATTTGTAACAATATTTATGAAGTATTTTTGGAATTATAGTGAAAATGTGATATGTTTCATAATAATACATAATAAGGCATGTGTACCTACTCACAAAATAAAAACAAACTGTGTTTCAGCGAGTCCTATTTATATCAAGATTCGGGGCAATGAAAAATACCTAAACATTTACCTAAAATTTCTGTATTCAGATCCGGATCATATGTAAGCTGTCAGATCTATTGTCTATGAATGATTGACTGTCACAAATCAATTTAGTTGACTAAAAAATTCATCAATCTTCGTCTTCAATATTGTGTCGTTACCCGGCCGGATTGCCAGGGAAAAGGCATAGGTACAATTTTTTTTTATGTACGCTAAGGACGGCAGTCTCATCAAGACTGACGTGTTGCTCTCCGAGAAAAACGTCTCATATTCAAAGACGTTCCGATCTCATTATTCATGATTAGTACCTGAGGATAAAGAAAGAGTAGGTACCTACTTTGGAACGACGTCATAAAATCTTTGACGTTGATAATTTTCCATAATAAATTGGGCCCGTCAATCAAGCGTAAAGTTTTGACATGGCGGCGTATTACTCAGAAACTACTGTATAAGTTTGTGATGTGATAACAATCTGTTGGAGAAAAGGTGAAGCTTTATTGCTTGGACGAATAACACGGAGAGGAATCTAGTTGCCCTAATTTAAGTGACAGCTTTGAGTGTCTGGGTACTTTTTTATGTCGCATCTTACTCGTGTTAACACGTCATACGCTGCAAGCAAGACTGAGAATGTTTCTGTATCAAGTAAATACTCGCTGGCAGTTATCAGGCCTTCCAAGTCCTAGGGCACCCTTTAGCAACTTTACTAAAAAATCATTTGAAAAAAACATCATTGAACTTACAGGCTCAATCAAATGAAGGCCCCAAAGAATATTTAAAAAGAAGCAAAAGAAAATAATACGTTCTTTATAAGAAACCGAGATTTTTCTTATTCGGTCCTGCCGAATCATAAACATTACGCCAACCACTTTCTTCCCTTTCAACCAAAATTTCCCTTTTCTCAAGGGGGCAGGTTCTCAGTTCTTTTAAAGACTTATGTATTTATTGTGGGTTTCAAATAAACACTTACATGGAAAATCCTTTCTGACCCACTCGTTGGGAATCAAATCGTATCCCTTTGAGTGTTAGCTATTTACTAACTCAGTTGTAGACCGCAATGTTAAGAATACCTAAGAACTAAATGTGAAAAAAATCAAGATTCTTAGTTTAATCGAAAATACTCGAAACAAAATAGTCCGGTTGATAGCTCAGCTGGTAGAGTGCTTGCATTCCATGCCGTGAGCTGTGAGGGTTCCTATCCCACCGAGGGTGTCAGAAATGATTTCCCGTTTCGGTGTTTCTTTCAAACCGCAAAATAAAACACCAGAACGGTGTACTCAAGCTTCATAAGAAATTAATATCAGCCCCCTCGGGAGCTAGGAAACCCCCACTTCAACTGAAGTGATAGGCGAAATCCAGCACCTTTACCTGTTAAAATAAATAGGTTCCACTCGCCACATGCGAAAGCCTTCGGGAATAAAGCGGCAAGAAATTACAGTATATGTGTAGCTTAGTTGCGTTTTATTTTACAATCAACAAAACCTTGTTTCTTTTAGGGAATCGCTGTATCTTTTATTTCCCATTTAAACGTTCTACGTGAAATACGTATTTCAGTGCAATTTCGTTTGGAAAAAGGCCAATATCAATTGAATTCCACTGTTCCTTAGCCGCCTGCCCATGTGGTGAGTCTTTTTTACGTGCTCACGGTTTTCACGTGCTGTGCGTGCTTCACGTGCTGTGCGTGCTTCACGTAAGAGGCGTTAAGGTCGTGGGGGCGGTAAGATAAAGCCTTTAGGGACACGTGCCAACAAAACCTTTAAAAGCACGTGGTGGGAAACGCAGACCACGTGAAATCTATAAATACTAAAAAAAATCTGAATTTACATAACATTTTTTAACGCAAGCATTTTCACTCGGACGTCCTAGACTACGCAACGCAACTAAGCTACACACAAAGTGTAATTTCTTATTTATCTCCGAGGATTTTCGCATGTGGCGAGTGGAACCTATTTATTTTTACAGGTTTGGGGGGCGGCCTTACGCGAATTACTTTAGTCGAAGTTGGGGTTTCCTAGCTCCCGAGGGAGCTGGTATTCATTTCTTGTGGAGGCTGAATAAACCTTGCTGGTATTTCATTTTGGGGTTTTTACCGGTCCGTAGTCTAGTGGTTCACACTTCTGACTCGTAAATGGAAGGTTGTGGGTTCGAATCCCGGCGGAACACAAAAAATATACCATTTATATTTTCAAATATGTTAAAAATATATAACTTTACCAAAGATCGGTCACTAAAGGTCCATCCAGCCGTACAGCAACTAGGTCTTGCTTGAGAATTTTCGCTTTCTACAGCGACGACCAAGCTCGCAGAAGGCTCTTGAGGTGTGATACACACAAAAACAGCGCTCACCAAATAAATCACCTAATATTAATATATTATAGGACCACAATCATTTCTGACACGCAACGCACGCAACTAAGCGACACATATAGTGTAACTTCTTGCCGCGTTATTCCCGAAGGTGTCGCATGTGGCGAGTTGAACCTATTTATTTTTACAGGTAAGGGGGCCGGCCTTACGCCAACCACTTCAGTTGAAGTGGGGGTTTCACAGCTCCGATGGGGCTGGTACTCATTTCTTGTGAAGGCTGAGTAAACCTTGCCGGTATTTTTATTATGGGGTTTGAAATAAACACCGAAATAGAGAAATCATTTCTGACACCTTCCTCGGTGGGATTCGAAACCGAGCTCACGGGGTAGAATGCAAGCACTCTACCAACTGAGCTATCGACCGGACTGACACCCTCGGTGGAATTCGAATCCTAGCTGTCGGCATGGAATGCAAGCACTCTACCACTGAGCTATCGCATAAAATCAGCACAAAATACCAAATTAGATTATTTCTCGGCGGGGAAACGTCACAGGTCTATGTGACCCTTTGCATGGCAGCTTGGTCGTGTAATCTCAAGAATTGTTGTCTATGAACTTTGTTCCTAGCCAATTACATATTCCTATCCACAGCAGCTGATTGTAAGGTATGGAGAAGATCGAAGGAGATCTACAACCATAGGTGGTGTGAGGATAGTTGAAAAAAAAGAAGACTGCATTCGGTTCGGGAGAAAGCAGTGGTCTTTTTACGGTGACAGGATAGAAAGGCACAGTGACAAAATGACACATGACATAACGACACATTTTTGTTTTGTAAGTAAGGTTTTTTCATGTGCCATTTATGGTATGTTCTGTTTTTAAGGTATGTGATGTTTTGTCATGTGATGTTTTGTCATGTGTCGTTCTATCATGTGTCGTTCTGTCATGTGTCGCTCTGTCATGTGTCTTTATGTGTCGTTTTGTCAGTGTGTCGTCCTGTCATGTATCATTTTGTCACTGTGTCGTTCTGTTATGTGCCGTTTTGTCATGTGCCGTTCTGTCATGTGTCATTTTGTCACTGTGCCGTTCTCTCATATGCCGTTCTGTGATGTGCCGTTCTGTCATGCGTCATTTTGTCACTGTGCCGTTCTGTCATGTGCCGTTGTGTCATGTGTCATTCTGTCATGTGCCGTTCTGTCATGTGTCATTTTGTCACTGTGTCGTTCTGTCATGTGTCGTTCTGTCATGTGCCGTTCTGTCATGTGTCATTCTGTCATGTGCCGTTCTGTCATGTGTCATTTTGTCACTGTGTCGTTCTGTCATGTGTCGTTCTGTCATGTGCATATCTGTGATGTGCCGTTCTGTCATGCGTCATTTTGTCACTGTGCCGTTCTGTCATGTGTCGTTCTGTCATGTGTCATTCTGTCACTGTGTCGTTATACCATGGCAACCCTTTTTACATCCACGATTAAAACTTGGTATTCCGTTAGCTTTTCCGATTTAATTTCCTCTCTTATTTTTCTCTACCGAGAACACGTGGGAACTTGATACAATGTTTACGTTTTCTGGCACGTGTACATGAAACGAAAACATCTCGGAATAATGGCGCTATCACAGTTACTAGAAGGTTCTCAATATTCTATACAATATTATATGATGGTGCCTTGAACTCTTTGCCTTTGTCGAGTTTCAAATATCGTTTTATCACAATATATAAATAAAACACGGATTAGAGTGGGATAAGGATTCATATTTTAATATTTATTGAAGGATGAAAAAGTGAGAAAAACGTTTATATTCTGATGGTAAAAAAAGCAGAATTAACTAATTTGAAATTATTGTGGAAATAAGTGTAGGAGAAAGATTAATCTACGTATTGCTATGCAATCGGAATTTAAAACTAAAATAATTTTTAAACATTTATAAATGTAAAGAAATAAAAAAAAAATGCATTTCTTTAACCATCATTTAGAAGCCAATACATGAAAAATACAATACATGCTTGCAACTTAGATTATAGATTTTAGAAGTATCTGGATGGCGTAGGCCGTAGAGCAAAAAATACTCAATTAAAATAAAAACTATTTTTTCTTCGTCAAATTGTACCTACATCCTATTTATTACTTTTATATCAATCTATGCAGATAGAAATATTATGCTGTATTCATACATGGAAATTTATTTTCATCTGTTTCATCTTTTGTCGATATTCCAGAACTTTCTGTGGTTTCCCGCCTTTATTCTGTCGTCCTGTAGAGGCACGCTGTTTATCACTTTGTATTCCCGACAAACAAGCAAAAGTCGGCAAAAGTTGAAAAATATTTATGCTCCAACTCCCAACTAGCTTTTCGTGGAAATTCCCGCATTAAATTTTATATTTTAGTTTGAAGGAAAAGTTCAGGGATATGAAATATTTGTGTGCCTTTGATAATAAGTAGACTTAAGAGACTATAATCTATCTACAACATAAGTTGTAAATATATATGAAATTTAAGATTCATATTTAATGCATTCCCATAAGCAGACAATTAAAAGTTCGCGCTTACACATGCTGCATGTGGACCTACAATATAAAAACCCAAATCTCATATGAATACAGGCACTGCAACCATTGCCGACCGTCCCTGAAATAGGGGTGAAATTGATGATTCATTTTTTACAGTATGGGTGGTCAGCCTCATACCAACCTATGAGTCAAGGAATATAAAGAATAAATGACATTGCACCAACCTCCAATCAATATTTAATTGAAACATCAAATTTGATTGCTTAGTTCTGGTAAGGACCTCGGTTAAATATTTCTCGAAAGTTGGTAAAAATGTGATGGAATTTGAACAGGAAATATGATTCACATCAGCTGACCTACGTATATGCAATCAATTGTTTAATTTGAAAGGGAGAAATCACACTTAATTTTAATTTTCGTCTGATTGGAGTTTGGTGCAACAGGACCTAGTATATAAAAATAACAAAACCTGAAAAATAATGAATACAAAAAAGCCAACAGGTATATTAATAACAAAATTATGAAAGAATACGCTGCCTACATCACAAATCAACATTTCAGATAAGGAGTCATTTTTTCTGTCCTTACATATTTCTTTCAAATACAAAGGGAACAAAGGGATAAATGAATAGGAATGAGTCGAATAAAGTATGCGAGGATATAAATAAATTGAGGCAACAATGAAGAGGCTCTTGCCACCCCTGGCGGAATGGCGAGCTTCAGCCGCCTGTGTTGCTATACATTTAAAATTTAATCCTACTATCTATCTAGTGATTGCGTTGCTGACCCAGTATTCCCGCATGTGAAAATGCAGCTCTGCTGTTCAATTAACGAGAGTGGCACGTCCTCAAGGGCCCTCACCTGCTTATCGATCCCCACAGGCAGCATTAGCAAATGGATGAACTCACATTATCGCTCCTGTACCCATACACTATGGTGATAAGGGATAAGAGACTTGTGCTTTGCAGGATTTAGATACGAAAGTTAATGATGTATCTCAAAAAATGATCAATTTCAAACTTGCAGATACATTAAGGAATTGTTGAATGAAAGTAGGTGATGGTTTTTGCGTGAATCACAACTCAATATCCCTGTGCAAGCTTGGCCGTCTCTATAGAAAGCACCAATTCTCAAGCAAGACCCAGTTGGTGTAAGACTGGATGGACCTATCGTGACCGGTCTTTGTTTGTGATTTGATTTTTGTTTGTGTTTATGATTTTTTCGACTCGGCTAAGAGCATATTTGAAAATATAAATGGTATATTTTTGGACTCCGCCGGGATTCAAGCCCACAACTTTCCATTTACGCGTTAGGTAGACTACGGACCGGTCAAATGGTATTCAACAATGCACACAGCAAAATGAGAAACACAGACACACCCAAGTACATACTTGAATACATGTACTTATTGATTTTGGTTATAAACATTCACAAAGCTTTTGTAAGACCTATTCGGATCTGATGAATCAAATTACGAGCTGTTTCGGCGAAAACCAATTGAAATAAAGAGCCACAGGACTGTTGCTGGCAAAACACCAAGGGACAAAGTAATCAGAGACTGCATCTAAGAAAACTACAATGTAGAAGACATAATCAGATGCGGGCAAGACAAATAGGAAGGTGTACAAAGGATGGGACACTTCTGAACTTCAACACATTGTCATTCATGAATATCCAATATCCATCTTTTAGTTTCCTTCAAGCAAGAAAGAAAACTGGTAGTCAACAGCACAGGAGTGAAGTAACTAGTAAAAAAAGATCAGAACCACTCTTCTTATAAATATCTTACTATGTTAAGACAACAAGATAGCGATTTGTGACCAAAAACTGTACTGTGATTTTTTTTTTATCTATGGAGTTTATTCACTAGCCCTAGCAAGCTCTGACTTGGATTGATATCCAAAGTGGAAGGTTTCTGGACTCTTGAAGACCAGATGTCCTCGTGGAAGAAAGAAATCTGGAAGTCAACATCACAGAAGAGAGGCAACTAGGAACAAACCCACCAAATTGTCTCATTTTCCTTAGATAGCTAAATATCTTTACTCTTTAGAGTTTTCGACATTAATTGTCCCTATTCAAACCCTTCCTGAATTATTTCCCAGTTTTGTGTAGTAGAGTGGACACTGCCCACAATTCAATGGGCTTTCATTAGGGTGTTGTGTTTTGGCCTCCCATTATTTATAGTGGACGCTTCTGGGATATAAATTTATTCACCTCTATTCACACGGTGGGTGTGCGTACAAGTTTTTTCGTTGAATGGGATATTTATTTTGTACCGCCTTAATTAGGATCATTTGTTAGGTGGCCAGCCGCACCACGCTAACACCATTCCACATTCCATAGCCTCATAAAAAGACGCACTTAATTTTTTATCCGAATCTGTACCTACATCTCTGCGTCTTAAATTTGCTCGCAGGTATTTTATCAAACATCCTACATTTTTTGTTAGACCTTCCCGATATTCTTTATCCTTGAAAAAAAGTTTATCTTTCCCATGTATGTTGACCTGGGGATTGGGGAGACACACTATGTGAGTGTGGAGCTCAGCAAACTATGGAGCACCTGCGGTGTTGTCCCTCCTGTCCGACAAGCTGCTCCATGGATGATCTCTTTGCGGGCAACCAAAGAGCTGTAGACATTGCTCGTTACTGGGCCAATACGGTGTGAAGCTGACACGAAGAAGATGCATCAGGAAATAGTTTCTTCACAGCTCTTTTTACGGTCTCACTCCAGACTATTTTTTTTATTTCTAGGGTATTTACTAGTTACCGGTATCTGTGTTTCCACCCCATTTTAATCCTGCCCCATTCAAAACCAATATCAATCGCCGGTTTCTTTCAGTGTATCAAAGCGAAACCAACGCAACATTTACCACAACACTTTTTCCCGAAACAGGGGTGACATTGGCAAAGTGAACCATTTTTAATGTATGGTTCGTTAAATTCTTGTCTACACTCGTATACCATGATTAGTTTCAAACAGGTTTCATTCTGTGAAAAAAAAACAGTTTTTGAGTAATTTAATAATTTGCTTTTTTTATATGACCAGCGACTGTGCGTAAGCTCGTGTTTGTATACAAAGTCGTAGGTGCAAACATTCCTAGAGTCCAAATGAAGGGCCCTCTACAAATACAGAAATAGGTTTGTTGTTTGGGTATTTTTTCGAGTAATGAGAGCCTTCCAGGCCTGCTGGAAATATCTCTGCTTCCGCGTGAAGGAAACGCGCCGGGTTTTATTGGAAAAGTTTCTTCCATGCCTGCTGAATGGCTAATTTATGTGACTAATGATGCAATAGAAATACATAAATATGAGCAATAATCATAAATAATAATTGACTCTAGTTTTATGTATCTTAATGTTATATTTTTATTTGTGAGTAAATATGTAGGAAAAGTTTTTTTTTCGAAGTACAATGATATTCATCCTCAATCGTCGTGCAAAGAAGGGGACTCCTGAAGACGTTGGTTTTTTTTTCAAATATGGTCTTCGCTGGGTTGAAACATTATTTGCCTTTAACAAACACTTAAAAAGACCGGTCGCTATAGGGACATCTAGTCTTATAGCAACTGGGTCTTGCTTGAGAATTGAGAGACAAACGAGTTTGCAGAGGGCTTTTGAGGTATAGGTTATGTAGACAAAAAAAAGCGTTTACCAAATAAATCATCCGAATATTATAAATATTTAAAAATATAAATGGTTAAACATTGTTTTAATTCACTTTATTTTATTTGTTTATGCTCGAATATTTTCGCCTAATGAGGCATCTTCAAGAGCAGAATGAATTTTGATTTTGTTTTGAAAAAAAGTTGTTTTGAAAATTGTTTTGAAAATTATTTTATAAAAATATATTTGTAACCATTCTGCTCTTGAAGATGCCTCATTAGGCGAAAATATTCGAGCATAAACAAATAAAATAAAGTGAATTAAAACAATGTTTAACCATTTATATTTTTAAATATTTATAAAAATGGACTTTCACTGTGTTAACAGATCAACACTAAAAAATATCATCCGAATATTTATTATTTATATGAAACATGTTTGGCGAAAAAGGTTACTATATTAATCAAAAAAACAAAGTAAAATCTGTATTTCTTAAATCGTCACCATAAAGGTAAAACTTAAGTGCTGATCCACTGATTTGAGAAATCGTGGATAAAACATTATATTGGGTGTAACTTCTCATAGTAAGTGAACTAATTATAAGGCAGTGCTCTTGAAACATTTCTAAACTATAGGATTGTCACACTTTTGAACTGTTTTCTCTCGTATAAAATATGAAAAAAGATGCATTTATCTGAGAAACCCATGTTAGCTTAATATGACAAGTATTCAGTTTTCGAAATATAAAAGACTTCTCATCTCTGAAGCGATTCATCTCTGATTCATTCTCATCTCTGAAGCGATTCATCATGATTTAAATAAAGCTAGAATATGTAAGATAAAAAAGTACAATACAACGTTGCGTAAGAGATGAGAATTCCAACAAAAATACCCAGCATCGAGAACATTCTTGCTATAAACGGAGAATGATCAATTACACCAGAAGCAGTATTATATTAAACCCGAAAAACAAGTCTCTGGCACTCCAAAAAAGGGATTAATGATGAATAATAATTACAGGCATAATTTCAATCCAAGCGTAATAACTCACAGTCCAGGCTTCACTTCCATGCATAACACGATACAGTAACTACACCAAGTATAAGGAGTTACGTTTAAAGTCAATGAAAGGTTTATTCCAAAAATATATGGAGAGTATAAGAGCGCTTCTGTGAGCGTTTTAGTTTTTATGTATTTTTGGTTTAATTTGCACGTAAAGTTTTATACTCGGGATAAAGAATTAAGCCTTTCTCAGAAAGCTCTGATGGTATTATGAATAATCCATCCGTGTCACGGAAAAACGGCCCACCGACAGCTCGTCTATAGACAAATCGGTCACACGATAGTTCGTCCCCACAATTTTTCGGTCAACGACATTTCGGTCTCAGAAAACTCGGCCGTTGATGTGTCATCTACAGACACATCGGCAACGCACTATTTGGTCAATTTACAGTTCGTTCACACGACTTTTCAGTCACGTACAATATAGGACCACAAACAGCTGCAACGCAAAAAGCTTTCTCTCCAAAAAACCTTTGGAAGTAGTGTAAATAATTAAAAAAAAAATGGCTGATTTATTTGGTGGGCGCTGCTTTTGTATGTGTCACACCTCAAGAGCCCTCTGCGAGCTTGATCGTCGCTGTAGAAAGCGCCAATTCTCAAACAAGACCCAGTTGCTGCAAGGCTGGATGGATCTTTTCATGACCGGTCTTTAGTAAAGGTTTATGAATTTTTCAACACAGCGAAGTGCAAATTTGAAAATATAAATAAGTATATTTTTTGTGCTCCGCCGAGATTCGAACCCACAACCTTCCATTTACGAGTCCGAAGTGTTACCACTGGACTATGGACCGGCTATTTTATGGAATTGAAGTTTTCTGCAATGAATCTGTC
This sequence comes from Agapetus fuscipes, assembly GCA_951799405.1. Lineage (NCBI taxonomy): Eukaryota > Metazoa > Arthropoda > Insecta > Trichoptera > Glossosomatidae > Agapetus > Agapetus fuscipes. The sequence goes on along the minus strand of OX637347.1, from coordinate 3,614,989 downwards.
TGTAGACTTATTATATTGTAAATGATCGAAATGTCGTTGACCGTAAAATCGTGTAACGAATTGTCCGTGACCAATGTGTATGTGGTCGAGTGGTCTATGTCCAAAATGGCATTGACTGCAAAGTCGTGTGGACGAAACGTTGTGTGACCGATTTGTCCATGGCTTAGTTGTCTGTGGACGGGTTGTCTGTGTCCGATTTGTCGTGGAGCCTAATCCATCAAGTGCTCTGTGAATCAATTAAAACATCACATTAATCAAAATGCCGAGAAAGACGCCTCTGGTTTTTGGTAACTAGAGTTTTACCAAAATATGTATTGGATATCAATAGCTCATGAGGAGCGCTATTTTAGTTTCCGTTCATTTTTGGCTGAACGCTACCGTTGAGTTAGCACATTCACTTTTATACTTGAGGTACAGAATGATGATGTTGTGTATTTCAAATTTGGAATCTCGTGTTACGTCAAGTTTTGAAGTTGTTTGTGGATTAAGTAAACACTCAAAAATCGCGTACACATAAAAAAAAGTCATTAATCGATGAGGCATTCACTTTGTAACCTTTCATTTTTTTAAAATAAAAATAAAAAATAAAAAACAAATTGTATTATGTTACGGGGCGAGTAAAATTCAATAATGTACGATTTATATTTTATTTAGTCAGTAATATTTTGTACCTGACGATGGAAACATTGTTTCCGAAACCGGTCGTACATTATTGAATTTTATTTGCCCCGTAAGCTAATACGATTTGTTTTTTATTTTTAATTTTTATTTTTTATAAAAAAAAGTGTTTGAAAACTGTGACGCTCTCTAGAGGTGCTATTGTATTTTACATTATCTTTACTTTACGCAATGTGCGAGTATTTACGTAATATTTTATACTCGTGGTATTGATCTGTCTTGGAACATATTATCCCAGATATTACATATTATAATCCCCATGAACTCATACGTTCGGAACAATATATTTAACTCATTTTGGAAAAAAATCCTAGATCACCGTCTCTGATTCTACTCGACTAAATAATTATCCAGCTCATCTTGGACCTCAAATCGGCGATATATTTATTTATACGCAGGGTCATATTGCTTTAGAACTCTGGGCCCTAGCAAAGATTTTAATTTAAAAAATGATTTAAGAAATTCTTGAGTATTTTTTTTCTTTGAAAATAAAAATATACTCACAAATTCTTGGGAGTTAATGAAACATGAATGAATTATTTAATTAAAAATAAATCTTCCTAAAGCGCTTTTTACATTACTTCGAATTTTTCTTCTAAAAATATACTTCTTAGAAGTGAAACTTAGCTTCCATTATATTAATGTATTTTGAAATACTGAAGCTATTTTTATTTTTATACATCGATAAGTTATTAAATTATTTCCTTCCTTTATAGGTATAGATGTAACTTTAAATATAATTATATGAAATAAAATAATATTTATTCAATAAAAGAAATAGTTTAATTTTCATAATTTGAGTAGGTATATGAAGGTTGAGCGCTTTAGATCGTTATCTAGTCGTCGTCGGATCCATCTATGAATCAAAACAAAATAAGTCGCGTAGAAAATTTTGATTGGTTATGGAATTTTTCGTTGCCTTCAATTGATTCAAAAGTTTGTCGTTCTCGAATGGAACCGTTTTTTTTCAAGTTTTCATCAGTTTCAAAATTATTGCATTTAAAGCGTCATTAAAAGTTACAAATATTATCCTCTTTATAAACGATTTACAAAGAAACAAAAATTGATAGCAAACTTCAGTTTGTATATGCATTTACTAGCATGTGGATTTGATAGCTAATGAGCCGGATCTCAAAATAGATCTTTTAGATACACAGTTAGGTATTTAAAATTGATCCGAATCTTTTTATGTTTACCTAAATGTCAGTTTTAGTGAACTCGAACAAATCTTTTTGATCCAAATTCTTACAAAACGACTGATATTTAATATTGTGATGAATTTTTAATTACCCCCCAAGAATTTAGTTATCCCTTGAGATTTTTTATAGAACTTTGTGATTATCTTATATTTCATGTTAAAATATAACTTTAGATCGTTGAGTTTATAGTTTAGAAACTATCGTCATTGGGTGCTGGGAATTACAATAATCCTGCATATTAATCAATGTTAAGGATAGAGGGAGCTAGATGACATTTTGAAAATGCAGTGTAATGGGATTCGTTGCAAGTGTTGCAACTAATTTCATTACAAAGAAACTAATGTAATGAAGGCATATCATAATTGATTAATTGACTGTAATATAATTAGAGACAGAATAACAACCTTGACTAATAGGTTGATATGAGGCTGCCCCCCCCACGCTGTAAAAACTCGGGTCACTTTAGCCAATGACCCCGGGTTTCAAAGAAAAGGAGTGGAAAGGTTTATATAAGGTTTATGTTGTTTTGTAAGTAAACATGCAGCATGTGTATTCGCGAGCTCACGCGTGTCTGCTTGTAGGCGTGCATTTAATATGAGCCTTAAATATCAATATTTCCCTAAAGCTTAGACTAGAGATCATTTTCGAAAAAAATATATAGTTTGGCCGAGTATTAATCTATAACTCAAAATACAATAAAATACATAAAAAAAAAAAACAACAATAAATATCGATAGGTAAAACTGAAGAAGTGACATATTAAGCTATCATGGGTTTTACAGATAAATGCACCTTTTTCCTATTTTCTACGAAAGTAAATACTAGAAAAGTGTGATAATCCTGTAGTGTTGATACTCCTTGACTGATAGGTTGGTATGCGGCTGACCACCCATACTGTAAAAAATGGTTCACTTTGCCAATGTCACCCCTGCTTCAGGGAAGGTCGGCAAGAGTTGCAGGGCTTATGTTCATTTGAGATTGGGGTTTTTATATTGTAGGTCCACATGCAGCATGTGTAAGCGCGAAATTATGCATGTCTGCTTGTGGGAATGCATTTAATATGAATCTCAAATGATACATATCTTTGCAGCTTAGATTTAGATTTAGATTAGTTGCAGTTTGCCATGAACTTTTCCTTGTAATTTGTCACTGACTTTGACGAGTTACCCCCCATTAAATGATTTATCAAATTAAATCATTGAATCAGAACTTATTCAGTTTTACACTTAAGGTGGCAATACATTCATTATTATTGTTTTATTACACAAACGATTAAATTTAAAGTATTCAAGTTTTTATGCTTAAGGTTCTGGTAAAAAAATAAAACCATCTTCTTTGGAAATTTCAAACAAAATTTTACTCGGTTTCGGTAGGTATATTATTCTGGCTGGATGTGTAAATTATGGACTACGAAACTTTTCTGCTCGCCGGCCTTACTTTGTCGACCCCTGCTCTCTAACTTGGCTACTTCATGTCTCCATATAAGTTGATAACTCCTACTGCCAGAGGCTTCCCTGGTAGTAAACATTTTTAAGCTAGGAATCTATGTGAGGCATTTTTAAAATATCATATAGGTACTAGAATAATGTGATGAGATGATTTGGGCATGTGGAAAGAATGAATGATGATAACTGACAAAGTATACATAAAGAGGAAGTGTGAGAGGAAAAAAGGTAAAGGACGACCGAAAAAAGTATGGAGTGATCAGATTGAGGTGATTGTGAAAGAATGGGATATACAAAGTGAATGTAAAATAAGAAAATATATATTGATGTAAAGGCGATGGATATGAATCAATTGAAAGCGGTATGTAAGGATAGGAATAAATGGAGGCAGCTCTGCAGAGGCTCTGGCCCCCCCTAGTGGAACGGCGACGGAGTTACAAGTACAATTACAAAAAGAGGATGTGAGAACAAACCTAACTGAACGCAACTAAGCTACACATATTTGTTTCTATATTTATTTCTAGAGACTAACACAGACAATCCACAACACACAACTACACATTCGTAACAATTCTTCGCCGAGTCAGACGCTACAATATTTTTGTCCAGTATCGGGCAACCTCCACCGCTCCATCATCATCCTCCATTAGGTCGGCCAGTGAGCAGCTTGATGGACAGTTCCGAAGATGATCCATGGACTGTTGGGCTCCGCATTCGCAGAGCGTGGTGTCACCTTGATGTAAGATTCCCTAGGTCATCATGTTACAATGAGCTCTGCCAACACCCGTTCTCAGCTTGTTTAGTGTCCTATTTGTAACAAAAAACGCAACTAAGCTACACATATAGTGCAGCTTCTTGCCTGCGTTATCCCCCAAGGCGTCAAGGGTTTCCCAGCTCCCGGGGGGGCTGGTTCTCATTTCTTGTGAAGGCTGAGTAAACCTTGAGATCGAACCCTTGCTCTCGGCATGGAATGTTAGCATTCTACCCATTGAGCTATCAACCTTTGTACGAGCTTGGTCGTCGTCGCTACAAAGCGCCAATTCTCAAGCAAGATCCAGTTGCTGTAAGGCTGGATGGACATTTGGTGACCGGTCATTGGTAAAGGTGACACATGACATAGCGACACATGACAGACCGACATAGTGACAGAACGACACAGTGACAAAACGACACATGACAGCACACCACGATGAAAGTGCATCACATAACTATGACATACTATCGCAAGAAAGGCATTCTGTCATTTAAAAAAATAAAAATTAGGCTGATTTATTTGGTGAGAGCTTTTTTGTCTGTATCACACCTCAAGAGCCCTCTGCGAGCTTGGTCTTCGCTGTAGAAAGCGCCAATTCTCAAGCAAGATTCAGTTGCTGTAAGACTGGATGGACCTTTTGATGACCGGCCATTGGTAAAGATTTATGAATTTTACATCCCAGCGAAAAGCAAATTTGAAAATATAAATGGTATATTTTTTGTGCTCCGCCGGGATTCGAACCCACAACCTTACATTCAGAGTCCGAAGTCTCACCACTGAACTAAGGATCGGTCCAACAACGTTTAAAATAAAAAATTGCCTCAGCTCAAATTTGCCTCGAGTGGAAGTTTACCCTCGAGGCAAGTGACACCGCAAGGCTAATGTTACATACAGCCATACTCATGTCGGGTATTAGAGTCTCTACTGAGGCGTTTATGTGCTCAGCTTTCGATTATCATACCGCGGAGTGTGAGAAAGTTGCGTCACCTCGGGGAATAAGAGTATCAGATTTAACTTACTTACTCGCAAGTTCCAGAATGTGCTCAAGTGGAATTACTTAATAGAGAGAACGTGTCAACAAAGTTAGAGACATTGTTCTGACATGTGGAAGAATTAATGTGAGAAATGAACCATGCTAATCTTTCACACTTTCCCAATTAATCTGTCTGTCGATGGTGTGGTCGAGCGGATAAAACGTCGGTATTCGAATTTGCGTTATTGAAATAATCCCAAGTTCGAGCCCCGCCTGCGCCGTGTGTCCTATCAACAATAACTGCTTCAACAGATGTCATTTGGTAATAATTAATTACAATTTTAAATAATGGATTATTAACTGATAATGTTAATACCTGTTTATGGCCAGGCAAAATTGTTTGGTGGATTGCATTCCTCTTCACGAATTTGTTTTCAACAATATATATTTAAATTCAATAGTTCCACATGTAGCGAGTGGAACCTATATATTTTTATTAGTATGGAAAATAATGAAAACTTTTCCTTCCGCCAACCTCTTAACTTGAAGTGGAATGTTATGTTTAGAATGAAAGGTACCTCCAGGATACTTACTCCGGCTAGCTATCATCAGCATCACTCTCAGGGCGTGGGTTTTTTTCCTAGTGTTGCTTACTTGTATTTTGGGAAGGGTTGTATATTTAAAAGATAAGTTTAACATGAACAAATAAGGGTTTATTTACTTTAGTAATACGGGGAAAAAGGGGAAATAAGGGAATGGCCCGACCTGCACCTTGTCACTAAAACACTCCCTAATCTGTTGGCTGGAGTTCCGAGCTGAAGGCCTAAGGCAGCGGCGGCTCACGAGGCGGACGTCTCCACACGTTCATAGGAGCAGCCCCTGGGTGGGTGCTCCTATGAACCCGTCTCTGGTCCACTAGGCGGGTGCCTTGCTGGCAGGAAATTCAAGTAGATAGGGAGGAGGGAGCTCCATGGTAATGCCCCCTCTTGCACCACTTCGTGCTTAGTCACTGACGACTGCATCTGTTCACCTCTTGCCGAGAACTGCGGAGCGATGGCCCAATTAGATCGCACGGCGCAGTTTGGTTGCTTCCGTGAACGTTCCGCTCTGTTCGGCCCACGACACATAGGTAGGTACTGCACACTTCGAGAATGTTCTTTTATATGTTATTTAGTAAAATAACATAACAGGGAATTATCCTTGTTCTCATTTCTTGTGAAAGCCGAGTACGTCATGCCGGTCCTATGATTTTTGAGTTTGAAACAAACATGGAAACGGTTAATCATTTATGACACCTTCTGAAATTGAAACCTTGTCCTAGACTTTGAACGCATAGGTTCTGCCAACTGAGCAATTAACCAGACGCTTATGAGCCATTTAAAGGAAATGAAAATCAATTGTATGAAAAATGTTTGCTAAAAATTCAGCAAAAAGCGGCTATACAGTAAACGTGTTGCCAGAAAGAATATTTTATTTATAGACTTTGCGAATATGATGTCAGAATTAACAAAAGGCAACACAAGGCCGAAATGCAAATTTACGAATAAATCTCAAAAGACAAGGATTGCAAAACTAGCTACAAGGAGATTCCTTCGTGCGGTTCCAAAAATATTGTCGCCATCATAAAAAAAACTGTATTTTATGTTTGTTTAGCCTTCAGACAGTTTCTGCACGAGAGCCCATTTTGATTCCACTTCTCTAACAATGCGTCCATTTTATTACAATTTTATACTACGTAAAAAATCCCGACAAACGTGCAGCGGGGGAGAAACTTCATGGGGATTATCGGGAGTTTCGCCAGATTTATGGGAAAATTATTATCTCTGTAAACTAGAAAGTGTCTCTAATGAAGGCTAGTTAAAATTTTATTGAGTCAGCATCAGACAGCAACGTTAAAGTTCAATTCCTCACATAAAAAACATAACGACTGTCCGAATCAATAATATAAAACGCTTCAATGATGTAAACAAAACACCTACATTTTATTTTTTATGCTTTTTTTGGCGCCATAAGCGATCTGGAAAAGCATAGTATATGGATAGATAAATTCAGAAAAAAACTGACGTAAAATGCCTAACTTTATTTTTGAAGATCCTAAAAAAAGTTTTTCCTCAATTCTCGTCAGTACGTGACGGGATTTTTTTCACAGAAAAAGGAATTCTTCTCCGTGAAAAAAAAAAGTCGAGGGTTTTCATATATATTCACAGAGCCGCGTCTAAGATCACATGACACCCATAGAACTTCACAAATAAACTTATGAAAAATTCTTTTTTTGGACGTAAATATTCAGCACTGGGATGTGCAAGTTTTTTTAAACTTTGTAAACGGAATAAAAGTGGAAATACCCAGTGAAGGAATGAAAGAGCGAAAACTTGGTGAAGGAAAAGTTTTTTGAATTTTTCACTATCATTTAGTGAGGACCCACGTCAACTCTTGCAGCTAGTATGTATTATTTTTGCGAATTTTCTGTAATTACAAGTCTTGCAAAAGTTAACGTCTAAGTTTTCCATTTAACTGGAATATTATTTCTGCGCTCGGAAGAGTTGGAGCTTAAAACTTTGTCAATAGGAAGAGAGGAGAGATCCTTATTTTTGCATGCATTTTATTCAGCCATAATTTGCGTGCTAGTATCTTCTTGAAAGTATAAAGAAGTTCTTTTAAAAAGGAAATAAACAAGTCAGAAATATAGTTACGAATATTTAAAATAGTACAACGCAGCAAAAATATAGATATGAATGCTAATTTTACCGATGATAGCAGTAATTCCGTTTCTTATTCACAATATTTTCAATGTTCAAATGACAATTGCGCAATGTACAACAGTTTTTCACTAAAGAAATTAAATACGGATGTATGTTCTTATTTAAAAAAAAATCAAGTAACGTAGATGTTTCATTAATTAGCAATCATTCTTCTTTTAATAACATAAGGTTTTGCAATTCCGAAAAGGGTGGCTAGAGCCTCTGCAAAGTGAGCTCATTTTATTGGTAACCATTTTCCGTATATTTATACGATCGCTTTCTTCATACATTTCCTATTTTAAAATGGACTCTGTGCCATTATTTCACAATCTGATTTAACCATTCGATTCTCCATCTCCCCTTTCCTCCTTTACTAAAATAGTTTTATTTTTAACAATCCATTTAGGTATTAATGAAAGGTTAGGTTAACCCGGCGATAAAATATCGACAAAACAAAAGTCTTTAAATAATGAAAGTAAAAAAAACATTCAATTCACTTTCCTCGGCACTTTTCCGAATTATTCCACTGAAATAAAGGCAGTTGCGTAACGTCCTCGTAAAGCTAAGTTATGACGTCATAACTTGCGTAAATTGGCCTCATACATACATACCTTGTTTTTTAAGTGGAAATAGTAACGTCTGCCGGCCGCACCTGGTCTTAAAAACACGGTATTGATTTGGTATTATTGCTGCGATTTTTATATATTTTTGCTGTCTTTAAAAATAATGACGCCCTTTCCACGTGTAGTAGTTTATTGTTGGTAAAATATTTCTTCAGCACAACAATACATTATTGTTACTTGCCTGTATGGAATTTGATGTATGGAAGTGAGGCGTGGACAGTTAATGAATGTGAGCTGAGTAAAGTATGTACGGTTGAAATGGCTTACCTGAGAGCAATGGCTGGAAAAACACTGAATGATAGAGTACGTAATGATTGGGTGATGAACGAGTGTGGTATAAAAGAGAATATGAGAATGAAAGTACAAAAAAGTACGATGAGATGGTTCGGACATCTCGAAAGAATGGATGATGAACGACTAACGAAGAAAGTGTACAAAGGAAATGTCAGAGGAAAGCGCGGAAGGGGAAGGCCGAGGAAAGAATGGTTAGACCAAATAGGTGAGATTGCGAAAGAATGGAACCTGCAGAGTGAAAATAAGAGAAGAGTATGTATGAAAAAGGTGATGAATATTGAGGAAATGAAAGTGGTTTGTAAGGACAGAAAAAAGTGGAGGCGCATCTGCGGAGGTACCGGCCACCCCTAGTGGAACGGCGGCAGGATACAGTAACAGTAACAGCCTGAAAATATTTCATTTAAAAATATTTTCCTACATTTATTTCACATATTTTGTACGTTTATTTTTCTCTTTTTCTTTTAAAAAAAACGGAATTGTTAAAACGATTTACGTTAAAAAATATTCACAATATTTTTAGGTATTTTAGAATTAAAAAAAAAAATTAAATATGTTGATTACGTATGAGGAATTGTAAGATTTTTGTTTATCAGTTTAAATTGAACGAAACATCCGTATGTACTTTGAATTAAATGTATTTTGTATGGGGCCGTCTATAAATTACGTCATCGATTTTGGCCGATTTTCGACCCCCCCTCCTTACAATCATCCTATAGTCATTATCAAATGCCCCCCCCCCCCTCTTGCTGTAATAATGGATGAGCTTAATAATTAATAATGTAATATTACTTTCACAATATTTTGTACATTTTGTAGAAATTGGTATTTACAAGAACGACGTCACTTTTGGTACACGTACATAATTTACCATCATCCGCAGACCAGACTCCCCCCCCCCCCCTTAATGCGAATGACGTAATATATGGACAGCCCCTATTTTTATGATTTATTATTATATATTTCTAACTAACTTCTTACTTCATATTCGCTTTTACTTTCACCGTTTGCGTGACATTTTTTTGAAAATAAAATATTTTAAAATGTATAAATTTAAAGATATGAAAATAGCATTTTTCAGAGATGTTTCCTTTTCATTTAATGTGATAAAAAATAAACATCACCCGGCTTATTTAAGGGGAGTGAATGAACGTGCAGAGCTCGGCTAGCGGGGATGAAAGGTAACGAAGGTTTTTGTTGCAAATAACAAAATAAAATAAAGGTTTTCGGGGGTCCAGCCCTGAGGTCGCACGTGGCCATGTTTTATTTACGCTGTTGATCTCGGTTACATGACAGAACGGCACAGCGACAAAACAACACATGACACAACGACACATGACGTAACTACACATGACACAACGAAACATGACACAACGACATATGACACAACGACACATGACATAACTTCGCATGACACAAACGACACATGACAAAACCTCACATGACATAACATCACAGGAAAGTATATAAAATTGACAAAACAACACACGACATTACATTTTTTGTTGCAAATAACAAAATAAAATAAAGGTTTTCGGGGGTCCAGCCCTGAGGTCGCACGTGGCCATGTTTTATTTACGCTGTTGATCTCGGTTACATGACAGAACGGCAAAGCGACAAAACAACACATGACACAACGACACATGACGTAACTACACATGACACAACGACACATGACATAACTTCGCATGACACAAACGACACATGACAAAGCCTCACATGACATTACATCACAGGAAAGTATATAAAATTGACAAAACAACACACGACATTACATAACAAGACAAAACATCACATGACAAAACATCACATACCTAAAAGAGAACATACCATAAACGGCCCATGAAAAAACATCACATGACGTTTGTGATGTTTTATCATGTGATGTTCTTCTATGTGCCGTCTGTGGTATGTTATATTTCTAATATGTGATGCTTTGTCATATGGTGTTTTGTCTTGTGATGTTTTGTCATTGTGTTTTGTCATCTAATGTATTGTCATTGTGATGTTCTGCCATGTGATGCTCTGTCATGTGTTGTTCTGTCAAGTCCCGTTGTGTCAAATGTTGTTCTGTCATATATCGTTATATCATGTGTCGTTATGTCATGTGTCGTTTTGTCACTGTGCCGTTCTAACTTAAAGCCACTGATATCATGCCTAGCTGAATACGTGTGAAAAATGTGAAAAGGTAAACAAAGGAAGCTGCTCTAGAGAAATTCCACGCTGAAGAATGGAAGGAGACGCTTTCACCGTTCATTTGATTTCGAATTTTCGTTTTTTGGTTTGTTTGTTTGTTTGTTTATCTGTGAATGAAATATACCTGATTAGGTAAATAAAAACTTTTTTATGGTAGAGGAAATTATAATAAAATATATTTTGTTTTGTTTAGAGATTAAAAAATAAGTTAATCATTGTACGAAATTTACTACTTTAATTTTCGTTTTTCATGGTTTCTTTTTGGAAATACGCTGACCTTTCATAATACCTTGATTTTAATTAAGCTAAACGAGCAATAAAGTTGTAATAATTTTGAATTATCTCTTTTTTAAGGGAAATGTTTGAAATATAAATATAAATATAAAATAAATAAAATAAAACCACTGTTTTATTAATTTGAAAATACTTTTCAGAATTTTTATGATTGTTTTTGAAAATGGAAGTTAGCAGCCGTTCAAAATTCAAAGCACCTTAAAAGATTAAACATTGATTAGGTAATGCACATAAGTTTACAATGAAGTTTTCGCTTATGAAAATTACAACGATTTTATCACTATAGTAAGCCACTAAAAAATAAACGACCTTGAAAATTTCAAGGGATCGATACGTAAATTATTTGAAAATCGAACCATATTAAAAGTATGAAGTAAGCCACAAATCAGTAAAAGGTATTAAGGTATATATTATGCATACTTGAAAAAATCACAGTTTTTACCATGAAGTTAGCCACAGTACAAAAAAAACAGTGACCTTGAAATAGTTTTTAAACCTATAGTATATAGGTATATAATTTGAAAATAGAACAATTTTACTGGCATGAAGTTAGCTCTAACAGGTTAACAAATCTAAGGAACTTTTAACGTAATGCATACTCGTATGTATATCATTTGAAAAAAGAACATTTTTTCCAACGTGAAGTTCGCCACAATGGGAATAAGCGTGACCTTGAAACTTAAAATGTTTGGTGTTATTTTGAAAATAGAATAAATAAATAAAATGAAGTTAGCCAGTACAGACAACTTCAGGAAGTTGAAATATATTTTCACAGATGGTAGGTAGGTGTGGGTATTTGTAAAAAAAAACATGGTAACACAAATATTTCAATTCGATCCCCAAAAAACTATTTCCCGTAGAAAATGAATTATCGTGTGTAGGAATTGTATGGATAATTGAAATCGTATTTTCTTGTCCCCGGGCCTGTGTATTCACGACACATTTATTTCCTTCACAATTTCTGCGAGTGACAGTTTACTTTAGCGACCACTATCGTAAATAAAAACAAGTTTATTCCTTTAGCGACGATAAAAAAAAGGAAAGCAAGTGGTAATGAAACCCCGAAACGGCAAACAACCCCCCCCCCCTCATTACTGCTTCCCCTAGGGGACCCTTTTATTCTCAGAAATATTTTATTTTTAAGTTTTAGCTTAGGAGGGGTTAAGACCTCATAAAGTGTTTTTTTAAGCACCTGTATTCCCTAATGCAATATTAAAGGGTATATCGCTACCTTAATGGTTAAGTGCAGATTCACTAATTCGAGAAAGCGTGGATAACATTTCGGTGTTATAGCCGAGGGAGCAGAGTGGGCTGATCTTTCTAGCATGTTTGGAATAGAGCAACGTTGGTTCGATCCCCGCTTGGGTCATTTGACCATAACTTTGACACTGGTTCAACAGATGTAATTGGGTAATTATTAATTAATAATTCATTAAAATAAACAATAATGAATTATTAATCGATGATATTAATACCTGTTTCTGGCCAGGCAGAATAGGTTGGTGAATTGCATTCCTCTTCACAAATCTATTAAAAAAAAAAAAAACATTTTTTATTGGGTGTAACTTTTCATGGTAAGTGAACTAATTATAATGAAGTTATCATTACTTATAAACAACAAGATTTTTACACTTCTGGAATGTTCTCTCTCAAAGAAAATAGGAAAAAGGGTGGATCTATCTGAGAAACCCATACAAGCTTAATATGTCACTTATTCAGTTTTATCTTTAAGATATCGATATTATCTTTTTGTGTCTGGATATAGTTCACTATCTTAAAGGTAGGTATGAGGTTGAATACCCATAGTTGTAAAAATGTGTCAGGAAAAGGCGGACAAAGTAACAAAGGTTATGTTCATTTGCATTTAAGTTTTTCCTTTGTAAGTTACATGAAGGATTTTTGTGTGGACGTATGGAAATGATATACAAGTACAAATGATTTCCTGCAATTCCATATATTTATCTGATGTACAGAAAAACTGCCGCGCTACAGAAAAAATCAAATTCAAAAAGGAACATCCGTTTCAAGATTATTGCACAATCTATAGAAATTAATGAACCTGGTACAAATTCCAAGGACAATAAAATTATGACGTCACCAGCCTGGTTCGCTAGAGAAAAAGCAAAAACAAAATGTTGTCGGTTGCCAAGGACCTTATTCACATAAGACACTCGGCGGGCATAGACTATAAATAGCAATATTTTCAAATTTGCGCTTTCTTTTTTTATTACTATTTAACGGAGCCGGGGAAAATACCATAGACAAAAAAATGTGACGTCAAACGGTGATCCCATAGACTCAACAGACATAGAATTTCTATTCCAAATTCAAATTTGTGTTTAATATATTTCTGATACTGAGATTACACATTATAAACACACACGCTTTGCCATTTTCTGAATCTCCCTTTGTGTGTTTTCATTAGGTGCATGAATTGGATTATTTGTATGGGACATCATGCCCAGCGGGAGCGTCGTAAAGCCAGTGAGTTGGGTGGTCAGTCTGTCGCCAGCGCTGCCTTGGTTCATATGAGACAAACAACGGCTAATATATCGCAAGGTTTAGTAATGAAGCTATGTGCAAAGGTACAGGAACTGACTTACAAAAGTATCTGGATGGTTGTGTTAATTAATCATATTGTTAAAATAAATTATCCCCCTTTTCATACATTTTCTTCATTTCCATTCACTTAATATATACCATTCTTTTACAATCTCCTCAATCTGATCAATCCACACTTTTCTAGGACGTCCCTTACCTTTTTTTTTTTCCTTTCACACTTCCTCTCTATAATAAAATAATATTAGGATGATTTATTTGGTGAGCGCTGTTTTTGTGTGTATCACACCTCAAGAGCCCTCTGCGAGCTTTGTCGTCGCTGTAGAAAGCGCCAATTCTCAAGCAAGACCCAGTTGTTGTAAGGTTGGATGGACCTTCCAGTGACCGGTCTTTGGTACAGGTTTATGAATTTTTCAACTCAGCGAAGAGCACATTCGAATTATAAATGGTATATTTTTGTGCTCCGCCGGGATCCGAATCCACAACCTTCCATTTACGGGTCCGAAGTGTTGTCACTGGACTACGGACCGGTCCAAGATGCCAACGACACGCGGTGTACCTGAACGGTAACCCATCCAAGTGCTGTCCGCGCCCAATGTTGCTTAACTTCGGTGATCTATGGGAACCGGTGCTTTCAACATGATAACATCGTTGACTATCTTGTAGGTATACTTTGTTAGTCTATCGTCATTCTTTCTTTCCACATGCCCAAACTATGTATCTCATCACATTATTTTGTACCTTAAATTTCACATCCTCTTTCAAATTACATTTTTTCTTTACCCATTTATTTTTAAATCTATCCACCCGAGTTTTTCCTGTCGTCCTTTTCAAATGCTTGATTTCCACAGTAGGTACATACTCATTTCACTATCACTCACTGTCCATGCTTTACTTCCATACATCAAAGTCGGTAACAATGTGCCGTTGTGTACCGCCATTCTAGGATCCATCTTCAACTGCTTGTTTTTTGCCATTCTCCCTTTTGCACCGACCACTTGCTTTCCCTTACACACCCTATTCTTTCTCGTTAAGAATCAGCCTAATTTTTTTTTTAATACTTCCTAAGTATCTGAATTCATCCACAATTTCAACTTTATAGGTATTAAACATTTTTACTTAATAGGGTAATTTCACATTTTTTTACTTCATAAAATGATAAACTGCCTTTTAAAAATTGCATCTGCGTTTTTAAAAAAATAATATCTGGCTTAGTTTTTAAATTATGGCTATGTAAAATTCGCCCATTTTCGATTTCCGGGAAAACAGGTCATTTTTTTTTTAGGCGAATGTGACGTCAATGGATCTTACGATGTATGGAGTGTACCGTTAGGTCTTCTAAGACCGACGGATCCATCTACGTAATTTTGACGTCACAGCGTGTCTCTTCGGTCCCACTGCGTTTTGGCGGGATTCAAATTCTCGACATTTTATTTTTGAAAATTATCAATGAGATCTTTATTTTTACTACTTAAAAAATATATGGTTGTGATCTTTGAAATGTACTCTACACAACCACAGTATTTTAAACCGTTTTCCCTACCACTGCAATTACCCTAAAAACCTTGTACCGATCTAAAATGATGCCACATTTCTTTGTGTCCACTCTTTAACTTGACAATAGGGTACAGTATAAGTATATAATGTTAATATTGTGCCACTTTCCCAAAGACCTTTATTTCCAACCTGTGTTGCGCTACTCACTGCTGGGCCGTAAATCCTGTATTCCATCCCTTTCAAATATTCCACCCTCACGACCCCTGTATTAGCTCTACAATGTTCAGGCGTTTTTAAATCGTAAACCTACTAACTAGATCTGTGCACAAAATTAAAACAAATGTATGGAATTGACGCTTCAAACCTTCAAATCTTTAAAACCCCAGTGTACTCACATTCTCATCACAGTTTTCATCAAGATCATCTTCATCGTTGCACTTTCACGCTGAAAAAGCCCATGTGTAGACATGTGAAAAACGTCCGGAAGCTCCAGCTCACACAGGCTATGGCAACAGATCCAGAAAACATCTCCAATGAGTTCCATTCATTAATCCCTCCCCCTCGCATTTCAGAAAGGGAAACTCGTAGTAGGTACGACTCTCATTCATCCCTTTGCAGTCGATCTCAAAACTATGAGAAATTTGCGTTTTCATGACTCATTCCTTTGCCAAACTGCCCGTTTATGAAATGATCTACCAGTATCTGTGTTCTCTTCCCAATTTTATCCGGTTTTATTCAAAACCAACATCAATCGCCACTTCCTTGCAACGTCTCTCGACATAAGCAACAACACGATCAACACCTCTGCGGCACCCTTCCAGGGTGACATAGACCCCCAAGACTTTCAAGAATTGGGGAGCCAAAAGCATCATCAGCCGGCCGTATAAGCTCAAAACTTTTGTTATTGCAAGGGAGTTTTCAGTGTTGACGTAGCAAATAGGTGGATTTCCATTCCCTGTTTGAAGGATATAACACTTTTCCTGGCACGCACGTCTGAGCTTAACATTTCAGGTGGACGATCATGCAATGGCGGACGCGGTTTGTGGAACGAAAGCAAGTGGGCTACATTTTTCGTAGTTTATGTTCATTTTAGAAATGGATTTTTCTTTTGAGGCATACAAAAAGCGTTTGTAAGCAGCGCTCACTTGAACCTTCAAGTACAGGAGTTACAGTCGTTTGACACATTTCCGTATATTAATTAATTTAAAAAAAAAATGCTGTTACTCTTTTCGGATATCAGACGAACGGATTTGGGAGATCTTACATTGTCCTCGACTTCTATCAGGAAGATTTTTGTGCTTACTGTGTCTATCACTTCTGCTTTTCATGATGATGATGATGATTGTTACCAGTGTCTTTTTTGTGATCGTTGCCACTCCTGTTACAGTTTTTATGGCATACAAGTAATTTTAATCTAATCTAATCTAAGCTGCAAAGATATATATCATTTAAGATTTACACTAAATGCATTCCCACAAGCAGATATGTATAATTTCGCGCTAACACATGCCGCATGTGGACCTACAATATAAAAACCCAATCTCAAATGAACATAAGCCTTGCAACTCTTGCCGTCCTTCCCTGAAACAGGGGTGACATTGGCAAAGTGAACCAATTTTTATATCATGGGTGGTCAGCCGCATAACAACCTATAAGTCAAGGAACATACATGACAAATTACATTTTTTAAATCAAAGAATAAAAATAACAATTGAAGGTAATAATTTACATTAAGAACCAAAAAATACACTTTTTCAGGTGCCAAACGTGTTTTTAGATTTGCGTGAAGACCGTAAATTTAAGCAATTAGGGTTAAGCAGATAGTTTACTTCAGAGAAAATAAATTACATCAAAAAAGTGACACACTTTTTCGGGCGCTAAAAGTGTTTTCAGATTTGCGTGAAGATCGTAGGGTCAAGCAGAAACGTAGGTGTAGCGAAAATCCGGAAGGCTTACTTTACTTCTCGTAGCTTCCATAATAATCCCGACCGTGTAACTGAAGTTTACGTAAGATAATTCAAATTAATCTACAACGCTGGAAACTTTGCTCTTCCACTTCGATAACTCGCCAAACAAAACACCGGATAAATGCGAATACGTCTTGTCTTATCTTATTTACAAGTACCGGTACACTTAGTATTAAACTGAATTTATGCTAGGCTTAATGTTTACCAAAAAATGTATGGAAATGAAGACAGCGCCTGTAGTGAGCGATTTAGTTTACATTCATTTAGGCTAAACGCTATGATTGAGTATACGTGTAAGTTTTTTTAATATTTCGAATGTGCTCTTCGCTGGGTTGAAGAATTCATAAGCCTTTACCAATGACCGGTCACCAAGGGTCCATCCAGCCTTACAGCAACTGGGTCTTGCTTGAGTATTGGCGCTTTGTAGCGACGACCAAGCTCGTACACCTCTGCGGCACTACAACAAGTGTCATAGACCCCTAGAGTCTTCAGAATCTAGGGAGTCTCCCGCACAGGATTTTCTTAAAAAAAAAAAAAAAAAGTTTGCACAACAATTATATTGTGAATGTTTTTAGGCTTTCACGGCCGGATCTAGATGCTTGATTTTCTGGTTCCGGGTTTTGACCGTGGTCCATGTTTTTGCTTGTCTTCTTCTTTTTTCTTTTTATTCTTTCTTGAAGACTTTCAGCTTACGTTTCGTCTCCTCTGTGGGCGACTTCTTCGGAGTTCTGCTCGCTACTGATTATATTGTGGATTTTTGTTATTTATTTATGAGGTTAAGAAGGAAAGAATGAATAAATGATTGACTGAAATAAGGCACTAAGTACAGAAATATATCCTTGACTTATAGGTTGGTATGCGGCTGACCACCCATGCTGTAGAAATGGTTCACTTTGACAATGTCACCCCTGTTTCAGGGAAGGTCGGCAAGAGTTGCAGGGTGTATGTTCATTTGAGATTCGGGTTTTTATATTGTAAGTCCACATGCGACATATTATTTAAACGCGAACTTATACATGTCTGCTTATGAAAATGCATATAATGTGAATCTTTCATTTTACATATATTTGCAACTTAGATTAGATTACAAACGAAGTTTGGTTCTAATGCCAACTTCAATAATGCCCCTAGGCCCGGTAGTTTTAACGTTAGCATAGCGACTTTATACTGAATGAAAAGGATGCACTTATGTCAAACGTGTGGGTAGTTTTTTTAATCAGCTTAAAGTCACATAAGCTAACGTAAAAATACCGTGTCTTAGTCCCTAAACAAACATTATACGTGTTTGAAACTCGTTTTCATCCAACGAGCAAAATTTTAGAGGCTTATAAAAGGCACTAAACACCATGCACAGTAAACGACATTTTGTACTAAAATGCCTCATACTGTTATCCTTTTAAGCGGGTTCCAGTTAGTAAAAAAAACTACACTTTATTTATTTTAAACAATTTATTTTCTCACTTTCGGTTCAGAGTCAAATTTGGATAGTCTAGTTCGACGGTTGAGATGTTTCTCCCCCTACAAGGAATTTCGGTCCTTAATTTATAGATACTAAAAAAGTAAGAACGAAACATGGAGAATTGCCACATACCACCCTGATAGACTTTACTAGAACATTCGATTCAACACTTAACCAATCTCGAAAAAATATAAATTAAAATCAAACACAAATTACATCGCAAATTACCTACCTAAGCCTTTATTCACTTCTAGATATTTATTATTACACCAACACAACTACACAACCACACAACATTCTGTATATTCGCAACAATACACATTTTTTGGCTTAAAAAAAAATACTCAATCATATTTAATTCAATTTGAAATAACGCAGATAAGGAGTTTCTAAACGAGGGTCATTTGCGGGTAGGAACATTGCTTGGGTACAAAAAAAAATAATTTTAAGCGACAAATTTTGTGCCGAGTTATTCAAAATTATTTTTCAATTAAAAAGATTTTGTTAAGTTGGCTACATAATATTATAAAGGTTTCTGAAAAACATGGTGAGCACAAAATAAAAAGAGTTTTTTTTTCGTGTGTGTTTTCCACCTGATATTTCATATTATTAAAGCGCAAACGTGGAAAAAAAGGAAAAGGAAATAATTCAGAAAGGTTGGTATTTTGCAGAAAAATACATTTTTTTTTGGGTAAAAAGATGGTGGCCATTTGCATTTTAATGTGTTCAAACAGTTTTATTGGAGTGTCCATATTACGCATGGCCAAAGTAAATGCGGATATTAAAAATGGCCATGCTGTTCGCTATCATCGTGAAAAACATGTGTTGCATACACAAACATGTGTTATATACACAAATACATGTGTGGTACACAAAAATATGTACATAAGTGTAATATGCACATTGCACACTTTTATCTATAATCTGCGTAACATACACTCATGTATTTTTTACACAAGGTTGCAAATATTTAAAATACACACATGCATTACACACACACACACGCACACATGTTTTACATACAGACATATATTATATAAGCATATGTTTTACATACCTAGTACCTACATAGTGTACATTCATGTGTTACGTTCACACATACATACTCGTATACACACATGTTTTACGTGCACACATGCTTTACATTCATACATATTGTGCATTTTAGCCCCCTCAAGTTTGACATTTGCACGTGAATTACATTCACACATGTTTTACATTAAAAAACAATTCCTTATGCTATACATTCACACATGTTTTACGTGACACGAAAACCCTCATGTTTTACATTCACACATGTCTTACGGTCTAGCGTAGATACGAGTACACACATTACATACCTACACACATGTTGTACATTCACACATAAACCCTCATGTTTTATATTCACACATGTCTTACAGTCTAGCGTAGATACACACATTACATACACACATGTTGTACATTCACACACAAACCCTCATGTTTTATATTCACACATGTCTAACAGTCTAGCGTAGATACACACATTACATACACACATGTTGTACATTCACACACAAACCCTCGTGCTTTACATGCACACATAAATATTTTAAACACCCTTAGCTTTAACAATCACACATGTCTTACGTAGGTACACACATGTTATACCTACACACAGACACATGCGCTATATAAATGGGTGCACACACAAACATAAATATCTATTATCATCCCCTTGTTATTAGGTTTTCCGATTTCACGAGCTCACGCACCCTCTACCATTAAAATATTCACGTGCTTGCCATGCCTGAACTTTCAGATGGCTCTGCTGAAACACAAATTAATTTCCCAAAAATAAATGACGGCAACTTTTTAGTTTCCAATGTTTTATGAACGCGTTACATTAACGTTTGGTGTTTTTTTTTTGTAAATGGTATTATATAATCTAATCTTATCTAATCTAATCTAAGTTGCAAAGATATGTTATATTGGAGATTCACATTACATGCATTCTCACAATCAGACATGTACAAGTTTGCGCTTGCACATGCCTCATGTGAGCCTACAACATAAAAACCAAATCTCAAATGGACATACACCCTGCAACTCTTGCCGTCCTTCCCTGTAACAGGGGTGACATTGGCAAAGTGAACCATTTGTGAATATAATTACAATTGCAAAAAAAATATTTAGGAAAAAGGGTTTAAAGAAAAGCATTATGAAGCATAAATCAAGAGAAAAATAGGCGTTTTTTTTTTCATAAAAATTCAATTAAATTATGTATGATTAAGTATGTACATTGGAAAAATTTCATCTTAAAAAAAATCATGGGTAATTTATTATTATGAATAAGGAATTAATTTAAAAAAGAAAGTCTGTACAAATTGAGTGTACAAAAACACACAGCTGGGTTGTTTGGGAAAAGCCCAACTAATATTTGGTTTTTAGTTGCCAGTGCCACCTAGCACTTGCTGAAAAAAACATATATGGAACATTCGTTCCCAGTCAAAAAAAAAAAATTAAAATTAAAAGTAATTTCACGAGAGCCAAACAAAAACATATCAAATCACTTTCCTTCTATAATGTCGGGGCAATTTTTTTTCTGTCGGGCAAACGTCACAGGTCTATGTGACTAAGGTCCTTAGAAACCAAAAAAAAAATTACGTTTCATGCCTTTGCAATCCTGCTGAATGAAATCACATTTTTCTGTCTGTGTTTTGAACATTTTGTCTTCATTGTCAGATTCTATTCATAGACACTCAAGTATTTCATCCTGCGGTTAGTTTGTTCTCCTCTTTGTCAATATGGCTAATATGAAGACACGTACATATTCCGCTCCCTAATTTCCTCTCCATAGTTCTTTGATCTAGATTACTTGTGTACAGACGAGTATTGATTGTCCCTACATAGCAACCGTATCCACAATCAATGCTATGAGAATAAGATGATGCTATGCGTGAGTTCCAATTTTAATGTATTGCTATAATTTAACCGGGTTAAATTTTCATTAATTAATTTATTTATCACAATTTATACGAGTATTAGATATGGTTCACATACAGAGTCTGCTTTACACCTACTCAATGCAACGGTCGCTTAACTACTACAGAGGATCTGGCCTCTATTTATAGTAAGACTAAGAACATTTCTCGAATCATCGAGAATCGGTACATGCGAGATTTTACTAGACCAAACACTCGAACCATCTCGAACAATACAAATACAATAAGTACCTAACAGCTAGAGACTTTATAGATAAGCAAAACACACATTGTCGTAACAGTATTAAAATATCCGCAATTTTTGCTCAGCCTTCACAAGAAATCAGTACCACTTCAACTAAAGTGATTGGCGTGGGGCCGACTCTGTAACCTGTAAAAATAAATAAGTTCCTTTCAGTAAATGCGAAGCCTTCAGGGAGAACGCGGAAGAAGTTACATTATATGTATAGTTCAGTACACTTATAAAACCCTTTTCTCTCGTCTCAACAAGAACAACTCGTAGAACGGCTCACATTCATCGCTTTGCAGTAAATATAAAAACTACGAGAACCACGCATAGCATTTTCAGATCTCATAGCGTCGTTTATGACTAAGGTGCAAGTATTCGTTAGTTCAACCCCAATAACCCACACATGGCTTCGTTGACAAAGCTTTCATTGTAAGTCAATTTGCATATCTTATATTTGGCAGGCACATTAAAAAGGCTGCCATTTCACATGACGTCTTTTAACGATATATATATTTTTATTTTACAAAAAAAAAAAAAATTACCAACAGTCTACAAGACCGGTCCGTAGTTTAGTGGTAACACTACGGACTCTGAATGGAAGGTTGTGGGTTCGAATCCCGGAGGAGCGCCAAAAAAAAACCATTTATATTTTCAAATTTGCTCTTCGCTGGGTTGAAAAATTCATAAACCTTTATCAATGACCGGTCACCAAAGGTCCATCCAGCCTTAAGGCTAGTTCGGACAACGTGATTATTTTAGTCGAGTAGCGAGTAATTTAGTGGCTAAATGTGTGCGAACCTCAAAAAATTAGTCGAGTAGTTTAGTCAATGATTTAGTCGAGTCGATCCATTTTACTCTATTTTAAAGGGTGAGTAGCGCCCCGCCCACCACTAAATTACTCGCTACTCGACTAAAATAATCCGAACCAGCCTTTACAGCAACTGGGTCTTGCTTGAGAATTAGCGCTTTGTAGCGACGACGACCAAACTCGTAAAAAGGTCGATAGCTCAATTGGTAGAATGCTTGCATTCTATGCCGAGAGCAAGGGTTCGATCTCAAGGTATACTCAGCCTTCACAAAAAATGAGAACCAGCTCTCCCCCGGAGCTGGGAAACCCCCACTTCAACTGAAAGTGGTTAGTGTGAGGCCGGCCCCCTTACCCGTAAAAATAAATATGTCCCGAATCGCCACATGCGACCCCTTCGGAGATAACGCAGGAAAAAAGTTACACTATATGTGTAGCTTAGTTGCGTTTGCGAGTAGACGCAATGACGTGACGCCTTTATAATACAAGGATATGCTTTTTTATATTGTTACGTATTAAGGCCTAGATTAAGGGGGCTGTGAGCGGTGAGACTGTACCAGGGAATGCGTTTATAGGCACCCCTAAAGACTTAAAGAAAAACATAGGAAAAAAAATATTTTTAAGTCAGATTTCTTTATCAGTAATTTTCCACATTTATTTTTGCAACCCTTCATTTTCAAATAATTCAAAATAAGTTTGTGTTTGTTTTCCAGATGAGTAAAGTTTAATTTTAGGTACAACTGATTTCGTGAACAAACTTTTCATCATCGGGTACAGAATATTACTAAAGTAAATCCATACAATAGGTGTATCTTTTCCCAACGGGCTAGGAGTAGTCAGTTTGCTGGGACTGGTTTTGTGGTCATGGAGACCCTAAAGGATAACATAATAAATATTTAAAAAACAGCATAAATTTCTTACTATTAAACGTCGTACTATAGTTTTTAATTATTTATAGTGGGTATGAAAACATGAAGTGAAACTCCCATCAAGTTGAGCCCCATGTGTTTTTCCGCACCAGGGCCCCCGGTGGGTTTAATCTGGGCCTGTATATATTCACTTCTAGGTGTGACGGTCCTTAGTTAGTGCTGAAGGTGTTTGAGAAGAGCCATTGTAGGTCTGAAATATAATAAGAGAAGGTTGAAGAGCACACCTTTGTAAGCAATATCAACCAGAGCCTAGATTTTGGAAGTATGCTCAAGTGAGACTTAGAACTTCAAGACAAATGAAAGCAATTAGATGGAGAGTTTTGACAAAACACAAAATAAAGTTTTTTGTCATTTGGCAGATAATTTTTTGCTTTACTCGTAATTTAACATAAATTAAACGTGCCTTTTACTAACTTTATATATGCAACGAAATATGTTACGTTAAAATTAAACAAATTGAAGAAAAACGAGATACAAGTCTCTCACTAGATGGACTTACAAGTTCTTGGAGTGATCGGGTTGTCAACGAATAGGTAAGTCCTCTGACGCACCACTAAAGAACTTCTGCAAACCATCAGACTGAGAAAGCTGATAAACTTCGGTCAGGTTATGAAGAATGAAAAATACTACCTTTTCATTTGAGAAATCGTGGATAAAAAAATATATTGAGTGTAACTTCTCATAGTAAGTGAACCAAGTGTAAGAAAGTACTCAGGAAAAACTTCTGAATAACAGGATTTTCACAGTTAAACGATGTTTTCTCTCGTTAAAACTAGGGAAAAACAGCATTAATCTGAGAAACCCATGTTAGTTTAATATGTCGCTTATTCAATTTAACATTTAAGGTGTCAATATAGTGAGACAAATGATCTGAGAATTAAATGCTACAACAATAATGTCTGCCACAGCAAACGGAAATTTTCAGTTGTTGGCTTTCCAATCACACTCTAGCGCATAAATAATTATTTTTAGTCGGGAATGCAGACAGATCCATCAATATTTTACGTTCTCAAACGAACAGCCATCGTTCAACAGCCTCATAAAAAGACGCCGGCGCCGCGACGCCCGAACACGCACTGTTCATACAGGAAAATAACATGGCAGGCTGAATACTCAATGCCCCAAGTGTGAACGTTGGTTGCACGACAAATATGTCGCAGAAAACCCGTCCAAAGATACATCGGTCCCGGATAATTCGGCTATATTTTCGTCCACACGAGATTTCGGTAATGGGTCTTTTAATTAATGGGTTTTTTTACAGAATATGTTTTGTAGGTTTTAATTTTTATTGTTTAATTGTTTAGTGATTATTTTATATACTTTAATGTAATTTGTATTCCTTGACTTATAGGTTGGTATGAGGCTGACCACCGATCCACATGCGGCATGTGTTAGCAAATTATACGTGTCTGCTTGTGGGAACGCATTTAATATGAGTCTCAAATGATGTATATTTTTGCAACTTAGATTTAGATTAAATTTAGGTTAAGGTTTTAAGACATCGCAGAAAACTACTAATCTAATATAATGTAAGTTTCAAAGATAAATTAACATTTAAAATTCATATTAAATGAATACCCACAGATACGTGTTAGTTTGCCCTCATAAATGCTGCATGTGTACTTACAATTCAAAAACCGACTCTAAATCAGGGGTGTCCAACTCAAAATCGTAGCGGGCCGGATTTAGTACTTTTGTAATCGTTGCGTGCCAAAAAAAGCGCCGTCGGGGGGGGGGGGGGGTAGGCACGTAACTTAGGAAGTTCGTTTTGTCCATTAAAATTCTGTCGACGGTGGGTAATTGAATAGGTGGGAAGGGTAATTTCAAGCGGAAAAAAAATCGCGTGGGAAGACGCCCCCCAGTTTGAAAATCGCTGCCTTAGATAAATGAAGAACTTATTGCGCAATAACTAGATGTCGTCGCGGGCCGTATGTTGGACAAGCCTGCTCTAAATGAACATAAACACAGCTACTTTTGCCGACTTTTCCTGCTAAAGGGGTGATATTGGCAAAGTGAAGTGGAAAGTGAACAGAAAACTACAATTAATTAAAACTACAGTAATTCGAAAAGATTTTTTTTCTGTGATGGAGCTGTCTATGGACCATATTATATTGCATGTGACCGGAATGTCGTTGACCAAAAAGTCATATGGAGGAACTGTCGAGTCAACGAATTGTTCGTAGCCGATGTGTGAGTGGACAAGTTGTCTATGACCGAAATGTTGTTGACCGGAAAGTCGTCTGAACGAACTGTCGTGTAGCCGATTTGTCAGAGCTGTTTGTGACGGCTCGTCTGTGACCGATTTTTCGTGGAATATTCTGTAAACCCAAGAATAAAAGGTGTAAAAGCTTTTCACCAAAAATGTGTAACAACTATAACGCTCGTCAGGAGCGGTGCTTTAGTTTGTATTAATTTTTTGATAAACGCATATGTCGAGTGGAAACTAACAGTTTTATACATGACGTGCTGATAAGGTTTGTTACAGCCGCAAGTTTGATGACGTCACAGAACCTGCCTAATTTAAATTGAATTAGTTGCGTGATGGAAATAAAATGGCTGCTTGTCATTTTGGCAATATGCTCACATAATTAGCACCATACCTGCCTGCCAAAATAACACGGTAGACATTATCTTTTTAATTTGAAATAATTACGACAAAAGCCTTCCTTATTTCATGAATTTTACCTTTTTTTTC
Organism: Agapetus fuscipes; assembly: GCA_951799405.1. Taxonomy (NCBI): domain Eukaryota; kingdom Metazoa; phylum Arthropoda; class Insecta; order Trichoptera; family Glossosomatidae; genus Agapetus; species Agapetus fuscipes. Next base: position 3,588,689 of record OX637347.1, on the reverse strand, counting down.
ATTGTGAATTATTCTGGGATTAAATTCAACAAAAAAACTCAACACATTTGTAGGCAAAATTTTAGCCGATTGTACTTTGTTTAATTTTTTAGAGTTTGTGTATTTACGCACTGAAACTATATTTATTAGAAAGTATAACAATTTACAAAACGCAGTTTTATTTTCACAAGTTGAGCATTTATTTCAACTCGAGTACTTTCGACTTGTTTACGTCATTTCAAGAGGACACTCCTTTATTCTTCACAAAAATAAATTTGGAGCTATGTTTATGGTAGCAATTTGTATATTTATTGAAAATATTTACTATTTGCAACCACAAAAACAGATCATCATCATCATCATCATCATTGGCACGACAACCCGGGGTGGGTCTTGGCCTCCCTCAGCAAACGCTGCCAGCGCTGTCTATCCAACGTCTTCCTCCTCCAGTCCCACATTCCCACTCCACGGCAATCCGCGACGACTCCATCCAGCCATCTTGAACGTGGTCTTCTCACTGTCCGGCGTCCCTCCGGGTTCGTCATCACAATCGTCTTCTCCAGGCTCCGACAAAAACAGATACTACTTAGTAATACTACATTTATTAAATTTAGCTTGGAATAAAACCAATATAAGCACTTAACATGGAAGAAACGTTCACAACATTTCAAGACTTATAAATTTAATAACAAATTAACAATCGTACGTAAAAATTAATCTTGTTTCTTTTACTTCCCATCGACAGGTGTAGGTAAATTAAAACAAGCCTTCATTTCGCCACTGCAGCTCAGTTGGTAGAGTGCTTGCATTCCATGCCAAGAGCTCGGTTTCGAATCCCACCGAGGCCGAGGGTGTCAGAAATGATTTTCCGTTTCGATGTCTATTACAAAACCCAAAACAAAATACCGGCAAGGCTTACTCAGCCTTTATAAGGAATGAGAACCAGCCCCCACTTCAACAAAAGCCGCCCCCCTTACCTGGCAAAATAATAAGATTCAAACCGTCACACGCAAAAAGTTACATTGGATGTGTAGCTTAGTAGAGAAACGTAATTTTATGCCATATGTTTTTAGTTAACTAAGTTTATCTCGTAGTCAGTGATCACTAACATCTGTACAAATGAATCATAATCAAAGCATGACCCTGTTGCAGCAGAGCTCACATACGACTCATGTCTTCGCATTATCGATGCATGAGGAACTCGAGCCCCTGACTAACATGTGTACCTGCATGCAAGCACGAGAAGCCTTCCCACAACCAACACAGCGCTTGCAAAACTGTTAAACGTCAAGATATCTAACAGAAGTGGTTTTTGTTTGGTCCATCAAGATATTAGTTCCAAAACGATCTAATAAATCAAAATACTTGGATCGTGCCTTTTGCATAGCTGGCCTTGTGCTGTGGAATACTTTACTCCATGAGCTAAGAGCCGTAGAGAGTGCAAATGCATTTAGGTCGGGATTGAAGATATATTTGTTACGGAGATGTTACAGTTGAACAGTGCCCTTGCAGTCATTTATCACAAAACGGCACTATAAATAGTCTTATTATTATACCATCGGGTTAGGAAGGAAAAGATCGTCTAACTCAAAATCGTGGCGGGCCGGATTTAGTACTTTTGTAATCGTGGTGGGCTAGATTTTTTGTTGTTGTACTTTAATATTTATACTGTCCATATAAATTCTATCGATGGGGGGAGGAGGGGGTTGGCACGCAATTTCAATCTTCGTAGGAAAAAATCGCGCCCCCCAATTTGAAAAAAACCGCTTCCTTAAATGGATGAAAAACATATTGCGCAATAACTAGATGTTGTAGCGGGCCGTATGTTGGTCAAGCCTGGTCTAAAGGTTGTAATCGATTGATATTGTTGCACGAACGGCTATCGTCAGACCGGTCCGTAGTTTAGTGGTACCGCTTCGGACTCGTAAATGGAGGGTCGTGGGTTCGAATCCCAGCGGAACATAAAAAATATACCATTCATATTCTCAAAAATGCTCTTTGCTTGGTTGTAAAATTCATTGCCTTTACCAAAGACCGGTCACAAAAGTTCCATCCAGCCTTACAGCAACTGGGTCTTTCTTGAGAATGTGCGCTTTGTAGCGATGACCAAGCATGTTTACTAATCCGGTGGATAGGTCAGTTCGTAGAATGCTTGCATTTCGTGCCAAGAGCAAGGATTCTATCCCCACCATCAGAAATGATTTCCCGATTCGGTGTCTATTTCAAACCCAAAATAAACACCGGTAAAGTGTACTCAGCCTTCACAAGAAATGAGAGCCAGCCCGTCTAGAAGCTGGGAAACCCGCACTTTAAATGAAGTGGTTGGTGTGAAGCTGGCCCTCTTACCCGTTACAATAAATATATCCCGAATCGCCAAATGCGACACTTTCGGGGATAACGCAGGCAAGACGTTACTCTATATGTGTTTTGCGTGCAAAAATATCCTGAAAATATTATAAATAACCGATGATGTACCTATTTATAATGAAATTGTTATGTGCATAAGATCAAATCAGTCAATTTATGAAATGTTTCAGCGGAAACTTCGTAAAACCCCATTTAGAAAAAAATGGACATAAAAAACACGGTTCTAATTTTACTTTAATTATAATTTTAACTGTTTATCTGAAGACATGAAATCGGACATACTCACTATTTGTCTCATCAACAAATAAAAAAGTAGTATTTTCGTATTCTTTTTTTTTAGATCGGGACTTGTTCTATCGCACCCCACATTTTTGACGTCACTGGCCGGTAGCGTTTATATTCCGACCGACGCTAGAGACAAACGGACCGCGCTCGCTACGTAGTGTTATGTTTAGATTGAAAGGTATCTCCAGGATACTTACTTCCGGCTAGCTCTCATCAGCATCACTCTCAGGGCGTGGGGGTCTTTCTTTCGGTTGCTCACTTGTACTTTGGGAAGGGTTTTATAATGAAAAGATAAAGTTAACATGAACAAATAAAGGTTTATTACTGTACTAATATGGGAGGAAAAAGGGGAAATAAGGGATTGGCTAGACCTACAGGTTGTCACTAGAACACACCCTATTCCGTTGGCTGGAGTTCGAAACGGAAGGCCTGGGGCAGCGCCCCAGGCTAGCGGCGGTTCACAAGGCCGACGCCTTCACACGTTGGAGCCCCTGGGGGGGCGCTCCTATGCCTCTAGTCCACAAGGCGGGTGCCTTGCTGGCAGGAAATCCAAGTAGATGGGAGGGGGGGGAGCTCCATTGTAGTGCCCCCTCTTGCACCGCTTGGTGCTTGGTCGCTAACGTCTTAATCGCTTGGCATCTTGCCGGGAACTAACGATGAACTCACGAGCGTGGGCCGATTGATTCGCACGGCGCAGTTCGGCCGTTTCCGTGACCGTTCGGCCCACAAACACACACTGCACACTTCGGGATTGTTTTTTTATAATATGTTATTTAAAATAACATAACAGTAGTTACTTGCATGTCGGCAGTGCGGTGAGCTCCAGAACATGAGCCTAATTACGCCCATTACGGCAAATTAAAAGGCGGACCTGCCTCTGTGCCCCGAGTACAGACCCTCACGTGTACAGTGTACACTCAGCCATAGCGTCAACTCTCGTCACAAACTGAAGCAGCAAGACGTGCAACGCAACGCAACTAAGCTACACATATAGTGTAACTTCTTGCATACGTTGCCCCCGAAGGGACCTATTTATTTTTACAGGTAAGGGGGCCGGCCTCACACCAACCACTTTCAGTTGAAGTGGGGGTTTCCCAGCTCCCGGGGGGGCTGGTTCTCATTTATTGTGAAGGCTGAGTAAACCTTGAGATCGAACCCTTGCTCTCGGCATGGAATGCAAGCATTCTACCAATTGAGCTATCGACCTTTTTACGAGCTTGATCGTCGTCGCTGCAAAGCGCCAATTCTCAAGCAAAACCCAGTTGCTGTAAGGCTGGATGGACCTTTGGTGACCGGTCATTGGTAAAGGTTTTATGAATTTTTCAACTCAGCGAAGAGCAAATTTGAAAATATAAATGGTATATTTTTTGTACTCCGCCGAGAATCGTACCCACAACCTTCCCATTCAGAGTCCGAAGTGTTACCACTGAACAACGGACCGGTCTGAAGACCATATGTAAAAAATGGTTCACTTTGCCGATGTTATCATTGTTTCAGGGAAGATCGGCAAGAGTTCTAGGTACATTTGATGATGATGAAGATGATGATTTGTAGAGCGCCGTTTCGTGACTATAACTGTCCCCGCAAGGGCGCATTCAAAGACTACAGGTGAAAAAGAAGGAAAAATAAGAGACTAAATTCATTTAAAAAATAGTAAGTAGTAAAAACAGTAAAATTTAGTGGCATCTCTAAAGCTCTGCAAAATTGGTAATGCAACAACAGTCGCTATCACAGTTTATGGCGGTATTTCCGGTTCTTTGTGACAGGCAATAACCACAACAAATTTCAAATTTTGATTTACTCATAATTTTCTTCAACTGGCATTCTTTGATAAGCAACAAAGTTAAGTTTTTTATTGAGAGTTTTAAAAAAATATTTATTTTCTGAATCACATATTTAAAATGGAATTTCAAAATGTTTCACCAAAACAATTTGAAAAGTTATGAATCAATTTTCATTTTTATAGATGTTTTGTACAATTAGATGGAGAGTTTTGACAAAACACAAAATAAAGTTTTTTGTCATTTGGCAGATAATTTTTTGCTTTACTCGTAATTTAACATAAATTAAACGTGCCTTTTACTAACTTTATATATGCAACGAAATATGTTACGTTAAAATTAAACAAATTGAAGAAAAACGAGATACAAGTCTCTCACTAGATGGACTTACAAGTTCTTGGAGTGATCGGGTTGTCAACGAATAGGTAAGTCCTCTGACGCACCACTAAAGAACTTCTGCAAACCATCAGACTGAGAAAGCTGATAAACTTCGGTCAGGTTATGAAGAATGAAAAATACTACCTTTTCATTTGAGAAATCGTGGATAAAAAAATATATTGAGTGTAACTTCTCATAGTAAGTGAACCAAGTGTAAGAAAGTACTCAGGAAAAACTTCTGAATAACAGGATTTTCACAGTTAAACGATGTTTTCTCTCGTTAAAACTAGGGAAAAACAGCATTAATCTGAGAAACCCATGTTAGTTTAATATGTCGCTTATTCAATTTAACATTTAAGGTGTCAATATAGTGAGACAAATGATCTGAGAATTAAATGCTACAACAATAATGTCTGCCACAGCAAACGGAAATTTTCAGTTGTTGGCTTTCCAATCACACTCTAGCGCATAAATAATTATTTTTAGTCGGGAATGCAGACAGATCCATCAATATTTTACGTTCTCAAACGAACAGCCATCGTTCAACAGCCTCATAAAAAGACGCCGGCGCCGCGACGCCCGAACACGCACTGTTCATACAGGAAAATAACATGGCAGGCTGAATACTCAATGCCCCAAGTGTGAACGTTGGTTGCACGACAAATATGTCGCAGAAAACCCGTCCAAAGATACATCGGTCCCGGATAATTCGGCTATATTTTCGTCCACACGAGATTTCGGTAATGGGTCTTTTAATTAATGGGTTTTTTTACAGAATATGTTTTGTAGGTTTTAATTTTTATTGTTTAATTGTTTAGTGATTATTTTATATACTTTAATGTAATTTGTATTCCTTGACTTATAGGTTGGTATGAGGCTGACCACCGATCCACATGCGGCATGTGTTAGCAAATTATACGTGTCTGCTTGTGGGAACGCATTTAATATGAGTCTCAAATGATGTATATTTTTGCAACTTAGATTTAGATTAAATTTAGGTTAAGGTTTTAAGACATCGCAGAAAACTACTAATCTCATATAATGTAAGTTTCAAAGATAAATTAACATTTAAAATTCATATTAAATGAATACCCACAGATACGTGTTAGTTTGCCCTCATAAATGCTGCATGTGTACTTACAATTCAAAAACCGACTCTAAATCAGGGGTGTCCAACTCAAAATCGTAGCGGGCCGGATTTAGTACTTTTGTAATCGTTGCGTGCCAAAAAAAGCGCCGTCGGGGGGGGGGGGGGGTAGGCACGTAACTTAGGAAGTTCGTTTTGTCCATTAAAATTCTGTCGACGGTGGGTAATTGAATAGGTGGGAAGGGTAATTTCAAGCGGAAAAAAAATCGCGTGGGAAGACGCCCCCCAGTTTGAAAATCGCTGCCTTAGATAAATGAAGAACTTATTGCGCAATAACTAGATGTCGTCGCGGGCCGTATGTTGGACAAGCCTGCTCTAAATGAACATAAACACAGCTACTTTTGCCGACTTTTCCTGCTAAAGGGGTGATATTGGCAAAGTGAAGTGGAAAGTGAACAGAAAACTACAATTAATTAAAACTACAGTAATTCGAAAAGATTTTTTTTCTGTGATGGAGCTGTCTATGGACCATATTATATTGCATGTGACCGGAATGTCGTTGACCAAAAAGTCATATGGAGGAACTGTCGAGTCAACGAATTGTTCGTAGCCGATGTGTGAGTGGACAAGTTGTCTATGACCGAAATGTTGTTGACCGGAAAGTCGTCTGAACGAACTGTCGTGTAGCCGATTTGTCAGAGCTGTTTGTGACGGCTCGTCTGTGACCGATTTTTCGTGGAATATTCTGTAAACCCAAGAATAAAAGGTGTAAAAGCTTTTCACCAAAAATGTGTAACAACTATAACGCTCGTCAGGAGCGGTGCTTTAGTTTGTATTAATTTTTTGATAAACGCATATGTCGAGTGGAAACTAACAGTTTTATACATGACGTGCTGATAAGGTTTGTTACAGCCGCAAGTTTGATGACGTCACAGAACCTGCCTAATTTAAATTGAATTAGTTGCGTGATGGAAATAAAATGGCTGCTTGTCATTTTGGCAATATGCTCACATAATTAGCACCATACCTGCCTGCCAAAATAACACGGTAGACATTATCTTTTTAATTTGAAATAATTACGACAAAAGCCTTCCTTATTTCATGAATTTTACCTTTTTTTTCATTGTGAATTATTCTGGGATTAAATTCAACAAAAAAACTCAACACATTTGTAGGCAAAATTTTAGCCGATTGTACTTTGTTTAATTTTTTAGAGTTTGTGTATTTACGCACTGAAACTATATTTATTAGAAAGTATAACAATTTACAAAACGCAGTTTTATTTTCACAAGTTGAGCATTTATTTCAACTCGAGTACTTTCGACTTGTTTACGTCATTTCAAGAGGACACTCCTTTATTCTTCACAAAAATAAATTTGGAGCTATGTTTATGGTAGCAATTTGTATATTTATTGAAAATATTTACTATTTGCAACCACAAAAACAGATCATCATCATCATCATCATCATTGGCACGACAACCCGGGGTGGGTCTTGGCCTCCCTCAGCAAACGCTGCCAGCGCTGTCTATCCAACGTCTTCCTCCTCCAGTCCCACATTCCCACTCCACGGCAATCCGCGACGACTCCATCCAGCCATCTTGAACGTGGTCTTCTCACTGTCCGGCGTCCCTCCGGGTTCGTCATCACAATCGTCTTCTCCAGGCTCCGACAAAAACAGATACTACTTAGTAATACTACATTTATTAAATTTAGCTTGGAATAAAACCAATATAAGCACTTAACATGGAAGAAACGTTCACAACATTTCAAGACTTATAAATTTAATAACAAATTAACAATCGTACGTAAAAATTAATCTTGTTTCTTTTACTTCCCATCGACAGGTGTAGGTAAATTAAAACAAGCCTTCATTTCGCCACTGCAGCTCAGTTGGTAGAGTGCTTGCATTCCATGCCAAGAGCTCGGTTTCGAATCCCACCGAGGCCGAGGGTGTCAGAAATGATTTTCCGTTTCGATGTCTATTACAAAACCCAAAACAAAATACCGGCAAGGCTTACTCAGCCTTTATAAGGAATGAGAACCAGCCCCCACTTCAACAAAAGCCGCCCCCCTTACCTGGCAAAATAATAAGATTCAAACCGTCACACGCAAAAAGTTACATTGGATGTGTAGCTTAGTAGAGAAACGTAATTTTATGCCATATGTTTTTAGTTAACTAAGTTTATCTCGTAGTCAGTGATCACTAACATCTGTACAAATGAATCATAATCAAAGCATGACCCTGTTGCAGCAGAGCTCACATACGACTCATGTCTTCGCATTATCGATGCATGAGGAACTCGAGCCCCTGACTAACATGTGTACCTGCATGCAAGCACGAGAAGCCTTCCCACAACCAACACAGCGCTTGCAAAACTGTTAAACGTCAAGATATCTAACAGAAGTGGTTTTTGTTTGGTCCATCAAGATATTAGTTCCAAAACGATCTAATAAATCAAAATACTTGGATCGTGCCTTTTGCATAGCTGGCCTTGTGCTGTGGAATACTTTACTCCATGAGCTAAGAGCCGTAGAGAGTGCAAATGCATTTAGGTCGGGATTGAAGATATATTTGTTACGGAGATGTTACAGTTGAACAGTGCCCTTGCAGTCATTTATCACAAAACGGCACTATAAATAGTCTTATTATTATACCATCGGGTTAGGAAGGAAAAGATCGTCTAACTCAAAATCGTGGCGGGCCGGATTTAGTACTTTTGTAATCGTGGTGGGCTAGATTTTTTGTTGTTGTACTTTAATATTTATACTGTCCATATAAATTCTATCGATGGGGGGAGGAGGGGGTTGGCACGCAATTTCAATCTTCGTAGGAAAAAATCGCGCCCCCCAATTTGAAAAAAACCGCTTCCTTAAATGGATGAAAAACATATTGCGCAATAACTAGATGTTGTAGCGGGCCGTATGTTGGTCAAGCCTGGTCTAAAGGTTGTAATCGATTGATATTGTTGCACGAACGGCTATCGTCAGACCGGTCCGTAGTTTAGTGGTACCGCTTCGGACTCGTAAATGGAGGGTCGTGGGTTCGAATCCCAGCGGAACATAAAAAATATACCATTCATATTCTCAAAAATGCTCTTTGCTTGGTTGTAAAATTCATTGCCTTTACCAAAGACCGGTCACAAAAGTTCCATCCAGCCTTACAGCAACTGGGTCTTTCTTGAGAATGTGCGCTTTGTAGCGATGACCAAGCATGTTTACTAATCCGGTGGATAGGTCAGTTCGTAGAATGCTTGCATTTCGTGCCAAGAGCAAGGATTCTATCCCCACCATCAGAAATGATTTCCCGATTCGGTGTCTATTTCAAACCCAAAATAAACACCGGTAAAGTGTACTCAGCCTTCACAAGAAATGAGAGCCAGCCCGTCTAGAAGCTGGGAAACCCGCACTTTAAATGAAGTGGTTGGTGTGAAGCTGGCCCTCTTACCCGTTACAATAAATATATCCCGAATCGCCAAATGCGACACTTTCGGGGATAACGCAGGCAAGACGTTACTCTATATGTGTTTTGCGTGCAAAAATATCCTGAAAATATTATAAATAACCGATGATGTACCTATTTATAATGAAATTGTTATGTGCATAAGATCAAATCAGTCAATTTATGAAATGTTTCAGCGGAAACTTCGTAAAACCCCATTTAGAAAAAAATGGACATAAAAAACACGGTTCTAATTTTACTTTAATTATAATTTTAACTGTTTATCTGAAGACATGAAATCGGACATACTCACTATTTGTCTCATCAACAAATAAAAAAGTAGTATTTTCGTATTCTTTTTTTTTAGATCGGGACTTGTTCTATCGCACCCCACATTTTTGACGTCACTGGCCGGTAGCGTTTATATTCCGACCGACGCTAGAGACAAACGGACCGCGCTCGCTACGTAGTGTTATGTTTAGATTGAAAGGTATCTCCAGGATACTTACTTCCGGCTAGCTCTCATCAGCATCACTCTCAGGGCGTGGGGGTCTTTCTTTCGGTTGCTCACTTGTACTTTGGGAAGGGTTTTATAATGAAAAGATAAAGTTAACATGAACAAATAAAGGTTTATTACTGTACTAATATGGGAGGAAAAAGGGGAAATAAGGGATTGGCTAGACCTACAGGTTGTCACTAGAACACACCCTATTCCGTTGGCTGGAGTTCGAAACGGAAGGCCTGGGGCAGCGCCCCAGGCTAGCGGCGGTTCACAAGGCCGACGCCTTCACACGTTGGAGCCCCTGGGGGGGCGCTCCTATGCCTCTAGTCCACAAGGCGGGTGCCTTGCTGGCAGGAAATCCAAGTAGATGGGAGGGGGGGGAGCTCCATTGTAGTGCCCCCTCTTGCACCGCTTGGTGCTTGGTCGCTAACGTCTTAATCGCTTGGCATCTTGCCGGGAACTAACGATGAACTCACGAGCGTGGGCCGATTGATTCGCACGGCGCAGTTCGGCCGTTTCCGTGACCGTTCGGCCCACAAACACACACTGCACACTTCGGGATTGTTTTTTTATAATATGTTATTTAAAATAACATAACAGTAGTTACTTGCATGTCGGCAGTGCGGTGAGCTCCAGAACATGAGCCTAATTACGCCCATTACGGCAAATTAAAAGGCGGACCTGCCTCTGTGCCCCGAGTACAGACCCTCACGTGTACAGTGTACACTCAGCCATAGCGTCAACTCTCGTCACAAACTGAAGCAGCAAGACGTGCAACGCAACGCAACTAAGCTACACATATAGTGTAACTTCTTGCATACGTTGCCCCCGAAGGGACCTATTTATTTTTACAGGTAAGGGGGCCGGCCTCACACCAACCACTTTCAGTTGAAGTGGGGGTTTCCCAGCTCCCGGGGGGGCTGGTTCTCATTTATTGTGAAGGCTGAGTAAACCTTGAGATCGAACCCTTGCTCTCGGCATGGAATGCAAGCATTCTACCAATTGAGCTATCGACCTTTTTACGAGCTTGATCGTCGTCGCTGCAAAGCGCCAATTCTCAAGCAAAACCCAGTTGCTGTAAGGCTGGATGGACCTTTGGTGACCGGTCATTGGTAAAGGTTTTATGAATTTTTCAACTCAGCGAAGAGCAAATTTGAAAATATAAATGGTATATTTTTTGTACTCCGCCGAGAATCGTACCCACAACCTTCCCATTCAGAGTCCGAAGTGTTACCACTGAACAACGGACCGGTCTGAAGACCATATGTAAAAAATGGTTCACTTTGCCGATGTTATCATTGTTTCAGGGAAGATCGGCAAGAGTTCTAGGTACATTTGATGATGATGAAGATGATGATTTGTAGAGCGCCGTTTCGTGACTATAACTGTCCCCGCAAGGGCGCATTCAAAGACTACAGGTGAAAAAGAAGGAAAAATAAGAGACTAAATTCATTTAAAAAATAGTAAGTAGTAAAAACAGTAAAATTTAGTGGCATCTCTAAAGCTCTGCAAAATTGGTAATGCAACAACAGTCGCTATCACAGTTTATGGCGGTATTTCCGGTTCTTTGTGACAGGCAATAACCACAACAAATTTCAAATTTTGATTTACTCATAATTTTCTTCAACTGGCATTCTTTGATAAGCAACAAAGTTAAGTTTTTTATTGAGAGTTTTAAAAAAATATTTATTTTCTGAATCACATATTTAAAATGGAATTTCAAAATGTTTCACCAAAACAATTTGAAAAGTTATGAATCAATTTTCATTTTTATAGATGTTTTGTACAATTAGATGGAGAGTTTTGACAAAACACAAAATAAAGTTTTTTGTCATTTGGCAGATAATTTTTTGCTTTACTCGTAATTTAACATAAATTAAACGTGCCTTTTACTAACTTTATATATGCAACGAAATATGTTACGTTAAAATTAAACAAATTGAAGAAAAACGAGATACAAGTCTCTCACTAGATGGACTTACAAGTTCTTGGAGTGATCGGGTTGTCAACGAATAGGTAAGTCCTCTGACGCACCACTAAAGAACTTCTGCAAACCATCAGACTGAGAAAGCTGATAAACTTCGGTCAGGTTATGAAGAATGAAAAATACTACCTTTTCATTTGAGAAATCGTGGATAAAAAAATATATTGAGTGTAACTTCTCATAGTAAGTGAACCAAGTGTAAGAAAGTACTCAGGAAAAACTTCTGAATAACAGGATTTTCACAGTTAAACGATGTTTTCTCTCGTTAAAACTAGGGAAAAACAGCATTAATCTGAGAAACCCATGTTAGTTTAATATGTCGCTTATTCAATTTAACATTTAAGGTGTCAATATAGTGAGACAAATGATCTGAGAATTAAATGCTACAACAATAATGTCTGCCACAGCAAACGGAAATTTTCAGTTGTTGGCTTTCCAATCACACTCTAGCGCATAAATAATTATTTTTAGTCGGGAATGCAGACAGATCCATCAATATTTTACGTTCTCAAACGAACAGCCATCGTTCAACAGCCTCATAAAAAGACGCCGGCGCCGCGACGCCCGAACACGCACTGTTCATACAGGAAAATAACATGGCAGGCTGAATACTCAATGCCCCAAGTGTGAACGTTGGTTGCACGACAAATATGTCGCAGAAAACCCGTCCAAAGATACATCGGTCCCGGATAATTCGGCTATATTTTCGTCCACACGAGATTTCGGTAATGGGTCTTTTAATTAATGGGTTTTTTTACAGAATATGTTTTGTAGGTTTTAATTTTTATTGTTTAATTGTTTAGTGATTATTTTATATACTTTAATGTAATTTGTATTCCTTGACTTATAGGTTGGTATGAGGCTGACCACCGATCCACATGCGGCATGTGTTAGCAAATTATACGTGTCTGCTTGTGGGAACGCATTTAATATGAGTCTCAAATGATGTATATTTTTGCAACTTAGATTTAGATTAAATTTAGGTTAAGGTTTTAAGACATCGCAGAAAACTACTAATCTCATATAATGTAAGTTTCAAAGATAAATTAACATTTAAAATTCATATTAAATGAATACCCACAGATACGTGTTAGTTTGCCCTCATAAATGCTGCATGTGTACTTACAATTCAAAAACCGACTCTAAATCAGGGGTGTCCAACTCAAAATCGTAGCGGGCCGGATTTAGTACTTTTGTAATCGTTGCGTGCCAAAAAAAGCGCCGTCGGGGGGGGGGGGGGGTAGGCACGTAACTTAGGAAGTTCGTTTTGTCCATTAAAATTCTGTCGACGGTGGGTAATTGAATAGGTGGGAAGGGTAATTTCAAGCGGAAAAAAAATCGCGTGGGAAGACGCCCCCCAGTTTGAAAATCGCTGCCTTAGATAAATGAAGAACTTATTGCGCAATAACTAGATGTCGTCGCGGGCCGTATGTTGGACAAGCCTGCTCTAAATGAACATAAACACAGCTACTTTTGCCGACTTTTCCTGCTAAAGGGGTGATATTGGCAAAGTGAAGTGGAAAGTGAACAGAAAACTACAATTAATTAAAACTACAGTAATTCGAAAAGATTTTTTTTCTGTGATGGAGCTGTCTATGGACCATATTATATTGCATGTGACCGGAATGTCGTTGACCAAAAAGTCATATGGAGGAACTGTCGAGTCAACGAATTGTTCGTAGCCGATGTGTGAGTGGACAAGTTGTCTATGACCGAAATGTTGTTGACCGGAAAGTCGTCTGAACGAACTGTCGTGTAGCCGATTTGTCAGAGCTGTTTGTGACGGCTCGTCTGTGACCGATTTTTCGTGGAATATTCTGTAAACCCAAGAATAAAAGGTGTAAAAGCTTTTCACCAAAAATGTGTAACAACTATAACGCTCGTCAGGAGCGGTGCTTTAGTTTGTATTAATTTTTTGATAAACGCATATGTCGAGTGGAAACTAACAGTTTTATACATGACGTGCTGATAAGGTTTGTTACAGCCGCAAGTTTGATGACGTCACAGAACCTGCCTAATTTAAATTGAATTAGTTGCGTGATGGAAATAAAATGGCTGCTTGTCATTTTGGCAATATGCTCACATAATTAGCACCATACCTGCCTGCCAAAATAACACGGTAGACATTATCTTTTTAATTTGAAATAATTACGACAAAAGCCTTCCTTATTTCATGAATTTTACCTTTTTTTTCATTGTGAATTATTCTGGGATTAAATTCAACAAAAAAACTCAACACATTTGTAGGCAAAATTTTAGCCGATTGTACTTTGTTTAATTTTTTAGAGTTTGTGTATTTACGCACTGAAACTATATTTATTAGAAAGTATAACAATTTACAAAACGCAGTTTTATTTTCACAAGTTGAGCATTTATTTCAACTCGAGTACTTTCGACTTGTTTACGTCATTTCAAGAGGACACTCCTTTATTCTTCACAAAAATAAATTTGGAGCTATGTTTATGGTAGCAATTTGTATATTTATTGAAAATATTTACTATTTGCAACCACAAAAACAGATCATCATCATCATCATCATCATTGGCACGACAACCCGGGGTGGGTCTTGGCCTCCCTCAGCAAACGCTGCCAGCGCTGTCTATCCAACGTCTTCCTCCTCCAGTCCCACATTCCCACTCCACGGCAATCCGCGACGACTCCATCCAGCCATCTTGAACGTGGTCTTCTCACTGTCCGGCGTCCCTCCGGGTTCGTCATCACAATCGTCTTCTCCAGGCTCCGACAAAAACAGATACTACTTAGTAATACTACATTTATTAAATTTAGCTTGGAATAAAACCAATATAAGCACTTAACATGGAAGAAACGTTCACAACATTTCAAGACTTATAAATTTAATAACAAATTAACAATCGTACGTAAAAATTAATCTTGTTTCTTTTACTTCCCATCGACAGGTGTAGGTAAATTAAAACAAGCCTTCATTTCGCCACTGCAGCTCAGTTGGTAGAGTGCTTGCATTCCATGCCAAGAGCTCGGTTTCGAATCCCACCGAGGCCGAGGGTGTCAGAAATGATTTTCCGTTTCGATGTCTATTACAAAACCCAAAACAAAATACCGGCAAGGCTTACTCAGCCTTTATAAGGAATGAGAACCAGCCCCCACTTCAACAAAAGCCGCCCCCCTTACCTGGCAAAATAATAAGATTCAAACCGTCACACGCAAAAAGTTACATTGGATGTGTAGCTTAGTAGAGAAACGTAATTTTATGCCATATGTTTTTAGTTAACTAAGTTTATCTCGTAGTCAGTGATCACTAACATCTGTACAAATGAATCATAATCAAAGCATGACCCTGTTGCAGCAGAGCTCACATACGACTCATGTCTTCGCATTATCGATGCATGAGGAACTCGAGCCCCTGACTAACATGTGTACCTGCATGCAAGCACGAGAAGCCTTCCCACAACCAACACAGCGCTTGCAAAACTGTTAAACGTCAAGATATCTAACAGAAGTGGTTTTTGTTTGGTCCATCAAGATATTAGTTCCAAAACGATCTAATAAATCAAAATACTTGGATCGTGCCTTTTGCATAGCTGGCCTTGTGCTGTGGAATACTTTACTCCATGAGCTAAGAGCCGTAGAGAGTGCAAATGCATTTAGGTCGGGATTGAAGATATATTTGTTACGGAGATGTTACAGTTGAACAGTGCCCTTGCAGTCATTTATCACAAAACGGCACTATAAATAGTCTTATTATTATACCATCGGGTTAGGAAGGAAAAGATCGTCTAACTCAAAATCGTGGCGGGCCGGATTTAGTACTTTTGTAATCGTGGTGGGCTAGATTTTTTGTTGTTGTACTTTAATATTTATACTGTCCATATAAATTCTATCGATGGGGGGAGGAGGGGGTTGGCACGCAATTTCAATCTTCGTAGGAAAAAATCGCGCCCCCCAATTTGAAAAAAACCGCTTCCTTAAATGGATGAAAAACATATTGCGCAATAACTAGATGTTGTAGCGGGCCGTATGTTGGTCAAGCCTGGTCTAAAGGTTGTAATCGATTGATATTGTTGCACGAACGGCTATCGTCAGACCGGTCCGTAGTTTAGTGGTACCGCTTCGGACTCGTAAATGGAGGGTCGTGGGTTCGAATCCCAGCGGAACATAAAAAATATACCATTCATATTCTCAAAAATGCTCTTTGCTTGGTTGTAAAATTCATTGCCTTTACCAAAGACCGGTCACAAAAGTTCCATCCAGCCTTACAGCAACTGGGTCTTTCTTGAGAATGTGCGCTTTGTAGCGATGACCAAGCATGTTTACTAATCCGGTGGATAGGTCAGTTCGTAGAATGCTTGCATTTCGTGCCAAGAGCAAGGATTCTATCCCCACCATCAGAAATGATTTCCCGATTCGGTGTCTATTTCAAACCCAAAATAAACACCGGTAAAGTGTACTCAGCCTTCACAAGAAATGAGAGCCAGCCCGTCTAGAAGCTGGGAAACCCGCACTTTAAATGAAGTGGTTGGTGTGAAGCTGGCCCTCTTACCCGTTACAATAAATATATCCCGAATCGCCAAATGCGACACTTTCGGGGATAACGCAGGCAAGACGTTACTCTATATGTGTTTTGCGTGCAAAAATATCCTGAAAATATTATAAATAACCGATGATGTACCTATTTATAATGAAATTGTTATGTGCATAAGATCAAATCAGTCAATTTATGAAATGTTTCAGCGGAAACTTCGTAAAACCCCATTTAGAAAAAAATGGACATAAAAAACACGGTTCTAATTTTACTTTAATTATAATTTTAACTGTTTATCTGAAGACATGAAATCGGACATACTCACTATTTGTCTCATCAACAAATAAAAAAGTAGTATTTTCGTATTCTTTTTTTTTAGATCGGGACTTGTTCTATCGCACCCCACATTTTTGACGTCACTGGCCGGTAGCGTTTATATTCCGACCGACGCTAGAGACAAACGGACCGCGCTCGCTACGTAGTGTTATGTTTAGATTGAAAGGTATCTCCAGGATACTTACTTCCGGCTAGCTCTCATCAGCATCACTCTCAGGGCGTGGGGGTCTTTCTTTCGGTTGCTCACTTGTACTTTGGGAAGGGTTTTATAATGAAAAGATAAAGTTAACATGAACAAATAAAGGTTTATTACTGTACTAATATGGGAGGAAAAAGGGGAAATAAGGGATTGGCTAGACCTACAGGTTGTCACTAGAACACACCCTATTCCGTTGGCTGGAGTTCGAAACGGAAGGCCTGGGGCAGCGCCCCAGGCTAGCGGCGGTTCACAAGGCCGACGCCTTCACACGTTGGAGCCCCTGGGGGGGCGCTCCTATGCCTCTAGTCCACAAGGCGGGTGCCTTGCTGGCAGGAAATCCAAGTAGATGGGAGGGGGGGGAGCTCCATTGTAGTGCCCCCTCTTGCACCGCTTGGTGCTTGGTCGCTAACGTCTTAATCGCTTGGCATCTTGCCGGGAACTAACGATGAACTCACGAGCGTGGGCCGATTGATTCGCACGGCGCAGTTCGGCCGTTTCCGTGACCGTTCGGCCCACAAACACACACTGCACACTTCGGGATTGTTTTTTTATAATATGTTATTTAAAATAACATAACAGTAGTTACTTGCATGTCGGCAGTGCGGTGAGCTCCAGAACATGAGCCTAATTACGCCCATTACGGCAAATTAAAAGGCGGACCTGCCTCTGTGCCCCGAGTACAGACCCTCACGTGTACAGTGTACACTCAGCCATAGCGTCAACTCTCGTCACAAACTGAAGCAGCAAGACGTGCAACGCAACGCAACTAAGCTACACATATAGTGTAACTTCTTGCATACGTTGCCCCCGAAGGGACCTATTTATTTTTACAGGTAAGGGGGCCGGCCTCACACCAACCACTTTCAGTTGAAGTGGGGGTTTCCCAGCTCCCGGGGGGGCTGGTTCTCATTTATTGTGAAGGCTGAGTAAACCTTGAGATCGAACCCTTGCTCTCGGCATGGAATGCAAGCATTCTACCAATTGAGCTATCGACCTTTTTACGAGCTTGATCGTCGTCGCTGCAAAGCGCCAATTCTCAAGCAAAACCCAGTTGCTGTAAGGCTGGATGGACCTTTGGTGACCGGTCATTGGTAAAGGTTTTATGAATTTTTCAACTCAGCGAAGAGCAAATTTGAAAATATAAATGGTATATTTTTTGTACTCCGCCGAGAATCGTACCCACAACCTTCCCATTCAGAGTCCGAAGTGTTACCACTGAACAACGGACCGGTCTGAAGACCATATGTAAAAAATGGTTCACTTTGCCGATGTTATCATTGTTTCAGGGAAGATCGGCAAGAGTTCTAGGTACATTTGATGATGATGAAGATGATGATTTGTAGAGCGCCGTTTCGTGACTATAACTGTCCCCGCAAGGGCGCATTCAAAGACTACAGGTGAAAAAGAAGGAAAAATAAGAGACTAAATTCATTTAAAAAATAGTAAGTAGTAAAAACAGTAAAATTTAGTGGCATCTCTAAAGCTCTGCAAAATTGGTAATGCAACAACAGTCGCTATCACAGTTTATGGCGGTATTTCCGGTTCTTTGTGACAGGCAATAACCACAACAAATTTCAAATTTTGATTTACTCATAATTTTCTTCAACTGGCATTCTTTGATAAGCAACAAAGTTAAGTTTTTTATTGAGAGTTTTAAAAAAATATTTATTTTCTGAATCACATATTTAAAATGGAATTTCAAAATGTTTCACCAAAACAATTTGAAAAGTTATGAATCAATTTTCATTTTTATAGATGTTTTGTACAATTAGATGGAGAGTTTTGACAAAACACAAAATAAAGTTTTTTGTCATTTGGCAGATAATTTTTTGCTTTACTCGTAATTTAACATAAATTAAACGTGCCTTTTACTAACTTTATATATGCAACGAAATATGTTACGTTAAAATTAAACAAATTGAAGAAAAACGAGATACAAGTCTCTCACTAGATGGACTTACAAGTTCTTGGAGTGATCGGGTTGTCAACGAATAGGTAAGTCCTCTGACGCACCACTAAAGAACTTCTGCAAACCATCAGACTGAGAAAGCTGATAAACTTCGGTCAGGTTATGAAGAATGAAAAATACTACCTTTTCATTTGAGAAATCGTGGATAAAAAAATATATTGAGTGTAACTTCTCATAGTAAGTGAACCAAGTGTAAGAAAGTACTCAGGAAAAACTTCTGAATAACAGGATTTTCACAGTTAAACGATGTTTTCTCTCGTTAAAACTAGGGAAAAACAGCATTAATCTGAGAAACCCATGTTAGTTTAATATGTCGCTTATTCAATTTAACATTTAAGGTGTCAATATAGTGAGACAAATGATCTGAGAATTAAATGCTACAACAATAATGTCTGCCACAGCAAACGGAAATTTTCAGTTGTTGGCTTTCCAATCACACTCTAGCGCATAAATAATTATTTTTAGTCGGGAATGCAGACAGATCCATCAATATTTTACGTTCTCAAACGAACAGCCATCGTTCAACAGCCTCATAAAAAGACGCCGGCGCCGCGACGCCCGAACACGCACTGTTCATACAGGAAAATAACATGGCAGGCTGAATACTCAATGCCCCAAGTGTGAACGTTGGTTGCACGACAAATATGTCGCAGAAAACCCGTCCAAAGATACATCGGTCCCGGATAATTCGGCTATATTTTCGTCCACACGAGATTTCGGTAATGGGTCTTTTAATTAATGGGTTTTTTTACAGAATATGTTTTGTAGGTTTTAATTTTTATTGTTTAATTGTTTAGTGATTATTTTATATACTTTAATGTAATTTGTATTCCTTGACTTATAGGTTGGTATGAGGCTGACCACCGATCCACATGCGGCATGTGTTAGCAAATTATACGTGTCTGCTTGTGGGAACGCATTTAATATGAGTCTCAAATGATGTATATTTTTGCAACTTAGATTTAGATTAAATTTAGGTTAAGGTTTTAAGACATCGCAGAAAACTACTAATCTAATATAATGTAAGTTTCAAAGATAAATTAACATTTAAAATTCATATTAAATGAATACCCACAGATACGTGTTAGTTTGCCCTCATAAATGCTGCATGTGTACTTACAATTCAAAAACCGACTCTAAATCAGGGGTGTCCAACTCAAAATCGTAGCGGGCCGGATTTAGTACTTTTGTAATCGTTGCGTGCCAAAAAAAGCGCCGTCGGGGGGGGGGGGGGGGTAGGCACGTAACTTAGGAAGTTCGTTTTGTCCATTAAAATTCTGTCGACGGTGGGTAATTGAATAGGTGGGAAGGGTAATTTCAAGCGGAAAAAAAATCGCGTGGGAAGACGCCCCCCAGTTTGAAAATCGCTGCCTTAGATAAATGAAGAACTTATTGCGCAATAACTAGATGTCGTCGCGGGCCGTATGTTGGACAAGCCTGCTCTAAATGAACATAAACACAGCTACTTTTGCCGACTTTTCCTGCTAAAGGGGTGATATTGGCAAAGTGAAGTGGAAAGTGAACAGAAAACTACAATTAATTAAAACTACAGTAATTCGAAAAGATTTTTTTTCTGTGATGGAGCTGTCTATGGACCATATTATATTGCATGTGACCGGAATGTCGTTGACCAAAAAGTCATATGGAGGAACTGTCGAGTCAACGAATTGTTCGTAGCCGATGTGTGAGTGGACAAGTTGTCTATGACCGAAATGTTGTTGACCGGAAAGTCGTCTGAACGAACTGTCGTGTAGCCGATTTGTCAGAGCTGTTTGTGACGGCTCGTCTGTGACCGATTTTTCGTGGAATATTCTGTAAACCCAAGAATAAAAGGTGTAAAAGCTTTTCACCAAAAATGTGTAACAACTATAACGCTCGTCAGGAGCGGTGCTTTAGTTTGTATTAATTTTTTGATAAACGCATATGTCGAGTGGAAACTAACAGTTTTATACATGACGTGCTGATAAGGTTTGTTACAGCCGCAAGTTTGATGACGTCACAGAACCTGCCTAATTTAAATTGAATTAGTTGCGTGATGGAAATAAAATGGCTGCTTGTCATTTTGGCAATATGCTCACATAATTAGCACCATACCTGCCTGCCAAAATAACACGGTAGACATTATCTTTTTAATTTGAAATAATTACGACAAAAGCCTTCCTTATTTCATGAATTTTACCTTTTTTTTCATTGTGAATTATTCTGGGATTAAATTCAACAAAAAAACTCAACACATTTGTAGGCAAAATTTTAGCCGATTGTACTTTGTTTAATTTTTTAGAGTTTGTGTATTTACGCACTGAAACTATATTTATTAGAAAGTATAACAATTTACAAAACGCAGTTTTATTTTCACAAGTTGAGCATTTATTTCAACTCGAGTACTTTCGACTTGTTTACGTCATTTCAAGAGGACACTCCTTTATTCTTCACAAAAATAAATTTGGAGCTATGTTTATGGTAGCAATTTGTATATTTATTGAAAATATTTACTATTTGCAACCACAAAAACAGATCATCATCATCATCATCATCATTGGCACGACAACCCGGGGTGGGTCTTGGCCTCCCTCAGCAAACGCTGCCAGCGCTGTCTATCCAACGTCTTCCTCCTCCAGTCCCACATTCCCACTCCACGGCAATCCGCGACGACTCCATCCAGCCATCTTGAACGTGGTCTTCTCACTGTCCGGCGTCCCTCCGGGTTCGTCATCACAATCGTCTTCTCCAGGCTCCGACAAAAACAGATACTACTTAGTAATACTACATTTATTAAATTTAGCTTGGAATAAAACCAATATAAGCACTTAACATGGAAGAAACGTTCACAACATTTCAAGACTTATAAATTTAATAACAAATTAACAATCGTACGTAAAAATTAATCTTGTTTCTTTTACTTCCCATCGACAGGTGTAGGTAAATTAAAACAAGCCTTCATTTCGCCACTGCAGCTCAGTTGGTAGAGTGCTTGCATTCCATGCCAAGAGCTCGGTTTCGAATCCCACCGAGGCCGAGGGTGTCAGAAATGATTTTCCGTTTCGATGTCTATTACAAAACCCAAAACAAAATACCGGCAAGGCTTACTCAGCCTTTATAAGGAATGAGAACCAGCCCCCACTTCAACAAAAGCCGCCCCCCTTACCTGGCAAAATAATAAGATTCAAACCGTCACACGCAAAAAGTTACATTGGATGTGTAGCTTAGTAGAGAAACGTAATTTTATGCCATATGTTTTTAGTTAACTAAGTTTATCTCGTAGTCAGTGATCACTAACATCTGTACAAATGAATCATAATCAAAGCATGACCCTGTTGCAGCAGAGCTCACATACGACTCATGTCTTCGCATTATCGATGCATGAGGAACTCGAGCCCCTGACTAACATGTGTACCTGCATGCAAGCACGAGAAGCCTTCCCACAACCAACACAGCGCTTGCAAAACTGTTAAACGTCAAGATATCTAACAGAAGTGGTTTTTGTTTGGTCCATCAAGATATTAGTTCCAAAACGATCTAATAAATCAAAATACTTGGATCGTGCCTTTTGCATAGCTGGCCTTGTGCTGTGGAATACTTTACTCCATGAGCTAAGAGCCGTAGAGAGTGCAAATGCATTTAGGTCGGGATTGAAGATATATTTGTTACGGAGATGTTACAGTTGAACAGTGCCCTTGCAGTCATTTATCACAAAACGGCACTATAAATAGTCTTATTATTATACCATCGGGTTAGGAAGGAAAAGATCGTCTAACTCAAAATCGTGGCGGGCCGGATTTAGTACTTTTGTAATCGTGGTGGGCTAGATTTTTTGTTGTTGTACTTTAATATTTATACTGTCCATATAAATTCTATCGATGGGGGGAGGAGGGGGTTGGCACGCAATTTCAATCTTCGTAGGAAAAAATCGCGCCCCCCAATTTGAAAAAAACCGCTTCCTTAAATGGATGAAAAACATATTGCGCAATAACTAGATGTTGTAGCGGGCCGTATGTTGGTCAAGCCTGGTCTAAAGGTTGTAATCGATTGATATTGTTGCACGAACGGCTATCGTCAGACCGGTCCGTAGTTTAGTGGTACCGCTTCGGACTCGTAAATGGAGGGTCGTGGGTTCGAATCCCAGCGGAACATAAAAAATATACCATTCATATTCTCAAAAATGCTCTTTGCTTGGTTGTAAAATTCATTGCCTTTACCAAAGACCGGTCACAAAAGTTCCATCCAGCCTTACAGCAACTGGGTCTTTCTTGAGAATGTGCGCTTTGTAGCGATGACCAAGCATGTTTACTAATCCGGTGGATAGGTCAGTTCGTAGAATGCTTGCATTTCGTGCCAAGAGCAAGGATTCTATCCCCACCATCAGAAATGATTTCCCGATTCGGTGTCTATTTCAAACCCAAAATAAACACCGGTAAAGTGTACTCAGCCTTCACAAGAAATGAGAGCCAGCCCGTCTAGAAGCTGGGAAACCCGCACTTTAAATGAAGTGGTTGGTGTGAAGCTGGCCCTCTTACCCGTTACAATAAATATATCCCGAATCGCCAAATGCGACACTTTCGGGGATAACGCAGGCAAGACGTTACTCTATATGTGTTTTGCGTGCAAAAATATCCTGAAAATATTATAAATAACCGATGATGTACCTATTTATAATGAAATTGTTATGTGCATAAGATCAAATCAGTCAATTTATGAAATGTTTCAGCGGAAACTTCGTAAAACCCCATTTAGAAAAAAATGGACATAAAAAACACGGTTCTAATTTTACTTTAATTATAATTTTAACTGTTTATCTGAAGACATGAAATCGGACATACTCACTATTTGTCTCATCAACAAATAAAAAAGTAGTATTTTCGTATTCTTTTTTTTTAGATCGGGACTTGTTCTATCGCACCCCACATTTTTGACGTCACTGGCCGGTAGCGTTTATATTCCGACCGACGCTAGAGACAAACGGACCGCGCTCGCTACGTAGTGTTATGTTTAGATTGAAAGGTATCTCCAGGATACTTACTTCCGGCTAGCTCTCATCAGCATCACTCTCAGGGCGTGGGGGTCTTTCTTTCGGTTGCTCACTTGTACTTTGGGAAGGGTTTTATAATGAAAAGATAAAGTTAACATGAACAAATAAAGGTTTATTACTGTACTAATATGGGAGGAAAAAGGGGAAATAAGGGATTGGCTAGACCTACAGGTTGTCACTAGAACACACCCTATTCCGTTGGCTGGAGTTCGAAACGGAAGGCCTGGGGCAGCGCCCCAGGCTAGCGGCGGTTCACAAGGCCGACGCCTTCACACGTTGGAGCCCCTGGGGGGGCGCTCCTATGCCTCTAGTCCACAAGGCGGGTGCCTTGCTGGCAGGAAATCCAAGTAGATGGGAGGGGGGGGAGCTCCATTGTAGTGCCCCCTCTTGCACCGCTTGGTGCTTGGTCGCTAACGTCTTAATCGCTTGGCATCTTGCCGGGAACTAACGATGAACTCACGAGCGTGGGCCGATTGATTCGCACGGCGCAGTTCGGCCGTTTCCGTGACCGTTCGGCCCACAAACACACACTGCACACTTCGGGATTGTTTTTTTATAATATGTTATTTAAAATAACATAACAGTAGTTACTTGCATGTCGGCAGTGCGGTGAGCTCCAGAACATGAGCCTAATTACGCCCATTACGGCAAATTAAAAGGCGGACCTGCCTCTGTGCCCCGAGTACAGACCCTCACGTGTACAGTGTACACTCAGCCATAGCGTCAACTCTCGTCACAAACTGAAGCAGCAAGACGTGCAACGCAACGCAACTAAGCTACACATATAGTGTAACTTCTTGCATACGTTGCCCCCGAAGGGACCTATTTATTTTTACAGGTAAGGGGGCCGGCCTCACACCAACCACTTTCAGTTGAAGTGGGGGTTTCCCAGCTCCCGGGGGGGCTGGTTCTCATTTATTGTGAAGGCTGAGTAAACCTTGAGATCGAACCCTTGCTCTCGGCATGGAATGCAAGCATTCTACCAATTGAGCTATCGACCTTTTTACGAGCTTGATCGTCGTCGCTGCAAAGCGCCAATTCTCAAGCAAAACCCAGTTGCTGTAAGGCTGGATGGACCTTTGGTGACCGGTCATTGGTAAAGGTTTTATGAATTTTTCAACTCAGCGAAGAGCAAATTTGAAAATATAAATGGTATATTTTTTGTACTCCGCCGAGAATCGTACCCACAACCTTCCCATTCAGAGTCCGAAGTGTTACCACTGAACAACGGACCGGTCTGAAGACCATATGTAAAAAATGGTTCACTTTGCCGATGTTATCATTGTTTCAGGGAAGATCGGCAAGAGTTCTAGGTACATTTGATGATGATGAAGATGATGATTTGTAGAGCGCCGTTTCGTGACTATAACTGTCCCCGCAAGGGCGCATTCAAAGACTACAGGTGAAAAAGAAGGAAAAATAAGAGACTAAATTCATTTAAAAAATAGTAAGTAGTAAAAACAGTAAAATTTAGTGGCATCTCTAAAGCTCTGCAAAATTGGTAATGCAACAACAGTCGCTATCACAGTTTATGGCGGTATTTCCGGTTCTTTGTGACAGGCAATAACCACAACAAATTTCAAATTTTGATTTACTCATAATTTTCTTCAACTGGCATTCTTTGATAAGCAACAAAGTTAAGTTTTTTATTGAGAGTTTTAAAAAAATATTTATTTTCTGAATCACATATTTAAAATGGAATTTCAAAATGTTTCACCAAAACAATTTGAAAAGTTATGAATCAATTTTCATTTTTATAGATGTTTTGTAGATTTTTTAGTTTTTGTTTGTTTGTATAACTGGATGTAATTAATTGCTTGTATTGACTTATAGGTTTGTATGAGGCTGACCACCCATACTGTAAAAAATGGTTCACTTTGCCAATGTCACCCCTGTTTCAGGGAAGGTCGGCAAGAGTTGCAGGGCTTATGTTCATTTGAGATTGGGTTTTTATATTGTAGGTCAACATGCGGCATGTGTAAGCGCGAAATTATGCGTGTCTTCTTGTAGGAATGCATTTAATATGAACCTTAAATGGTACATGTCTTTGCAACTTTTATTTTACTTTTGTTTCTTATTTTTATTTTATATTATTTTGTATCCAAAACATACATTAGTAATACTTTTAATGGATCTGTAGGTTTAAATTTGATTATTTTTTTGTTAAATTTAAAATTGTTAACAACTGTTTGTATCCTAAATAAATAAAAAAAAAAAAAAAAAAAACTTAGATTTAGATTTAGATGGCATTCCTTGTTCTTCCACTGTAGTCTTCACCTGAGATTTCGGTTATCGAGCTCATGCGGATGTTAGCGTTGTACCAACATAAAAATTTAAAGTTAAATAACAGCTACTTTTTAACGAATTATACATTTTTAGCAAATACTTTACTTAAACTTAAGCGTAAAGCTTTATACTCGCGGAGTAGACGCTCTCGAAGGCAATTAAGTAACAAGTGAAGGCCAAAGGCAAATTCTAGCATAAGAGGGAATGTCGTAAGTTGATCGTGGAAATGGAATTTTCCCTGTTCTCTGAAAACAAGTAAACTTAGTAAGGCTCAGTGTTCAACACACGAAAAACTTGATGGAAGCTTGGTGGAACAATTTCAAAGAAAGTGACACATTACAGATTTGTGTGGAAGAGAAAAGCTAACGGATTCTTTTATATCAATTAAATATGCTGTTTTTAATACTGAATGTCGATAATCTAAGTTACAAATATATGTATTTAATATTTAAATTTCATATTAAATGTATGTCCACAAACAGACATGTGTGAATTCGAGATTACAAATGCTGCATGTGTACTTACAAAAAAAAATCCAAACCTCAAATTAACATAAACCCTGCAACTTTTGCCGACTGTCTCTAAAACAGGGGTGATATGCGAACTTCTACGTGTCTATTTGTGGGCATGAATTTTATATGTATTTTAAATGTTCATATAACTTTGCAACTAAGCTCGTAGATTATAATCTGTTAAACTAAGAAAGCTCAAAAGAATTGTTGGCACCTGTGCAGTAAGAATATATCTTTATTAGTAAATAATATTTTTTTAAATTTTATAACAGAGAAGGTTTTTCCTTGACTATTTAGTTGCTTTTAGGCCCGGTATTTTCAACGATAGCTTATGTGACTTTAAACTGATAAAACTACCCATACGATTGAAATAAGTGCGTCTTTTTCATTCAGTATATAGTCGCTATGTTAACGTTGAAAATACGCACCCATAGTTTATGATATATTAAATATCAATAGTATCTTCCTGTTCTGGTCGAGTGAGTTATTTATAACCTAAGTAAAACCTTTTTCTGTATTTATTGTTTTTATATCCGGCCAAAACAAAACATTAAAATATCGAGTGACTTGATTTGGGTCGTTGTGGGTTTAATCAAAGAATATCAACCACCTAGAAACTGCATTCAAAATGTTAAACAAAATATAAAGATGATATATTTTGTGAGCGCTGTTTTTGTGTGAAACATACCTCAAGAGACTTTCTTGGGCTTGGTCATTGCTGTAGAAAGCGTCAATTCTTCAAGCAAGATCCAGTTTATGTAAGGCTTGAGAGATCTTTGGTGGTCTTTCTTTGGTAAAAAAAACCGTGCCCCAAGCGCCTGTTTGGTTTACCTTCCATTTGATTCAATACACAATATGAGCTAAGAAAATAAAAATTAAAACACGAAAATCTGAGAGTTGTTTTAAGTATTTTCAAAATAAATTTCTAGCATTCATAAGACACATTGGTCCAGTACACATACAAACAGTATTTATGTGAAATTACCTCTGATGAAGATAAGACAAACAATCACAAAAGTGACGAATCATAATTTTTTTAACCTAGCGAAGAGCATGTTTTGTTGTGCTCTTCCAGGAATCAAATCCACGACCTTTGATTACGAGTCCGTATCGTTAACCATTAGACTACGGATCGATTACATCGAAAGTTTAGGAACGGTAAAAACATTGATTTATTTAAATATGACGGCAACAAATCATCATAGATGGTCCCACGTTCATATATGTATTTTGCAAATTCCAAATCAATTTCACGTATGTTTAAAACAATTATTTACATAACAGTGGTTTATTAGGAACAGTACCCTGAGTAAAAAATATTTCGTATATACTTAAACATCGCGTAAAAAAAATACTTCTGAAATTAAAACAGTTACTAGAGACGTTATTGTGTCTTCCATACATTTCTGTTTACTCGCAGGCTGAGTATTTACGCATTTGTTTTATACTCGGGGTAAAGCCCACTTGTTAATGAATTTTTTAATTGAATACATATAAATGTTTACTTCCTCTTGTTTCTTTTAAATGTATTTTGTTGATTAGAATATTTTTAAATATTTTATTAATATAATCAAAAATATATATCAGTACTCGTAGTACGAGTTTTTTCACTCTACTCGCAGTATTGAGTATTCGAGAAAAATGTAAATGTAAGTTTCGAAACTTTTTTTGCCAGAGGTGCTTTACAAGTTCGCATACATTTTTCTCGAATACTCAATACTTCGAAGTTCGAGTAAAGTGAAGAAACTCGTTCTACGGGTACTGTGTCTACACACAGTCATTTTACGCAATATTGAATTGCAGATCAAAAGGTAAATGGTTATTATTTAAACCAAGTTAGGGAGATTTATTATATGGAGATTATAAAGAACATTAACCATTATTGCTCCCTATGAAACAGAGATGGCATTGGCAAAAGTTTCATAAATGTATAAGACTTGAAAAAATATATTCAACAGAAAACATACCTGTGTCGAATCCCACGATTTTGTATGGCGGTGCAGGTGATCCAAAAATGTTCAAACACCTGTAACAACACGTAAATGAAATCACACAAACGTAAAACAATAATAGAATAATGAATATTCATAAAAAAATGTTTTATTCTATGGTTAAAAACATAATTACATGGGCAATTGTTGCTTTCGTAAAGGGCGAACGTAAAATGATCTTATCTACATGATTTATCGATTTATATAGTTCTATTTTTAGTACAAAAAACACTAGTATTTTAGTAGTTCCAAATACATACATTTGTTTATACTTGTATAAGCTAAGCCTACCAACAATCAAGGCCTAAGCGTGATTCTTTTATGACGTCACTGAAGGCAGGCGAATTATCAATATTCATAATGCCTTTATTTGATAAAGGGAATTTTAATTCACTGAGTGTATTATTTTGTTGCTTGTTGTGTGTGTTAGTGTTGTAATGATATTGTGGTGCACTGGATTTTATATTTGTTTTCTCTCTCATATTTCTGTTTTACCTTTTACCCTCATTTAAAGATTGTCAAAGGCATTTTTGTGCATATAAATTAATAATTAAAAGTTTCAAGGTTTGTGTATTGACATTTTGAAGATGAATTTTTAATTAATAATGTACACTGTTTCCCTACTTTTTCCTAAACGCCTATTGTAGTTTTAAAATATAATATTATTTGTATCCCTTCCCTCACCTCACCATTGCACCGCCCCCTAAATCTTTTCCCGGTATTAACTTTACTAATTTTTAGACTTGTTAGTTGCTCTCTTTAATAATGGTGTGATAGTACCGAAAACGCCCGAAAAACATTAACCAACTCGTGAAAAAAAACTACGTGTTTTTATATTAATAATTTAAACAAATAATTATTCATTACAATGTATAGTTTCTAAAAAAAAATTGACGATGTTTACAAAAACTCGCATTTTTCATAACAATTTCGGTAACAGAGATTGGGCTAGTAATAATTTAACTAATTTAACTTGTCAAATGAAAGGTTGTGTTTTAAATTATAAAAAATAGGCATCTTTTTATAAATTCCAATATTATCGGAACACTCCAAGTAATGAAAAAAATAACTTTTTTCAATACAGTTTTTTAAATTTAAATACTTCATAGCATTTTTTTCAAAACCAGCCGGTCCTTTAAGTAACACATACTTCCACACACGCTGAATAAATATACACATACATACATACATATACATAATCTATCTATAATCTATAATCTAAGTTGCAAGCATATATTCATTTAAAGCTCTCAGATGTATGCCCACAAACAAACACGTGTAGTTCGCGCTTACAAATGCTGAATGTGTACTTACAAATAAAATCCAAACTCAAATGAACATAAGCCCTGCAACTCCTGCCGACATTCCCTGAAACAGGGGTGACATTGGCAAAGTGAACCATTTTTTACAGTATGGGTGGTCAGCCTCATACCAACCTATAAGTCAAGGAATACGAGTAATAAATGACATTTAAGTTTACAAAAAAAAAAAAAAAAAAAAAAAAAAAAAAAAAAAAAAAAAAAAAAAAAAAAAAAAAAAAAAAAAAAAAAAAACAAAACAAAACAACAAAACCTTAAAAATAAATCTATACAAAAAAAGTCAAAAATTTCTCATGCAAAAAATGTAGCAAACTAAAAAACCAACATTACAAATCAGCATTGCAGATTAGCCGCCACTTCTTCCTGTCCTTGCATACTTCTTTCATTTCATCCAGAGTCATAACCTTTTTCATACAAGCTCTCCTTTTATTATGACTCTGGATATTCCATTCACTCGCTATTTCGAAAATTTGGTCCATCCATACCTTTCTCGGTCTTCCTCTTCCACGACATCCATCTATTCTAGCAACATATACTTTCTTCGTCAATCTTTCATCACTCATTCTCTCCATGTGCCCGAACCATCTTAACATACTTCTTTTAATCTTCACTTTCACACTTTCCCTTACACCACATTCTTCTCTTACAAAATCATTCCTCACCCTGTCACTCCGTTTTTTCCCAATCATACTTCTTAGAAAGTCCATTTCAACAGTATGGACTTTACTAATTTCACTTTCACTCACCGTCCAGGCTTCACTTCCATACATCAAGGTGGGCACTAGTATACCACCGTGCACCGCCAATCTAACATTTTTTGAGAGATTTTGGTTCCTGGCGATGCAAGCGGTCGCACCCAGTACACACCTGCCTTTCATTATTCTTCTTTCAAATTCACCGGACATTCTTCCATCTTTTTCAAACTTACTTCCCAGATATACAAACTCATTTACGACATCAACATTCATTCCATTAATTTTAAATTCATAATTCATACTTTCATCATCTCTTTGAAAAATCAATACTTTCGTCTTACTTGCATTCAACTTCAAATGGTTACCTAACAAAGCTTCATTCAATCTAGAGAGCATTGTTTGCAATTCTACTGCTGAATCAGATACAAGAACTGCATCATCTGCATACAGTAGAACACTCACTTTGCTCTCTCCTATCATCAATCCACAATCATTAAGACTAGCATCTCTGACACACTTGTCCATGACTATGTTAAATAGCCATGGACTCATCACACATCCTTGCCTCACACCCTTATAAACTTCAAACCATTCACTATACTCAATAATGATACATAGATACACAATAATGACAACATAAATACGCATAATATTTATGTTAAAACATTTCCTTTTTTTTGTGAAAGTGTAGAGATTTATGATAATAAAAATGTAATTAGGTTACCTTGGCGTCCATTTTTCACAACCTACGGTGATAATTTGACAATTACAACGCGATAACACAAAAAAAAAACACGACCGGCACAATAAAACACAACTTAACGCAGAAGCGGTGATTTATTCTCATTTGCGGGTCTTTTAGCGACATTATTTCCGTAAAAAAAAACACGCGATATTGGTGACAATTTTTCAGTCAAAATAAAAACGCGATTTTGACGCAGATTTTCAACGAAAACCGCATGATTTTTAAATAATCTTTTATTAACAAAAACCATAAAATTTTGATGAAAAGTTTCCAGCAATATCCACGCGATTTTGACAACGAAATTTAAAAAAAATCACGCAGTTTTGGTGACAAAAAAAATGTCAACAAAAATCACACAATTTTAACGACAATTTTTCATTAAAAATCACGCTAGTTTGGCGATAATTAAAAAAAAAGCATACACGTCTTTGATAATATAATATATGCGCGATTTTTAAATAAATGTTGAATGAAGCCCATGTGACATAAAAAACGCAACTAAGCTACACACATAGTGTAACTTCTTGCCACGTTATCCCCGAAGGGGTCGCATGTGGCGAGTTGAACCTATTTATTTTTACAGGTAAGGGGGCCGGCCTTACGCCAACCACTTCAGTTGAAGTGGAGGTCTCCCAGCTCCCGAGAGTGCTGGTACTCATTTCTAGTGAAGGCTGAGTAAACCTTGCCGGTATTTTGACATCGACGACAAAATTTTAACACAACCACGCAATATTGGAAACATTGAAGTTTTCGCGACAAAAGTTACATCAAAAACCACGCAATTTTGGCAACTAGTTTTCAACACAAAACCACGCAATATTGGCGATACTTTTTCAGCAAAAAACATCGCGTTTTTGGCGACAAATTTACAGCAAAAAAACGACATGCAAATATTCCGGCAAATAACCAACTGACGAATGTTGGATTTATCATCGTTACCAACTGTCAGGTGGCTTGGTTATCGCAAGAATAATGGCCCGGACGGGATGAATGTTTATTCTGTGTACTGCTGATCCACTGGGCATTGTTTTACTGCTGTCTACTAGGCAGAACATGTTACTGAGAGTAGGTCTAAAACATGCGTAAGCTTTGCGGACAGGTATGAAAAGACAGGGATTTCCTTTATCAAAGAAATATATTTTCCTTATAAGAAAGAAGTACAAGTATGTACAGTAAAAGGATTAATTTGTTTGTATGCGAGTTCTTTTTGATAAAAATTGCGGTGATTTATTTTACACAATTTATTTCAGATTAGGTTCAGACACAGAGTCACTTTACACCTGCTAAATACAACGGTCGGTTGACTTTTGAAGCCACAGAAAGTTTTGGTCCTTATTTTATAGTAAGAATAAAGATCATTCTCGAAACATGGAGAATTGCTACTTGCTAGATTTTGCCAAAACATTTAAATGCTACCGAGGGTGTCAGAAATGGTTTCCCGTTTCGGTGTTTTTTTCAAACCAAAAATAAAATACCTGCAAAGTTTACTCAGCCTCCACAATAAATGAGTATCAGCCCCCTCAGGTGCTGGGAAAACCCCAGATGAACTGAAGTGGTAAGCCTAAGTCCCGCCCCCCTACCTGTAAAAGAAAATAGGTCCACTTGCCACATGTGATCCCTTCGGGGAGAACGCGGCAAGAAGTTGCAGTATATCGATACATTAAAGGTAAAACTGAACTCTTTGGTGCTCTCTGGAAATATCCATTCTAGAGGCGTCTCGTCTGGTCTGGAACACGCGAGAATAGGTCTTGGTCATATATAAATATAGGCTGAAGTTTTGTGAAGCATTCAGTGATCCATTAACGCCAAGCCTTGAAACCGACAAAAACAGAAGTTACATAGTGAACCATATTATGTAATCGATTTGTTAATAATAAATCCTGTACAATAAATAAACTGCAATTTTATTTAAGGTGAACTCAAAAAAAATCAAAACTATTTCTTGGATGACTTTGTGCGGCTCCGGAAAGGGTTCTAATAGAGCCAAGATAACATCTCCGTGGATTGTGAAAGCTCGGTTCGAGAACACATAAATGATCCAACTGGCCGATAGCGCAGAAATGATATGAAAGATAAATTACGATGCCTCTGTGATGCCAAATCGTTCTCTTAGTGCTTGTTTGTCTTATGTCCACGTATGATAATTTCACATGAGCAATGTATGTATGTGTACTGGACCAATGTGTCTTCTATGCAAACTAGAAATTTATTTTCAAAATATTTAAAAAAAACTCTCACATTATCGCGTTTTACTTTATTTTCATAGCTCAGATTGTTTGGAATGTGATTTTTTAAGATAATTTCGTTTTAAAGTCATCTTTGACTCGAATGGTAGATAAGACGAACAAGCCTTGAAAGGACAAAATGGCAACCACGGGTTTATGGATGACCGTGAGGTCAAAACGCAAAGTAAAATTATACGCCTAAACTCGACTGTAAAGTTGAAGTAAAAATGTATGAAAGTTTAAAACTCACTAGAGGTGTTGTTTGAGTTTTCCTACATTTTTAGTAAAGCGAGTGTACTTGTATGAAATACATTGAGATGATCGTGGATCTATAATCTATCTACAATCTATAATCTAAGCTGCAAGGATATGTAAGCATTTAAGGCTCATATGAAATGCATGCCCACAGACAGGCACATGTAGGTTCGCGCCTACACATTCTGCATGTGTGCATACAAATAAAGAAAACCTCACATGGACATAAACCTTGCAACTCCTGCCGCCGTTCCCTGAACCGGGGTGGCATTGGCAAAAGTGAACCGATTTTTACAGCACGGGTGGTCAGCCTCGTACCAACCTATCAGTCAAGGAGCACTAAGGATGAACTAAGTTATAGTATATTATGGTATAAAGCTGCGCATAGTTTATAATCTAAGTTGCAACAAGGATATATTATCATTAAAAAGTCATATTAAATGCATCATCACGAACAGACACGTGTAAATTTGCGCTTATTTATTCTCGCTGATTTAATCGAACCAGTCACCCCCGGCAAAAAAAGCCTAACACTGCGCTCGGCTGAAAAAAAAAAAAAAAAAAAAAAAAATTTATTTTCAAATTTGTATGCATTGCATAACTTTTTGACGTCACAATCATAAATATAAAACAAACATAGTCACATATCATAAACAAATAAATAACAAGCAATCAATCAATCCAGTGAAACAGTCTGGGGCAATTTCTCCCAAGGCGCTTTATCTTCTAAATATTCGCTAAGGGTATAATATTCCCCTGAGCACAGCCTTCTCTTTATAACTGCCCCAAACCGCACCACCGGCAGGCTTTGAATGTTCACTGGAACCGTGTTAAACAAGCGAATACACTGCCCCTCAAAAGACTTCCTCACTCTCTCTAACCTAGTTGAGTGAGTGGAAACTGGAGCCAAATCAAAGATTGAAGAACCGATAAGAAGAGTTAACACAATGCTTGGAAAGTGTGCATTTGCAGTTGCTGGTCCTCTGGCCTGGAACCACCTGCCACATCATGTGAGAGAACTAGAGGACCATGGAAAGTCTTGGAATACACTGAAGACAAGCAAATTTCTGGCATCATTTGCACAAGCGCCCTTGGAGTGACTACATCCCGAAACGGCGCTATAAAGAAATCATCAACTCATCATCATCCTCGAATAAACATACCTAAGCCCTTCAACTTTTGCCGACCTTCCCTGAAACAGGGGTGACAATAGAGACAAAGTGAACCGAGCTGTGTATAATGTATAAACTCTAAGTTGCAAATTTATATTACATTAAAGATTCATATTGAATGCATTCCTATACGCTGACACGTATAAGTTTACGCTTACGCATGCCACATATGGACCTACAATATAAAATCCAAACCTCAAATCAACATACACAACGCAACAAATGCAATTTTTGACCTTTCCTGAAACAGGGGTGACATTGGCAAAGTGAACCATTTTTTACAGTATGGGTGGTCAGCCTCAAACCAACCTATAAGTCGAGGAATAATATTCGTAACAATATGTATTATTCCTTGCAAACGACAAGCTTCTCAAATCCTCTTTGTTGAATTTAAATAAACAATCCGATGCATTTGATATTCCAGGATTCCTTTGTGATTATTCTTTGTCTTGACATCGCAAGGAAGCTAAGTCTGTTTGTGCATTTGTCCCTATGCTCTCTGTGCCCTCTCTCTGTGTGTTATCTGGCATCTCCCCGCCGACAGATGAATCTGACTCTGTGGGAACGGGGAAAATGCTCTCTAGCGCACAGACAGGTTCACAGGTCGCAGCGTTTACCGCTTTCTCCGACCCTTTGCCCTCATGAAGCAAAATGCTGGGCTCTACGACAAATCGGTCACAGACAAGCCGTCCAAAGACACAACAGTCACGGACAATTTGGACAATCTGCTGGAACCATATAGTACTGTATCTCATATCTTGTCTTTGTATCACACTTCAAAAATCAACTTGTGTAGGCGGTGCATTCAATCCTGCTAAGTAAACTGACTGACTGAAAAATTCTCCGCCTTTAAGCTATTTTGTGCTTTATTTTGCCAAGCTGCATCCGCAGCGGATTCACAATAATCTTGTCCTTGGTTTTTAAAATGTATTTTTAATTATATTCTTCGCGCTACCCGTGATCTAGCAACAATCCCACAAGTATTGCTACTAGCTTCAGTAACATCGAAACACTTCGTAGAGTCATGGGTACGCCTCTGACCTCTGAAAGCTAGAGGAAAAATTTCTGTGATGAAGCTTTTATTCTTATGTGACCGAAAAGTCATGTGGATGAACTTTCAGTTGACCAAATTGCCCGTAACCGATGTCTCTGTGGACTAGTCATCTCCGGCCGAGTTGTCGGTGACCAAAATATCATTTGTCAAAGGTCTAGCTATCTGTGAACGAGCTATCTTTAACCGATTTGTCGTTACACAAAAATGCTGCCCTGAGAAAGCATGCGAATCTTGTCAAGCGCAGGAAAAACGTAAAGAAAACAGTACCCTTAGTACGAGTTGCAAAACTTGAGTAATGTAAAGTTTACGGCAATTATTAAAGAGTGATTTCTCCTAAAATCGGCCGTTTTTGTTTGTTTGAACTTGATTTTCTTCATCACTGTAACTCTTTTGCTAAGACCATCAAGTGTAAGACACAAAAACGGCAGATTTAGGGAGAAATCACTCCTTAATATTTTCCGTAAACTTTACTTTTCTCAAGTTTTGCAACTCGTACTAAGGGTACAGATGACACAAGTGAAGAAAACATTTGACTGCTTTTATTTGAGTGAAATTTTTGTGAATTGTATGAAAAAAAAATCAATCTTACATTAGGATGGTTTATTTGGTGAGAGCTTTTTTTCTGTGAGTCACACCTCAAAAGCCCTTGTGAGCTGGGCAGTCGATGTAGAAAGCGCCAATTCTCAAACAAGACCCAGTTGGTGTTAGGCTGGATGGATCTAGTTACTATATCGCTGCCTTAGTTCTTGTTTACCGTATACGCCATTGAAAAAAAATTACATGAGCAATGTTTGCATGTGTACTGGACCAATGTGTCTTATAAAAACAAGAAATTTATTTAAAAAATATTTAAAAGAACTCTCACATTATCGAGTTTTAGGTACGGTTTTTCTTAGCTCAGATTGTGTAGAATTTGATTCATAAGACAACTGCATGAAAAAGTCATATTTGACAAGATTGGCGTATACGGTAAACAAGAACTAGGGGAGCGATATAGTAACTAGATCCATCCAGCCTAACACCGGTCTTTGGTTAATGCAGATTAAATTTTCTTACATATTTGAAAAAAAAAAATTGTGCTTCGCTGCGAATCGAGCCCACTACCTTTCAATCACCAGTCCGAAATGTTAATCACTGGACTAAAGACTGGTTATTTCAATTGTACTTATAATACATACCTCACTTTTATTACACAAAGCATGATATATAATATAGATTACCCTTTGTTTCCTGGAATACACTTTTTGCAATAAATATCTAACTATATATACTAGGTATCCATCAGTATTGAATGAATTTCCATTGACCGGATAAATGCGAATATTTTGCACATTAAAGGTCATTATAGTATACAAAGAGATATCATCACGAAGCTAGTTTGCATAAATTAGAAAACGTTACGTTTAACATTTTCTAAAATATATATCAAACTAAAACAACGACTCTATTGAACGTTTAATTTTTAGTTTAAACGCTACGGTAGAGTTTGTACGTCATATTTTATTCTCGGGCACTTGGCAGGCGATCTTGGTCTATTTGCACAGTAATTGATTTGTTTCTTATCACTGTGTGCGGTTTGTAGGCCGCTATACAGGCAGAAAATTAGCAAAACAAACACGACTCGCTTGCTATATAAATTATATTTCACAAGTTGAAGTAAAAACAGTGATGTACTATTGTACCTTGTAACAAAAAAACTAGACTTGACCTTTGCATGAAACTTAAAAAAGACTTTACTGTATATCCATTGTTATCCTGTACCCTTAGTACGAGTTTCCCAAAATCTGCCGTTTTTGTATCTTACACTTTATGGTCTTAGCAGAAGAGTTACAGTAATGAAGAAAATCAAGTTCGGCAACGGCAGATTTTGGCAGAAAAATCACTCCTTAATACTTTCCGTAAACTTTACTTTTCTCAAGTTCAGCAACTCGTACTCAGGGTAATGGGCATTTCTTAAAAATAAACACCGAAACGTGAAATAATTTCTGACACTTTCCATGGGATTCGGATTCGAGCTCTCGGAATGGAGTGCACTCTACCAACTGAGCTATCGACCGGACTAATATATTTTATTGAAACTTTTGATTCCCATAATTTTTTGAACCATTTTTGTTCAACTATTACAAACACTATCGGTGTTTTTGAAACATGGCTCATCCGTAAATTTAAGTGAAATCTCCATACAAAAAAAAACAGCGGTTCGCGGAACATCTATGGATTAATAGTTTGTGAATTACACTGTAACTCTTTTATGATTAAGATCATCGATCCACAAACTCTGAAATTTATCAGTGAATTATTATAACCAATTAAAACTTACTTTTCCAACTCTGATCTGATATTTTGTTTCCATCCAGCGATAGGAGTAATCAAAACCATTATCGTTTGTCAGTCCCAGAGCTAAGTGGAACTTCGGGAATGATCTCAAAGGCGTGTCAAACTTCCGATCGCTAATCACTTGAAGCGCTTAATAGCATCGATCTGGCAATTTAGCTGCGGCCGGTTCTAATCGAGTTTTAGGGCTTTTTCGTGCTTCCCATTTCACAACCACGATTCTTAAACAAAGCATCGCCTTTGCGTGGCATTCTTGAGCGATCATGTAACTCAGCCAGCCGCTATTCCGCTAGGAGTGGCGCGTACCTCTGCAGATGTGTCTGCCCTTTTTTCGGTCCTCACGCGCTCCTTTCATCTCCTGGACATTCATCGCTATCTTCATGTATGCTCTCTTTTTCTCACTATGCAAATACAAAATAATTACCACAAGACTACGACAAAGCGTTACCACTAGACTACGGACCGGTCTCAATGATGATGATGATGGTCATTTGAAAGCCTGTTTTTTGAAAATATAAAAAAAATATATTTATTATAGTTTGATCAATGTTAAAATTCCTGCTGCTTCACCTAAATTGTTATTTCCTATTTGTACCTCTTTGTCGTACCTCAATATTTTTATTTCTCTCTGGTTTTTGTCTTGTAAATTTTGTAATAGTGTCCTCTTGATAGTGACGTGAACTAAAGTACTTGAGGTGAAATAAACACTCAATTTGTGAAAATAAAACTGTGTTTTTTTTCCAGTTTTTATAATTTCTTTAAAAAAATATCATTCATGAATGTTGGATGCTGAGCCATTGTCTGTTTTGAGTTTTACGCGTACACGATCCTTTGAAGGCTCAGTCAAAAATTACATAAAAAATGTCACGCAAGTATGTTGAATATTGAGTTTCTGTTTGTAAAGGATATAATGGACTGGCTCCTTTATGGTAGTCTACTTTAAAAAGGGAATACCTCACAGCCGCCTGTTGTTATCTGCTCTTTTTGTTTTTCCCGATTCCATAACTCAGTTGGTAATACCGCAAGATGGGGGTAGGAGGTTCTATCCCGGTACCGCGGAGGTCGTGGTTAAAGAAAAACGACGACCCCGCAGTAAAAATAAATAAAAACCACTCTCCATACAAATACGCCGAGTATAAAATACTACCTTCAAACTCAGCTATTGAATAAACGGAAATATCTACAGAAACAAAAGCAGAGCCTCTTGCGTTTTAGTTTATATCGGTACATTTTTTGGTAAAATTCAACGGTTGGACCTTGAACGTAAACGTTAAGTTTTATACTGTAAAATAAAGCTGAAAGTGCCCGAGAAAACCAATGGAAAATAATGAAAAAAAAATACACACTACATTCTTTGTTATTATAATCCAGCCACAACAACTCTTCGCCGTTGAAATTTTTGCATATTTTCATTTTACAGAAATACGAGTACGAACCGAAATAATGCAAACTGAAAAATGAGGTGAAAGAAAATTTGCATGTTATAAATAAATAGACTTTATTATAATCTATAATCTAAGTTGCAAAGATATACCAACATTCAAAACTCATATCAAATGCATACCCGCAAACAGACACGTGTAATTTCGCGCTTACAATTGCTGAATGTTTACTTACAAATGAAAACCAAACCTCAAATTAACATAAGCCCTGTAACTTTTTCTGACCTTCCCTGAACAAGGGGTGATATTGCCAAAGTGAACCATTTTTTACAGTATGAGAAGTCATCCTCATACCAACCTATAAGTTAAGGAATCTATCCCTTCTCTTCACAACTCTATTTTAAAAAATACGATCATCTAAAATTACTTTTCAACGTTAAATTATTTTATAAATCCAGTATTTATACATCAGCGAACTCGTTAACTACATAAGCCAGATATCCAGTAGGCACTTTCTGTCACATTCCAATGAAAACGGAAAACGATGAGTAAGCTGTGAGTCGGATAGAATTTGGCGGGCATTAAAAATGGCAATGAATAGATCTGCTTCTTCAGCCGTTCTGATGATACGAATTTCAATAGGATTTTCCTTCCAACTTTTCCATTTTAAAAACTCGTGTCGTAGGTAGTTGTACGAGTATAACCTTCAATTCTATTTTTTTTTGGGCAGTTTTTTTTCAGGTTCCAACTGGTCGTAGATTTACACATTTTTAAATTTAATTACAAATTATCCCTGCTTGTTTAATGTTCGGATTCACTTCTAAATAAAAACAAATGACTTGTGTCGTCAATTTTTCTTAAATAAATCTAAACCGCTTGACCATAGCACCAACAATGATTCTGAGACGCAAAAAACAGACTAATTTGTCTGAGGATGTTAACTGGAGTTACGGTCCTTTGGCATGTTTACAAATTATCGGCAGGAGTTGCAAAGATAATGTTCATGTGAAGTTTGGTTTATTTTCTTGACACATAAAGCACGTGCGCGCGTAAACTTACGTGTGTCGTCGTGCGAGCATGCATTCAATATGAGACTTATATATCAATATAGGTACATTTGCAACTTAGATTATAGATAATTAAATTTCAAAGTTAATTACACTTTTTGGATATAAGACATCACAGTTCATCCTCAATCGCTTAGAGGGGTTGCCTCCTGAAGACTTTGGTTAAGTTTTCCCATAATCGTACGTTTAATATCCGAAAAGTGTAATCATAATTTTTAATATGTTATCTGAGATGAAACACACACAATAGTACACATTTTCGATTCGGGTTCGTGTACCGGTATTGATCACAGTTGGTAGCCCTGCGATCTGCCTTGAAGATTTCCGGTCTCCCGTAGGAAAGGTCGTGAGGTTAGAGGTTAGCACTGCAGAGTGATTTACAGGTTCCGGATTTAGGTTTAAGGAGCTCGAAATTGCCGTTATGCGAATCCAAGAAATTTGCATTTGAATCAAAAGGTACCTGGATTACCATCTAAGATCCTTTATTGTAATACCCTACGTGGTCGTCATGCCTTCGTGTTCTGATATTTCTATGAACCAAAATGATTCGGGTATGATTTTCCCTGTGGGACAATGTGAGAAAAACATTTAAGTAGCAATGCGGTTTACGAAAGTAGTAAAGTAACGAAGAAAAGTAGCAAATTAGAAGAATATATAGATACAACGACAAAAATAAACCGAGACGTTAAGTCACAGTTTTTTTAGTATTTTTGGTAACGGTGCTTTTCTTTCTGTGAAAAGACGGCATCAAATGCAAGCGAAAAACCTTTTGTCAATTATTAATTTACGAATAAAAAGAAGAATTTCTAATGTCTAAGTAACTAAGGAACGTAGCAAAGTAACTAAGGAAAGTAGCAAAGTAACCAAGGAATGTAGCAAAGTGAATTTATAAAGTGACAAAATAACCAAGAAAGTAACAAAATGGGTAAGTAAAATGGCAAAACAAGGCAAAGTAAACTAAGTTGAGTGCTAAATTAACGAAAGAAAGAAGCTACATAACTAAAGAAAGTAACGAAGTTAGTACGGAAAATAGCAAAGTAACTAAGGCCTGTAAGTTTCAACATTAGCATATGGGGCTTTAGTGCATACGCATCATTCAGTATAAAGTCGCTATGCCAACTTTGAAAATATTGAGCCTAAGAAAAGTAGCAAAGTGAGTAATATAAAAAGGCAAAATAACTAACGAAGTAGCAAAGTGATTAAGTTAGATGGTAAAATAACAGAGCCGACACCACGAGAACGAAGAGTCTCCTACGAACCACCGAAATGAAAACTCTCCGCCCTATCGCAGGATTGACCATGCGAGACCGAATACGAAATTTCGAAATTCGGAGGATCTGTGATGTCGAGGATGTCGTGCGATGGGGTAGAAACAGAAGACGTTACTGGAGAGATCACGTCAAAAGAATGGATCCGGTGAGAATGGTGAAAATAGCGGCAGACGAGATACCATCAACCAGCAGACCCCCTGGACGACCACCAAAGAGGTGGAAGGACAGCTGGACATCCGCGTCCCAGGAGTGAA
Source organism: Agapetus fuscipes (assembly GCA_951799405.1). Classification (NCBI taxonomy): domain Eukaryota; kingdom Metazoa; phylum Arthropoda; class Insecta; order Trichoptera; family Glossosomatidae; genus Agapetus; species Agapetus fuscipes. The sequence continues at coordinate 3,546,292 of OX637347.1, read as the reverse complement.
CCCGAGAATAAACAGGACCTAGTCCTAAAACAAGCTGAAGAAGAAGAAGAAGAAGGCAAAATAACTAAGTAAATTGGTAAAGTAACCAAGGCAAGTGCTAAGAAGCGAAGTTACTAAGAAAAGTGGCGTAGTAGCTAGGAAAAGTAGCAAAGTAGCTTCTTACTTCCTATTGTGTGTTGGTATGTAATGGATTCTGTTCTCTATTTACAATTTGCCGCCAGAACTGCTCATCCTCGTTGTTTAGTCAACAAAACTTTGAGTTGTAAATTTCCTTTCTGCAAAACGCAAATTGGAGAACGAGATGTTTTTATTTTAAGTGAAATTGAAACTGGGAATGTAGGTATTTGTTTATTTCTACACTCAGCACGGTAGTTGCTCAGAATCTGTTGAATAATTTACATTTAAAATATTTTTCATTTCAGTGTCTTATATAATTATTATGTACGAGTACTTTTCATGAAACAATAAGGTAGCTAGTTGGATAGAGGCATTTCAAATAGACTCGTCAAAAAACATGAAATTAAAATTTGTCTAAGGGGAAAACGTCACAGGTCTATGTGATTTGGGTCCTTAGCAATCTAAAATCTAATTTGCAAAGATGTATTAACATGCAAAATTCATATTAAATGCATGCTTAGAAACAGACACGTGGAAATTTGCGCTTACAAATGCTGCATGTCGCACGCTTAATAATAAAGAGAAATAACTCGAAAATTGGGAAAATCGAGATTTTGTAATAAAACGCAAGAACAATGCGAGAAGAATAGGTAGAATGCGACAGCCGTTCAATTTGGACGAATATGACCGAGATAAAACATCGGCCGCCTTTTTCATCCCATAGAAGTTGTACTGGATGTCTGAACTTTAAACGTGATTTCCCAAAATTATTGTTTTTTGAGTTATTGCTCTTTATTATTAAACGTGCGATGCGTACTTACGCATTAAATTCCAAACCTCAAATGAACATACCTACAGCCAGCAACTTTTGCCGACCTTGATGAAACATTTTTCGTACTCCGCCGGGATTCAAACCCACTACCTTCCAATCACGAGTCCGGCGTGTTAACCACTAGTTTACGGACCGGTCTATTTATTTGGTAGTAGATATTTTAAAAAGTAAGTTGTGAAAGAATGGGATATACAAAGTGAGCGTAAAAGAAGAAAATGCATGAAAAAGGTGATGGATATGAAGGAATTGAAAGAGGTATGTCAGGATAGTAAAAAATAGAGGCAACTCTGCAGATGGCTCTGGCCACCCCTAGCGGAATGGCGACAGAATTACAGTTACAGTTACATAGTAAATAGTGCATAAAAGAAGATAATTTCCATGAAGCATTCAAATCTATTTTGTTCTATCCATTTTTTTGCTGAGATTCCATACAAATGTTTCTATGTTTTTTTACATCCACCGATAATAGTTGTGTAAACCGGCTTAGTGTCCAAATCGCTGGGAACTGTGCCGCTTCAAGAACAAAGGACAATAAAAATACGATCGACTAGCAATTGATTTATTTGTAGGTTCATCGTGGGTCGACTCGTGTACACTCAACTGTAAGTTTTTACCAAAATATATATATGGAAACTAAAACAGCGCTTCTTGAGAACGTTTTAGTTTCCATATCGATAATCTAAAGGTAAAACTGAATAAGTAATATATTGTTACAAATGTATGGGTTCGTGTGATTGTGTGCCTAGGCGTGTTGCTTACTGTATATGTGTGTGTTTGATAGTTCTGTTATGATGTTGAAAAATCCACTACGGAAGTAGGTATCTAGCTGGTTCTCGAATATGCGAAAAGCAGCATAAATATAAGCGACGATTCTGGGAGACATGAGTGTTTCTTGAGCCACTGTCCCGCGAACACAATAACCAGAGCCGTAAGAGTGAACCGTATTATGTAACCGATTTTGTTAAAAAATAATCCGCAATTTCATTAGAAGTAACCTAAGCTAAATCATAACAATATTAAGATAAGGTGGGCTTCTCAGATAAATGCACCTTGTTCCCTACTTTCTACGAGAGAAACCCCAATAATCTATATATCTATAATCTATAATCTAAGTTGCAAGGATATATTCATTCAAAGCTCTCAGATGTATGCCCACAAACAAACACGTGTAGTTCGCGCTTACAAATGCTGATTGTGTACTTACAAATAAAATCCAAACCTCAAATGAACATAAGCCCTGCAACTCTTGCCGACATTCCCTGAAACAGGGGTGACTTTGGCAAAGTGAATCATTTTTTACAGTATGGGTGGTCAGCCTCATACCAACCTATAAGTCAAGGAATACGAGTAATAAATAACTTAATAATTTGCCAATAAAAGTGTGAAAATTCTGGTAGTTCGGAAGTTTTTCATGAGTACTTTCTTATAATTAGTTCACTAACTATGAAAAGTTACTCCCAATAAAATATTTTATACAGTGAATCGGCACTTATTCAGTTTTACCTTTAATATATACGCTATGATTAAGTTCAAACATTCTTGTACTTGGAAAGTTACTTAACCTTAAAATAAGACGCGTTTAAACTCGACAATAGCGTTTTACAGATTTTATTATGAAACTAAAACTCTAAGTGGAGGCGCTGTTTTAGTTTTAGTGTACTCTTTTGGAAAACGCTTTGATTAGGTTTCCACTTGATGTTTTCTACTCGGGATACAGGTTTAGAGAAGACTGGGGTAAAAGGATGAAGTGAGACTAAACATGTCTTTGGAATTTTATCTTTCCTGAGGCTTTGGGATATCCGTGTATGGGCACAGCTGAAACGGTTAGGTACATATTAGAACGGCACAGTGATAAAACGATACATGACATAACGACATATGGCAGAACAACAATGACAGAACGACACATGTGCAGAACAACACAGTGGCAAAACGACACATGACATAACGACACATGGCAGAACAACAATGGCAGAACGACACATGTGCAGAACAACACATGAAAGAACATCACTATGACAAATCATGACAGGAAAGTACATCACAATGACAAACATCATATGACAACTGTGTCGTTTGTAATACTTTTTCATGTGCCATTTATGGTATGTTTTGTTTAAGGTATGTGTTGTCTTGTCCTTGTATTGTTTTGTCATAGTGGTGTATTTTCTGTGTTGTTTTGTCAAAGTGATGTACTGATATTGCGATATTCCCTCATGTGTCATTTGATCGGTGTGCCGTTCTAGCCTGTCACCAGTTGAAACCTTATTTTTCATCTACTTCAAACAATGGTACATAAGTTAATGCTGGTGCTTCATTTGAAATAAAATTTCTGAGCCAAAAGGAAAATTTTCAATCAAAAAAATGTGCAATAAAAAATGTTAGCATTGGTTAGCAGTGGTACCAAACTTAAAACATTTTATCATGTCTTAGCTACATATATAGTGCAACTTCTTGCCGCGTTATCCCTGAAGGAGTCACATGTGGGGATCGGAGCCTATTTATTTTTACAGGTAAGGGGGCCGGCCCTACACCAACCACTTTAGTTGAAGAGGAGGTATCGACTAAAATCGTTAAAATAAATTAGTAAAGGATACCAGAGTTTTCCTTTCAGTGCCCCTAGTAAAGGATACCAGAGTTTTCCTTTCAGTGCCCCTAGTAAAGGATACCAGAGTTTTCCTTTCAGTGCCCCTAGTAAAAAAACGTTGAGTCAACTCACCTCAATTACGTAAATCGAAAAAATGTATGAAATCTCAATCACTATCTAGGAGTGCCGTCGTACATATTATTTTCCATACACTTTATCTGTGTACGTCATCGAGGCGAGTAAACGTACTAAATGTTTTATACTTTGTGTGTTTAAATCTCCATATTCCCTGGGTGAATTTTCAACAGTTTTAAAATGTGGTTTTTACGCAACTTTGCCGGCAGCTTCAAGAGACAATTTTTGCCGACATGTGCCGCAATTATTTCAGAGAGACATCGTACATCGACATGCCATTTCCATTAGTGTTTTCGTATAATTGTGTACCTACTTGGCTGGAGACATTTTGAAAATATAATAAGGAAAATGTACATCTAAAGTGTAAAGTAAGTACATACGTCCTGAATTCAAAAAGTCCAAGATTCACTGATTTGAGAAATCGTGGATAAAACAATTTTATAGGGTGAAACTTCTCATAGTAAGTTAACTCTCGTAGAAAGTAAATAAGGCAGTGCTCATGAAAAACTTCTAAACTACAGGATTATCACACCTTTTTAATGTTTTCTCTCGTAGAAAATATGAAAGGTGCATTTATCCGAGAAACCCCTGTTAGCTTAATGTCACTTATGCCGTTTTACCTTTAAGGTGGCGATACATTATCTGTACCTTAGAGCATAAACAACGGAAGTCCACTTTTTTGCGTTTTTGAGTTAATGATGCAGAAATTATTATAATTCGCTGTTCTGTAAGTGGTAAAAATATTGGAGTCCTCGGACTCATAGTTACTGAGATATCAAGTGTAATAAATATGGGATGCACATAAAAGTGCGAGCATAAACCACGGAAGTTCCACATACGTTGCTCACATTACTTCACATTAAATAAATATCGATAAAACAAGATAAACAGTTTTTACAGATCAAAAATATCTCGTCTAGTTTAGAAGTTATGATGGTTTAAAAAAGTGCACATTTTCACTAAAACTCGTCTCCTGCACATTTTACTAAATGTGACTACCGTTGTTTATGCTCCAAGGTACCTACAGATTTGTTAATGATCTTTCCCCCTAGTTTTAAACAACGCGTAAATTCCCCACCGCATGAGGTTAATAAATAAAAATGTATGGAAGTTACAACAGCACCCCTATAGAGTGATTTAAGTTTATATAAATAATTGAATATTAATATAAACTAAAGTACTTAATGAAATATGTACTTAAAAACCAGAGACAGTTTTTTTTCAGATTCATTACAAAATTTTACTTCATCTTTCACATTCACTCTGTTTATTCTTTCACAAATATGATCAAGCCATGCTATTCTCAATGTTCCTTTTCCTCTTTCTCTTTTCAAATTTCCTGCACATGGGAAGTCTTTAGTAAAATGTGAAACGGTACACTATTCCGGTCCGTAGTCTAGTGGTAACGCTTCGGACTCGTAAATGGAAGGTCGTGGGTTTGAATCCCGGCTGAGCACAAAAAATATACCATTTATATTTTCAAATATGCTCTTCGCTGGGTTGAAAAGTACCAACACCTTTACCAAAGGTACATCTAGCCTAATAGCAACTGCGTCTTGCTTGAGAATTGACGTTTTCTTTAGCGACGACCAAGTTTGCAGAGGGCTCTCGAGGTGTGATTCACAGCGCTCACCAAATAAATCAATCTAATATTAGTAATACTATTTATACCATTTTGGAAAGGATTGCAAATATCACTTCTTCCATTAAACAGTTATTCCTGAAATAAAAAAGGTTAATAAAATAAAAATCAGGTAGGTACTATGATCTTCATGTAGCTATATTTGCAATAATAAATAGGTACATTCATTATATAAATAATTTTAATGTCAATTTTGCGACTAAACGTGCACCAAAACGTGTCAGAAAGCCAGAATTACAAAAAAATGGTTAATACAGAAAATACACTGTTGCAATAATCCGAGCTATTCTAAACATACATACTTACAAAAGCTGCAGTTTTTGAGTAGAAAAAGTACAAAAATACTGTTTTAGCAATAAGTGACATGATTTATTTTCAATTTTAATTTCTGTGGGTATACACATCATAAGAACTACATTATTTTTTCTATGTAAAAGTGACTTTTATTACATTTCAATAGTGTAGACATCAATTTATAAGGAATCTGTACCTCGAGTATAAAACTTTCATTGTTACAGAAAAAATGTTTGAAAACTGAAGCAATACCTCTGATGAGCGTATAAGTTTTCATGCTTTTTTTGTAAAACTCTTAAGTTTGAAAATAACAAATGTTATGCTAGGGGCATTGAAATTAAAATCTATATTTTGCATAGAATATGAAAAAATAGGAAAGGATTAACTTTGAAAATTGAAGTTGATTTAATAACATGTGTATAAAAAAAAAATTGAACATTCAAACCAATTTCAGTCCACAGTTGGAATTAATCAAATGAATTTTATCATTAAAAATTATATTAATTGTATTACAATTGAGTTTTATAGAATCAAAGGGGCTGTCCATATATTCATTCGCATTAAGGGGGGGGGGGGGTCTGGTCTGCGGATGATGGCAAATGATGTACGAGTACCAAAAGTGACGTCGTTCTTGTAAATAACAATTTCTACAAAATATACAAAATATTATGTAAGTAATATAACATTAATAATTAATTATTAAGCTCATCCATTATTACAGCATGAGGGGAAAGGGGGGTCATTACATAATGACTAACGGATGATTGTAAGGGAGGGGGGGGGGGGGTCGAAAATCGGCCAAAATCGATGACGTAATTTATGGACGGCCCCAAACCCAGCTATGTAGGATCCCATTTTAAAATTGACATAAATATCTGGAAACAGAAAATACAAATTTTTGTGCTTTTGTATACTCATCTCATTTTCAAAACAAAAACATAGATTGCTCGCTTTGGTTCTGTACGACTCATTTATAATATAATGGAATCATGAAAGCAAACAATTAACACAATAGTACAAAACTCTAACCTAAATAAAAATATACAATCTAATAAAAATTCATAGATTTTCATTAATTACATTTTATATTATCATAATAATACAATAGTACACCAGCATGATGATAAGGCACACTAGATTAAATGGTTGACTAAACAGTACTGAAAATCTGTGTAAATTATTCAATTCATCTAGATTTGTAAATCCATTAAAAACTTATGACTGAATAACCAAAAAAAAATACATACAGATAACAAATAAAATGTAATAATACTAAACATAAGGGAACTACTAAGAGAACGGCCTATCAAGATAGAACAGTCAATGAAAAGAATCGTCTATCCAAAGAACGGCTAATGAACAGGATCGCCTATCAAGAGAATGGCCTATGAACAGGATTGCCCATCAACAGAACTGCTATTCAACAGGAACCCCCATGCAAACAATGGCTGGTGGGCAGAATCACGTATCAAGAGAATGTCCAATGAACAGAATCACCCATCAAGAGAATGCCCAATGAACAGAATCACCTATCAAGAGAATGTCCAATGAAGAGAATCACCTATGATGAGAATGTTCAATGAACAGAATCACCTATCAAGTGAATGTCTAATGAACAGAATCACCTATCAAGTGAATGTCTAATGAACAGAATCACCTATCAAGAGAATGTCCAATGAACAGAATCACCTATCAAGAGAATGTCCAATGAACATAATCACCTATCTCGATTGATGACGATTAACCAATGAATTCACTTGAAGGGCCACTGGATGTTGCTAGCCTTGTTTCGATGCAAATGAAACTATGCTCTTGGTAGACTGTTTTCTTCCTGGTGATTCCCCCTACTTTTCTCTCTCTATAGATTACAGAAAGAAATTTAAAGACAGCTATTAAGGTAGAAATATGGCGATTAAGATTGCGTCGGCTCTACAAAAAAAATTTACAATTTTTCCCGCTAAATTTATAGAAGCATGCGATACTATGTACTTTGGTATTAACGTGAAAAACTAGATGCCATATTTTACCTTCTAACAGGAAAGGGGACACTATTAAAGACACAAACTGGACAGTGACAAAAAGGACAGTGTTATTATGTAGACACATAAAAGTAGATTATCATTGGCAAAATAATATTGTTTGTAGATTGCACTTCTATAAATTTCATCAGTGTTATACTAAATAAGTGGGATATAATACTATTTGACAGTTGAAAACCTACCTATGTTTAAATTTGTTGTACAAGTGTATGAGGCCAAGTTTATTTGGAAGGAGTTCTTTTTGTTTGATCAGGAGTGTAGCATGTGTGCAAGCGCAGATTTTGCAATAGAAAAATATAACCATTCAAAATAACTTTAAATCTATACAAGTGTTAGCTTAAATCACAATAAGTTATATTTTGGAAGAGCGCTGAAGATTTCAGGAAAAACCCAACTTAACAGCAATGTCCACAGTGTAACCGTACAAAACAATTTAATCCTCAAAATGTGTGAGTGTGGTTTCCAGTTTATTCACTACTTTCTTATAAAAACTGATCTGCTCCTTCAGGAATCGTTGCATCGCCACCTTCAAGTCTGTCGTTCTCTCCACTTTGAAATGATTGATCTCCGCAAGAAGGGCATACGACACAACGTCGGTTCGCCTTATCACTTCATTCAATTGAATGACATCCATTTTATGGTCTGACGTCAAGCGCTCACACTCTTTTCGCTTCTGAACAGCTCCTTTTTGAACGGCAAGAACATCAGGAAATGAGCCGATAATGCCTTTGTAAATGTGCAACTTATCGCCAAGAGGTTCCCAGTCATACTTTGGCTGTTCATCAAACATTCTGCCGATATCAATGTAAGCTCCTCCAGTCATCTTCATTGCAGAAGTAAGTTTAGATGTAGAGATGACGCTTCCTTCATCCAAGCCGAGAGCATTGCCTAAGCTGTAAAAGGCTTCTCCGATCTTCTGATACTCCCGCTTGTATGGACCTTGGTGTTTCTTGGTTTGATCGAGGCACGTGGCAGTTATATTCTTCACAGCGGAATCCATTGCGTGGATGAATGTAGCACATTGTTCAGTTTGAGTCTCGACTTGTGATTGTAGTAAGGCTTTCTCTGGGGGAAAGATTGTAATGCAGAAGTTGGCTCCCACGAGTTGGTCCTTCTCAGCCTGCCGCTTGCCAGCTTTCCATCGCTTCTCATCCGTGCAGGTAAGGAAATGTTGCCAGACTTCACACCTTGATAGAACAGGATGTCGGCACACCCAATCAACAAACTCTTGCAGCTGAACCCTTCGATGCTCAATGAATTGCTCTTCATACCTTCCTGAGATTTGTTTATCCGGTAGAGGTGGAATTGGAATGAGACAAAACTTATCAGTCAGCCTTTCATGCAGCCAATCAAAGTGCTTGTATCTTCGCGACACTTGAATGTTGTTGAACGATGGAGTAAGTTGGTAAGCGATGAAGCTCTTGATGCCTTTGAATTTGGATTCTTTCTTTGGCGACGCGACTACAACACTGTAGCCGGTAGTGATGGGGGTCCAGTTGTACCCATCAGTTATCTGATGGATGCATATTTTGTCGGCTTCAGACACGACTATGTTCAGCGTTCCCAATATGTAGCTTTCTCCCCCACTCTTGACAAAAGTTGAAAATCTATTTATATTCTTTTTCGATACCGTTCCAGCATGCGGACCATTGTGAGAAACTGCGTCATCGTTGAAATCACTCATCGGCATCCCCGGTAGCGGATAGCTCGGAGCTTCATTCACATTGGTGTCAGTCACAGATCTCTGCAGTTGATTCCTCGAGCTTGCTTGTTCCCCAGGACCGATTTCTGAGTAAGTGTCATCATCCCAGTCATCTTCCCACGCGTCGACAGCCTTTGTGTAATTTTGATCGGTGTTGTTGTACTGGGTTTCCCACTCGTCTGCCGTTTGGTCGTATCTGTTTCCTGTCGCGGCAGATTGTGGCAGGACAGGTGGCGGGTTGCTGGGAGGTTCAGCCTGCATCTCTTCGACATAAGCCTCGGGGAAAAGGCCAATCTTTCCTTGTGTGTTGTGACCTTCAAACCACCCACCTCCAACATTCCTCCTTGTGACTGTCAACACTTCCCCGGCAACTATGTCCAGCTCAGCCGTCCCCGGGTTGCCAGTGAAGTCATACAGAGCACGCACCTGGTCAGACATTGTGCTCCTCCACACACCTAAAATGAGAAAAGCTTTAATCACATGCCTACTCGAACACTCCCTGATCTATGGCTGGATTCCCAATAAAGATACTTAAGCTATTTAAAAACAAATATAAGTAGATAAATAACAGGTAAAGTCAATTTCAGTCCATGGGTGCCTGTACGCAAGTTTTGAATATTAAAATGCTACTTTTCATTTATTTCTCCCTGTTGGTAGTTCCTACCATTTATTTTCATAGATTTCTTGTGCCAGCCTAATGCAAACCACTTTTTTACACTATCGGGGCTATTCTTAGGCTCAGTATTTTCAACGATAGCATAGCGACTTTATATTGAATGAAAAGGACGCACTTATGCCAATTGTGTGGGTAGCTTCTATTTATCAGCTTAAAGTCACATAAACTAACGTTGAAAATACTGGGCCTTAGACATTTTAGTCGTCGGTTGAGCCCACGCATTGACAAACTAATGATGCCTGGCCTGAAAGTCTCATCACCACGGTCACTCTTACCTACCAAATTTTGGTGATATTGTCTGAAAACTAATCAGCTGTTCACTTGCGGCCATCTTGGATGGACAGGTCTTCATACAAATGCATCATTAGTTTATTAAAGCGTGGGCTCAACCGACGACTAAAATGTCTAAGAATACCACCGTATGTATTTACTGTGTTCAGGAAAAAAAAAAGTTTTTTTTGTGAATGCCTGGGTAAGTAAATAAAACAACAAAAAAGGATTTATTTTTTAGGTTGATTTCATGCAATAAACAGATGCCTCGCAATTAAACTATTGGCCGAACACTCAAGAGATAAAAACTAAATATTTTGTTATGAATGTTGCACAAAAGATTTTAAGATTATTTATTTAATCACGAAGTGTAAAAAAACGTGCATTTTGTGATGAATAATTATTATAATAATTATCAATAATCAGAAACCATGACAGGATCAAAACTGCCACGATATTATTGCTCATGTGTGTGACTAACATGGGATTATTATTATTCAGTGTGTAGACGAAAAAAAACTTTCTTGTCAATTAGATTCAACAATGCACGAGCTAAATTATAACTACGTGGGTTGCTCAATTATTTCACATCATGTTTACAGCTCTGTTATTGAAACGACAAAGAATGACATTGCCCCCATGATGACAACCGCACAGGAAATTATCAAAAATCTACCACACAGCTTCGGGCAGACATTTTAATAATAATTCACACACTCCACTATGAAATTGATAAGAAATAAACACAGGCGTAATAGCTGAATCAGATTTGTTAAAAAAAACGCCCGCAGAAAGTGACGTCAGGGAAGAAAATCGAGTGACTTTACATGGCACCATTATTCAAACATAACCTAACTTGTTACACATCCTACGATGTTTTCCCCGTTTGCACACGTTTAAATCACATCACACAAGAAAAAATATATCACCATACACTTAATTTACATTATTAAACATATTTAAACTTTGACGTACCGATTTAAATGAGTAAAAAATAAAATATTTTGATGGAGCGTATCTGCGCTACGCAATCAACAACTTGACAGATATTTTAGTTCTCGCGGTCGTCGCTCGTGGCGCTGCCGTCGCATTTTCTGTCTCGCTTGCGTGCGTACGGTCACGCGTCCGTTCCTCTCTCATTCCCGATTGTCGAAAAAAGTGAAATCGGAAAGTGTAGGTACGTACCCGAAGATAATCATGTTGTTTTTTTTAGGTAGCGCCATAGATCTAGGTAGCGCTGATAAATAAACAACTACCTAACCAGTAAAAAGGTAAAAAAAAAAAATCTAATATAGGTATAGATGTAAGATTTTCTTTGTAATATGCTATGGTATTATTGAAGTTTTTAATGTTCAAAGCAATAGGTATTAATACCTCCTCATTGACATGAAAAATAACACGACTGGGTTGCTGAGGCAAATGATCTAATCTAATCTAAGTTGCAAAGATAATATGTTAGATTGGAGATTCACATTATATGCATTTTCACAAGCAGACACGTACAAGTTTGCGTTCGCACATGCCGCATGCGAACATCCAACAAAAAAATCAAATCTCAAATGTGCATAGGTACACCTTGCAACTCCTGCCGTCCTTCCCTGAAACAGGGGTGACATTGGAAAAGTGAACCATATTTACAGAATGGATGGTCAGCCGCATACCAACCTATAAGTCAAGGATAAATAATAACTAATCATTTTGTTGTTGCTTTACTGAAAAATGACGTATGCCTGCAAAAAAAATGAAATATCGAAAAACGTTCCGGCTCCATTTCTACAATAACAAATAACTCTTTTCTGTTTTTTTTTAATTACCAACATTTTTCTTAAGTTAATTAAGTAAGTCATTATTTTGCAACAGCATGTAAACCTCCATAGTTACTTATTTTTTCGTATTAATTAAATACTAACATAAATTCCCCTCATGGGACCATTAGAACCGAAATAAATATTTAGTAGCAGACCAGCAGTGGCGTAAATTTGGCATAATGGCGCATTGATCTTGCAAATAATAATTACACAATTACACACGATTACCAGCCGCCATAATTAGAGTGCGGAGCGCGTGCCATACTTTATGTTCAGTGGCACAGAGGTTCCCAAAGTCTTTTGCATCGTGGACCCCCATTGATTTTTTTATCATTATCATTTAGACCGGTCCGTAGTCCAGTGGTAGCACTTCTAAATCTAAATCTAAATCTAAGCCGCAAAGATATGTATCATTTGAGATTCATATTAAATGCATTCCCACAAGCAGACATGCATAATTTCACATTTTTATAATTTTACATAGGTATAACTTTTATAATTTTACATATAACTTCGGACCTGTAAATATAAAAGGCTGTGGCAGAGCCCAAAAAATATAGCAATCATATTTTCAAATATGCTCTTCACTGGATTGAAAAAATCATATTCCTACCTTTACCAAAGACCGATCACTAAAAAGGTCCTTTCAGCCTACAAGTATCTGGATCTTGCTTGAGAATTGGCGCTTTGTAGTGAAGCGAAGACCAAGCTCGTTAAAAGTCCGGTCGATAGCTCAGTTGGTAGAATGATTGCATTCCATGCCGAGAGCACGGGTTCGATCCCCACCGAGGGTGTCAGAAATGATTTCCCGTTTCGGTGTTTATTTCTAGCCCAAAATAAATACCGGCTAGATTTACTTGCCTTCACAAGAAATGAGAACCAGCGGTTGGTGTGAGGCCGGCTCCCTTACCCGTAAAAATAAAAAGGTCCCGAATCTCCCCATGCAACCCCTTCGGGGATAAAGCAGGCAAGAAGTTACACTATACATGTAGCTTAGTTGTGACTTGTGTTTATTGGTCCCTAGTGTGTCAAAATGAACCACTGGCGTTCCATGTGGGCAATTTTGGAAGTCTCTGGTTTAGCAGGACGGGAGGTCCGTACGTATTCAACTCGTTTGTTTCTGAACCAACTGCCGAGACTAGTGTCGTAGGTAAGTACTTAGTAGATACTTAGCGAAGGCAGGCAGTAAATAGTAGTACCTACTTAAATTAATTATAATATTTATTGTGTGCCTTGCAACCGAGAACTAAGAAGACAGTACACAAGTCCTTCGGGACAGCTGTTAAGTGAAATAGGCAAGTGGATTGCACATTTAATCTGTAAGAAAAACGCGCGTACCCTAAGTAAATTCCTCTGAAAAAATGATAAATATAATTTAAACCTAATCTTCATGTACCTACATCAAGGATAACGCGATATCCTTACCAACAAACTTACAAAACGTTCCTTTAGTGCTTGTTTGTCTTATGCCCATCAGAGGTAATTTCACATGAGCAATATTTTTATGTGTACTGGAACAACGTGTCTTATGAAAACTGGAATTTGATTTAAAAAATATTTAAAACAAATCTCACATTATCGTGTTTTACGTTTTTTTCTTAACTCAGAATGTGTAGAAGACAATTTCATTGAAACGTCATCTTTGAATCAAATGGCAAATAAGCCAAACAAGCACTGGGGGGACTAAATGTCAAAACCAATATTGAAGAGCTTTTCTTTTCTATAGCTAATAAGCTGTTAGTTGTAGGACTTATTAGTCTTTCTAGGACTCAAGTCTTTAATATGACCATTTAGCAAAGCACTAACCTTTCTAGGAGCCTTATAAGACCTAAAGGCAATTTTCACAGCCTAGGCCCGACTAAAATGTTACTTGGGAGGTACAAGCAATAGGTGCTTTTCTTTTAGAATTCGAATTTAGGCTTTCAAAGAACACAAATATGTTTTCAAACCAAAACAATGAGTGATAATAGTTTTTCCATATTGTGTCATCTATTCTAGCTGTAGGTATGTCATGTTTTATATTAATGGCCACGCCTTACTTGCCTCAATCGTAGTAGTGAAGTGATATAGAGTGGAATAAAATAGTAGATGAATGCTATGGAATATCTTTTGCGTTGATATTCCTTCAATCTCATTTCCTCCAACCCCTTAAATTTTGGTCAATCTCTGGGACACACACATTCACTAAGCTACTGCCCTTTTCACTTGAGCCGTGTGAAACCGCACAACAGAGCGCCTTCATGGTCATTAAGAATAAGCATCGTTCACAACGGGTTATTACTTAGTGCCTGCTTACTATGCATAATATTCCTAGCATTTGAATGTCCCAGAAGCCGCTAACATACCAAAACACCATTAATTGAATCCTGCGACCCAAGTTAACGTGAAACTTGACGTTTTCTAAAAAAATGATGGAAACTAAAACTCTCTCTGTAGGAGCGGCTTTAGTTTTCATACTCGTTGGGAAAACGCTATGGCTGAGTGTAAGCTAAGGAGGTAGGCACGGTTTCAGTGTGGGTAGTGGAAAGGATGTCCTTGGGATATCAATTCCAGCTAGAAATGCTATAACCTATGATTGTTCTGCATAATATATTCATCCTACCCTAATATGAATATGATAGTATCTACATACCAAAAATAAATTAATAAATTGTGTCAAAAAAATGTGCTACACTGTAAACTTACCTGTAAGTTATCCTTTGCCCTGTAAACCCTGACTATGATGTCTAATCTAATCTAATCTTATCTAGGTTGCAAATATATGTAACATAATATGCATTTTCACGTATAAGTTCGCGGTTGTAAATGCCGCATGTCAACCCAACCCAAATCTCAAAGGGACATACACCCTGCAACTCCTGCCGACCTTCCCTGAAACAGGGGTGACATTGGCAAAGTGAACCATTTTCTACAGCATGGGTGGTCAGCCGCATACCAACCTATAAGTCAAGGAACATAGTATTTGTTTATTTCTAAAATGCAATTTGTTGTGTATGTTCAACATGTTCAACATACACAACAAATTGCATATTAGAAATAAACAAATAATAATATCGACGGTTGTTAAAAGGCATAATAAGCGACATTTTTGTCTTGACAATGATTTATAAATGCTATCCTACTTGAAACTTTCCGCTCTTTCTTATGCGCTAACTCACATAGCTCTACGATGATTTTATGTTGTTTATGCCCTAGCCAACAACTGAGTTTTCAAAGTATGGTTTTGGTGTAACCGAAAAGATTTTGGCCTTTTTTGTCCTAAAGGCGCTTGTGACATAAAAAAAATCGTACAACACCGTAAAATCACATTAAGAGGAATGCCAATAAATAACTTAATTTTTTAATTTAGAGCTGTCTTGATTTTACCGATATGATAAAAAATAAAAAAGTTATGCCATTTTTCTGCAATCTCAAACTTTAAACTGCTCTCATGAACAATTAAGTTTATTTTTAACCGTCGATATGGATATACATTAAAAACAAATAGTATTATGACCCTAAAATAAATAAAAAATATACTTAGTAAAAAACTGAAGAATACATTTTTTTTTAGGTAACTTAAGGGTAGAATTTTTCGATATATTTTTAATAATAATTCATAAATTTTCCACCTCACATGACACTTTGGAAGTCAAGGAAATGTATTATACTTCCTTCATATACTTCATGTGATATACTTCCTGAAATAACTCTTCACTCGGCAGCAAAATCAATCGCGCGAAAGTGAATTATAATCCAATATATTATTTTCCTTTTTTCTGCGCGAGAAGTGTGACCTGTGAATCCTGAAAGAGGGGAACATTTCTCAAAGTGTATATTGAAGAATATCTTCACCTACTTGTTGTGTAGGTACATACATAATATTCTTCTTTTGCTACTTTTATTGAAGCTCAGTATTTGAAGTGAATAAATATGAAAATGACTTGGCTATGAATCTATTTACGATTATATAATTTAAAATCAAAGTTGTAAAGATATTTTAACATCTCAAATTCATATAAAATGCATGCCCACAAGGCACAAACGACACGTGTAAGTTCGCGCTTATAACTTGGTACTGTAAAAAAATCGGTTCACTTTTGCCAATGTCAGCCCAGTTTCAGGGCAGCAGTTGCAAAGTCTATGTTCCAGTGAGGTTTGGTTTATTTTGTACTGGTACACATTTAGCATTTGTAAGCGTGAACTTACCTAAATGTGACAGCTTGTGGGCATATGAGTCTTAAATGTCAACATATCTTTGCAACTTAGATTATAGATTATATAGATTATAGAATATGATCGATTGACCGAAAACGTTTTTTCGTTTTGTGTTGAAAACTAACTTTGTCATTTTCGGACCTCGATTTTCAAAATAAAAAATGAATGCACAAACCATAAAACAAAAAATGTCAAATCGAAATATTTCCTAAAATTCAACGTGAAAATAAAGTGGATTAAAGGGTGAATGATAGGTAGTTGAGGAGACAATAAAGCGCGGGAAGTATGTCAGGAGTTGGGTGAACACAGGCTGAGTACAAGAAAGTTTAGCGCCAAAGTTTGAACAAAAGACTGGCGTGAAGTTGGCGCTGTAGGCAACTCATCAAGCCACAGTTTGTCACTTGACGTCATCAGCACACCGAGTATGGAAGCGTTTTGCCGCCAAAATATCTGTATTGTTATGTTACTAGTTCAATTTAATAAAAACTTGGGTTGATTTATTTCACACAATTTATTTTGAGATTCTGTTCACGTTTTTTTCACGATAGCTAAGATTGTATTGTTATGTAAATAGCAAATACTTATAAATATGTAGGTAGGTAGGTATATCATTACAGCTGATAAGAGTATATTCTTATCTTAATCCTATTCCTCATTACTGAGGGTTGTGACCCTTGTAGAAGCAACCAATCTTCTCCAGCTCTCCCTCGACTGCGCTGCCCGCAACGCTCCAACTACCGAGGTGCCTGCTGCTGTCTTCACTTGATCGGTCCATCGTGTGGGGGATCTACCTCTTCCTCTTTTCCCCTCCAAGTTACCGATCACAACCAGTCGTTCCAGGCTATCCTCATTGCCACGGACAACGTGTCCGAAGAACTGAAGAATACGGCGTGTACACATGTTGGCCAGAGTCAAGCCATCCAAACGCAAACGCAATAAGAGTATATAAGTAGGATTAATTATTATAAGTACCTAGGGTAAAGAGATATTCAAATTTATGTACTGGAAGCTTTTAGAAGACCGCCGTTCTGGAAGGTTCCAGCAAAATTGGCTTTTAATAACTACTATCGTTTGAGTATAAAAAGCCGCAAATAGCTTGCAGGCAGTCAGTCCATTTACGACAGTCTTCTTCTGCACACGAAAGACAGTGTTAAGTGAACACCAATCAACTGTGAAATAAATGTAAATTGCTAAACCATAAAATATGTGAATTGTTAAAAATAAATATAAATTGTTAAATAAATTTAAGTGTAAAATATATACTGTAAAGAAGACCAGATTTTTTTTTTAATTTGGAGACTATTTGATCCCTAAAAACACAACAGTATAGAATGTGATTCTCATTTAAAGGTCATATTTTAATCAAGTGTACTGCCTCCAACATGTGAAAATAGAAACGCCTCTAGTGAGCGTTTAAGTTTGCATACATTTATGGTAAAATTAAAGTTTACAACTTGGGGTAGAGCATTCAGCTAATGATGTATTCACACATTGTTGAGGGGAACAATATTGCTGGAAAACTATAACCTTTGTGCGACTAACTGGGAACACAATGCCAAGTTCTGGGACACCGTAGGACACTAGCCATGAACAGGAACTAGTGCCTGCTCACCCTTGCAGCTCACAATGAGATAATATAGTTTACAATACGATAAAACACCGCAGTTACGAGGGTGGCTGATTCGGTATTAATGATAACGTTGCCGGATTTAAGCATTCGCTTTTTAGACTGAAATTTTGGGCCTCAATGTTTAAGAAAAAGCAGAATAGTTCAAGAAAGAGATGCAGATGCAGAATACAAGTCAGCACGTTACCTAAAGATAAAAGTGAATAAGTGCTGATTCACTGATTTTAGAACTCGTGGATGAAACATTATATTGGGTGTAATTTCTCATAGTAAATGAACTAATTATAAGGAAGTGATGATGATGATGAGTTGATGATTCTTTATAGCGCCGTTTCGTGATGTAGTCAGTAGTTACTGCAAGGGCGCTGGTGCAAACGATGCCAGAAATTTGCTTGTCTTCAGTGCATTCCGGAACTTTCCATGGTCCTCTAGCTCTCTCACATGATGTGGCAGGTGGTTCCAGGCCAGAGGGCCAGCAACTGCAAATGCACGCTCTCCAAACATTGTGTTAACTCTTATAGGTTCTTCAATCCTTGATTTGGCTCCAGTCTCAGCCGAGCGCAGTGATAGGCTTTTGACAAGTGCTCATGACAAACTTGTAAACTACAGGATTTTCCAGGCGCGTGCATAAGGTATAGGTAAATACATTTCAGAATAAATATTTGTTCCTATTCCTTTATAATAACTCATTCGAAATTGACTGAAGTGCCAACGATGGCACCAATCGAACTGAAATGTTTGTATTTTTAGTCTGAATATCAAGCTAAACAACGGTTTTTTTTCCATATATTGCCTACCTATAAGACGCATGTGCCTGTATGGGATGCACGCCTCGGGGATTTTCCCAATTTTGTAGTGTTTTCTCCAGTAGAAAGTAGAAAAAAAAGTGCATTTATCTGAGAAACACATGTTAGCTTAATATGTCAACATATTCAGTTTTACCTTTAAGGTATCGAAATTTATCTTCTGTTCTATACTCTATAATCTACTACATTAGCTTTTAAGATTATGTGTAATTTCGCGCTTGACCATGCTGTGAACTTACAAAATAAGACCCGAACCGCCAATGAACATTAATCTTGTAACTCTTGCCCGGCTTTCCCTGAAACAGTAGTGACATTGCCATTGGCAAAAGTGAATCAACTTTTACAGTATGTTTGGGTAACATCCTCAGTATCACGTGAATATATAATAAATAAAATCACTCACTAGGGGTGCTGTTGTCTCTATTCTACATTTTTCTATTTCTACGGTGGTGGCGAATTAAGGCGATGTTTTATAATACGGGTCAAACAAGCGACTCAAGTCCAAAAACGCCATCTGGACAATTGATGATCGTAGTATGGATGTAGCATCCTATTTGAAGTCCATAGGTATAGGAGGAGGAAAGGTTTAAAAATCAAGATCTAATCACTCAGCCACACCAGGAGGTCCTGGGGTTCAATCTTTTGAGAGGACTGTGGACGACCTTAAACAGGGTCCGCACCGAGCAAGGTCTTTGCAACTCCTTGCTCTATAGATGAGGATTAGTAGCTCCATCTCTAGGATGTAGCTGTGGGGCGGAGAACCCGACTTTCCGGAACATAGTGGAGAAGTGCCCCATCAGAAAACACCCTCCTGGCCTGAAAGACCTCCATGAAGCCACGCCAAGAAGTTGTGTGGATGTAGAGCTTGGACCTACGCCTCTGATGCAGCTCCATGACCGATAAATATATTGCCCTTGCCGTTCATGCGAAAAGTAAAGTTGAGGTGATGATCTTATCTCTCTTAATGAAAATAAGAATACAGCTTGATATATACAGATAGTTTATTTGTTCACTTTTAAGTCACATAATCCAACGTTGAGCCGGTTCAGTCTAGGACCTCGTTTCATATGAACCCGGTCTTGTCTGTAATGTAAGAGCCCTTGTTCTAGAATCTAGTGTATTCGCTTTGCTCTTCTCTGCGCTGTTGTTCTATTTGTATAGAGCGCCGCCATATATTGCCAGCCCGCGACAAGATAAATATTAAAATCCCGAGCGACAAACTACGCCACTCTCAAATATTACAAAAGCAATTTTGTAAAGTTACAATAATCACGTAGTGCGCTTATCCCTTTGGCATTACGCGACGCGTGCCACGAGCGCGGAATATGCCATGAGCGCAAAATACGTCATAAGCGCACATGACCAGTGACGGCTCGTCGATTTTTCATCGAGCAGTGCATTTTTATACTAGCCGTCATTGATTACCCCCCTAAAATTTGTAAGTATTGGATCGTGGCATTATTACTGGGAGTGCAATGCACCGATGCACCTTACCTGGAGCCGTCACTGCGCATGACACAAGCGCTTAGTATCCTAAAAGCGCATCCTAGTAATGAGCGTAAAATATTGTTACGTTTTTCCTGGGTTCTTTTAATTAAAACACAAGTTTAACACAAGTTAGCCATACATTACATTACACAGACTTTCTTACAATAGATTTATTTTAACAGACTTATTCTAACAGATTTATTTTAACACACTTATTTATTTCGTACAGATTACATTTATTTTACACCATATTGGTCGCCCTAGTAACTAGATATTCCACAGTGTGAGTGCTTCGAAAGACTGACTCGCTTCAGCCCATTGTCGCCCTTCTTATAGCGGAACCTAGGGGCCATTCCAGCCTGCCCTAGAAACTTCCACTACCACAGTTGTATAGACGATTCTGGACATATTTATTTCATGAAGAGTCCATTTCCTACCTACATACACACCTTACAATTACAATCGTCTGGGCCAGAACATTCTCTCAAAACACACGTACACCAATAAGCATCTACCAGTGTATTTCGTTACAATATATAAAAAATGTGTGGTCGGAATCTGGATTGGGAAAGGAAAGTTGGAAAAAAGAGGAATCCTAGATAACACTAGAGAGGACTGCAACTCGCAGAAATTAAAACTAGCTATGTTTTTCAACACGCCATATATTCGGTACAAGTTACACACGCCGACAACACAACCTTCCAGGTGGGAGGTCAGCACAAAAGAGAAAAAGAGGTCGCAATAGATATGACGTATTGACGTAAGACTTATAGACTCTTATTCTTCATTTTGCTTTCAATGGCTATTAGAGCTATATCTCTTCTATCTTGGATATTGACAAGCTGTCAGGCTAAAATACATAATAAGTGTGTAGTATGAAAATCCTACAGCAGAGGGAATTGAAAAAGAACATGACTATTCGGTGACAACTGCTTTACAAATCTAATCTAATCTAATCTAATCTGCAAGGATATATATCATTTAAGATTTATATTAAATGCATTCCCACAAGCAGACATGTATAATTTCGCGCTAACACATGCCGCATGTGGACCTACATTATAAAAACCCCAATCTCAAATGAACATAAGCCCTGCAACTCTTGCCGTCCTTCCCTGAAATAGGGGTGACATTGGCAAAGTGAACCATTTTTTACAGTATGGGTGGTCAGCCGCATACCAACCTATAAGTCAAGGAACATACATGACAAATTACATTTTTAAATCAATAAATAATAATATATATATGCACATAAAAAAAAAACTAAAACATAAAACCAATTTCACTTTAATAAACCCTAGCCGCCAACATTACAGATCAACCGCCATTTTTTACAAATATAAATTAAAAGGAGGATGGACGTCGATGATATGGAGATTTAAAAAGGACGGAAAGAGTATTTTCAGCAGTTAATGATGGAGACAGGATAGCCCAACATCCATAAGCACCTGTTTAATGAGCGCATTCAATAAATGAAAACCGTTTTACCTGGACGGGTGACTGATTGTCGCCATTTGGGGTTTAGAGAAGCAATTAGGCGTGTTATGCATTTCAAATAATTCCAGTCCGTGTCCCAGCTTTGACAAAGCCATAAATCAATGACAAACTGACCCCATATTATTCAGTCTAATTTAGTTTCATCCGCATTTAATTCAATCATGTAGAGAGAACAGACACAATTTGAAAACTAATCCCTTCTGAAGGAGATGGTAAAAAACATAACTCTTTTTATGTAGATTAGTAAGCTCTACTTGTTTATGTTTAAAATCATGGAGCTATTTTTTTCTGTTTATAGTTAGGTACCGGTCCGTAGTTAAGTGGTAACGCTTGGGACTCGTAAATGGAAGGTCGTGGGCTTGAATCCCAGCGAAGCGCAAAAAATAAACCATTTATATTTTCAAATAATTATGCTCTTGGCGGAGTTCAAAAATTCATATACCTTTACCAAAGACCGGTCACCACAGGTACATCCAGCTTTACATCAATTGGGTCTTGCTTGAGTATTGGCGTTTTCTATAGCGACGAGGAGGTGAATCACACCTAAGAGGGCTCTTGAGGTGTGATTCACATGAAAACAGCGCTCACCAAATAAATCATCCTAATATTATTAGATTAGATTAGATTACCTACACAAGCTAACGTAGAAACGTCACACCCTTTAAGAAGATGACGTCATGACATTATAATGCTGTCATGTTTAGGTCAAGGAGACAATTTGTAGGCACAATAACGTGCAGGTAAAATGTCGGACGAACCAGGTGATAATTGAAACGTTAAACTTTATCAATTAGACAAATGGAGACTGACACAGAAGTATGGCGAGTAGTCAGAAGTTCATAGTCTTCTAACTAGCCGTTTTAACACACAATTTGTAGGTACTAAATCTCTGTGAATACTAAATGATCAGAAATAAACATGTACTGGTCATTGTAAATGTAACAAATATAGAGATGGTAATCATCAAGTAAAATAAAAAATCGTCGGTCTGCAATAAAGTACGATAAAACATCTTGATCAAAATTTTCTATAAGTCACGGTGATTTGGATTAGAGGAATATAAATAAATGATAAATTGATGAGAAAATATCACATTAACAGTGGCAAGTAACATTAATAAATTATTTTATTCAAATGATGAAAAAAAATGCACACCATTCTTAAATGTCACAATGACAGAAACAGAAGTGAGGTTATGTTTGCAGCGGTATTGCCAATGTGTAAAAAATGATGTCAGTATTGAAAAAAAATTTCCTTGCAAATGGTAGATATTTTATGGAAGAAGTATTTTCCTCGATATCGCATTTATTAAACAAAAATAACAAATACATATTATATATGATCAGCAATTTACCCTCACAGTCAAAAGAACTACAATTTCGAAGGACGTAATTTTATTCAGTACCCTGAGTACGAGATGCAAAACATGAGTAAAGTAAAGTTTACGGAAAGTATTAAAGAGTGGTTTTCCCCAAAATCTGCCGTTTTTGTTTGTTTGAACTTGATTTTCTTCATCAGTGTAACTCTTTTGCTAAGACCATAAAGTGTAAGAAACAAAAACGGCAGATTTTGGGAAAAATCTCTCTTTAATATTTTCCGTAAACTTTACTTTACTCAAGTTTTGCAACTCGTACTAGGGTACAGTTTACATCTAAAAACAGTCACATTAGAGCTAAGGTCTTCAACCCGCGGCCCTCGGGCCTCATGTGGCCCGCCAGCTAATTTCTTGCGGCCCGCGGCCACCAGAGGCTAAAAAAATAAAATATCGCGCCCGGTGATATGCAATATATATACATACATATAATATACGACTCGCAATCGTTAGCATTCGCAATGTCACTCTTTGAAACATATGAGTGAAAAAATGCCATAAAATGATTTCGTTGTTTGGGAGCACATATGTGTGTGAGCAGCTGTTTTCTCGTATGAAGTATGTGAAATCGACAACATGGTCGAGAATTACAGATGCACATCTGGAAGGTAGTCTCCGGGTTGCAACCACAAAAATGAAAACAAATATTGACAAACTTGTAAAAAATAAACAATGTCAAAAATCACATTGATTGACTTTAATTAATCAATAAAGATTGACTTTAATGAACCAATAAAGATTATTGAAATTTGAAATAATGTATGTCTTTTATTTTATTGATAAGGTGGTAAAGTGTCGTGAAAAGTTGTGGCCCTTCGGACGATGTGAAATCGATGTTTAGCCCTTGCACTAAAAAAGGTTGAAGACCCCTGCATTAGAGTCATAGAAAAATATTTTGAAAACTACTAAAGCATCAAAAATACATAAAACCTCAACAAAAATATAAAAAAAAGACTAAAAGATTTGTTATTCAACGAAGGCGTTATAAAATGACCGTTCCTTATTTACTCAAAACTAACATAAATACTTCAAGTGAGTTCTCAAAGAAAACGTCGACCCAGTGGAGATGCAAGCATAGCCTTGGAGAGTACTTGAAGACTTGCCTCTGTACTCCAAGTACGTAGAAAACTACACGAGTAAACTCAACCAAAGCGTTTACCAAAAAAATGTATGACAACTAAATCAGCACATTCAGTGAGTGTTTACGTTTCCATACATTATTTGTTAAACGTTATGTTTATGTTTACTTTGGACGCTCTGGAAGTTCTTACAAACACATCTCGATTCTCTTCCAGGAATCTAGAGACTTATTTTATATGCTGACCACTTCCTTGACTTATAGGTTGTTATGCGGCTGACTACCCATACTGTAAAAATTGGTTCACTTTACCAATGTCACCCCTGTTTCAGGGAAGGACGGCAAGAGTTGCAAGGCTTATGTTCATTTGAGATTGGGTTTTATATTGTAGGTCCACATGCGGTATGTGTTAGCGCGAAATTATACATATCTGCTTGTGGGAATGCATTTAATATAAAACTTAAATGATATATATCTTTGCAGCTTAGATTAGATTAGATTAGATTAGACCACTTCAGAACTCGAGTGATGGCCCCTTGCACGGTGGTCAAGATGAAGTAAGACGTCAACGCAACTAAGCTACACATAGTGTAACTTCTTGCCGCGTTATCCCCGAAGGGATTGCAAAATAATAATAATAACATTAGGATAACTTATTTGGTGAGCGCTCTTTTGTGTGTATCACACCTCAAGAGCCCTCTGCAAGCTTGGTCGTCGCTGTAGAAAGCACCAATTTTCAAGCAATACCCAGTTGTTGTAAGGTTAGAAGGCAAGACCTTTTAGTGACCGGTCTTTTGGTAAAGGTTTATGAATTTTTCAACCCAGCGAAGAGCATATTTGTAAATATAAATGGTATATTTTTGTGCTTCACCGGGATTCTAATCCACAACCTTCCATTTACGAGTCCGAAGTGTTGCCACTGGACTACGGACCGGTCCAAGAAATCGCATGTTGCGAGTTGAACCTATTTATTTTAACAGGTAAGGGGGCCGGCCTTACGCCAACAACTTCAGTTGAAGTGGAGGTTTCCCAGCTCCCGAGAGGGCCGGTACTCATTTCTTGTGAAGGCGGAATAAACCTTGACGGTATTTTATTTTAAGGTTTGAAATACACACCGAAACGGGAAAATTATTTCTGACACCCTCGCGAGGGTGTCAGATCCCGCCGAGGCCTCGGCGGGATTTGAACCTAAGCTCACGGCATGGAATGCAAGCACTCTACCAACTGAGCTATTGACCGGAGCAACGTCAACGTTTTTTAAAACTTTGTTGGAATGGACCTGGCACAAATTCCAAAGACAAAACAGTGACGTCACACGGCTTGGTAGTAAGGGCACAATATTTTGTGAATGTAATTGTTGTTATACATACATAAGCATCGCTGATATGGTCGAGGGGTAAGGCGTCGGTACTCGGATTTGGCAAACGCCGCGCCGGTTCGAGCCCGGCCTTGTCCTATCGACAATAACTTCAACCATGGTTCAACAGATGTCACTGCATGCACACAAGCTTCTGATTTTGCACGAAGACAACTGGCAAGGCAAAATAGGTTGTTTTTTTTTTTCGCAAATTTATTTAAAAAAAAAACATGTAGGTACATTATGTTAGTTTGAAATGAAATTTGTATTTTTACCGTAAACATTGCAATTCTTGCTGATTTTTCCTGAAAATGGAGTGACATTTACAAATTTATACCTAAAGATATCAGAGGTAATACTGATGAACAAAAAATAATAAACAAAAGAGTCATTTGTGAGATTTTTCTACTGATTTCACATGCACATAAAAAAGTTGAAATAATCATAACATACAATCAATATATACACAATTTCATCAAGATCATCTCCATCATTTCACTTTTACGCTGAAGAAGCCCATCGTAGACATAATTGTAATGTCCGGAAGCTCCAGCTCTGACAGAACACGGCAACAGATCCCGGAAAACAACTCTCCAGCATCATCAGCCAGCCGTGTACGCCTATTCCTAACTCCTATTTAAGTACTATACATTTCGTTTTTTATTGATCTCTCTTGATTATGCTTATTTCTTTTAACAACTCCTTGTAATTTGACTGAAAAAAAAACTTTTTTCGGCGCTTCTTTAATGATCCTCTTTTTGCCATACTTTAAAAATATCTCAAAACTACGTTTATAGACGGCAAAAAAAAAACGAGAGGACGTTGCTTTACAAAAAGAAAATGATTTATGGTTAAAAATATTTGGGAAAAATTTCCGGCGAGAGCTGGTCTACAGCGAACAAGGTACATACCTATGTATGTTGATACCGGTTCCATGCTAAAACGACACAATGACAGAACGACACATGACAGAACACCACATGACAGAACGACACAGTGACAAAACAACACAGTGACAAAACCACACATGGCAGAACGGCACAGTGACATAACGACACATGACAGAACGACATGTGACAAAACGATACATGACATAACGATATGTGACAAAACGACACATGACAGAACGACACAGTGACAGAACGACACAGTGATAAAACGACACATGACAGAACGACACATGACAGAACGACACATGACAGAACGAGACAAGACAAAAAAAAATACAGGACGACACATGACAGCACCCCACGATGAAAGTGCATCACAAAACAAAACATAATTATGACATAACATCGCAAGAAAGTCATTCTGTCATTATTAAAAATAAAAAATTAGGGTGATTTATTTGGTGAGCGCTATTTTTGTGTGTATCATACCTCATGAGCCCTCTGCGAGCTTGGTCGTCGCTGTAGAAAGTGCCAATTCTCAAGAAAGACCCAGTCGCTGTAAGGCTGGATGGAGCTTTTGATGACCGGTCTTTGGTAAAGATTTATGAATTTTTCAACCCAGCGAAGAGCAAATTTGAAAATATAAATGAGATATTTTTTGTGCTCCGCCGGGATTCAAACCCACAACCTTCCATTTACGAGTCCGAAGTGCTGCCACTGGAATACGGACCAGTCAAATGTGTTGTTGTTCAAATGTCATGTATTGTTTTGTCAAAGAGATGTTTTATCATGTGATGTTCAGTCATGTGTTGTTCTGTAATGTGTTGTTCTGTCACTGTGTCGTTCTGTCACTGTGCTGTCCTGTCAATTGTCGTTCTGTTGTCGTTAAGTCATGCGTCGTTTTGTCACTGTGCCGTTTTAACCTATCACCGTAGGAGCCCATCTCTTATGCTTGGAAAACTGCCCAAGACTGGAAAGCAATAACAGAGGCATGAAAAAAAAACATCCACAAATATCATGTTCTGATGGACGTTATTTAGTGTTAAGGAAGAAAATTGATATATTTTTAAGATTGAAAAAATATGGATTGTAACTATAAAAAAGTTTTATTACCATTTGCAAAATACTTATCCGGTTGATAGCTCAGTTGGTAGAGTGCTTGCATTCCATGCCGTGAGTCCGGGTTCGAATCCCACCTAGTGTGTCAGAAGTGATTTCCCGTTTCGGTGTTTTTTTCAAACCCAAAATAAAATACCGGCAAGGTTTACTCAGCCTTCACACGCAATGAGTACCAGCCCCCTAGGGAGCTCGGAAACTCCTATTTCAACTGAAGTGGTTGGCGTAACGCCGGCCCCCTTACCTGTAAAAATAAATAGCTCCCACTCGCTAGTCGCTACATATAAACTCTTCGGGAAGGCAAAATTTTACAATATATGTATAGTTTTGTCATGTAAATACACAATAAAAAAGTTTTCGTTATTTGTTAGCTATTGACCCGAAAACTACAAAACGCGTAATAAAATCGCTTGATGATCTTTTTAATATTAGGTCACCCCGAAACTAAATTATTACACGGTTTTCATGTGACCGGACTCTTGTTATTAAAGGTTGAACCTTCCGCAAGTTGACCCAGTAAATGAAAGGTACGACCCCTTATGCTCCATATTAAGCGTGACAGAGAAAGACGCTGGAGAGTCAACGCTAGTAGGAGTTGATCAAGGGGGCCAAGATTGATTCCAAGTGATCGTTTGTTTTTAGAATTAAGTCGTGAGGAGGGCTACAATTCACCAACTTATTTCATAATAATCTATTATCTAAGTTACAAAGATACATTACATTTAAGATTCATATTAAATGCAAATCCACAAGCTTACACGTATAATAAGTTCGCGCTTACATATGCCGCATATACATATATATATATTTACAAGGATATTTTATTTATAAGGTACACATAATAAAAGAACGCCGTTTTGTGTGTGTCACACCTCAAGGGCCCTCTCAAATCACGGATTTTTTTTTTTGTAAAGATGCGTCTTTAGTGCTCCTTTAAAGACACCAACAGTTTCTGCCTTCCTCACATTAGGTGGTAGTCTGTTCCACTCCATTGGGCCCGCAAACCGGAAAGCACGGTCCCGAAAATTAGTGCGTGTCTGACGTGACGGCTGGACTAAGTCAACCACCCCACACTCCGCAGATCTGAGAGTTTGGCGTCTCAAATCTATCTCAACACGTGAGAACATGTCAGACAAGTATGAAGGAGCCATACCATTGACGCATGTGAACTTAAAACGTAAAAACCCAATCTCAAATGATTTCGCAGTCAAATGTTGTTCATACAATATGTATAAGATTCTTATGGAGAAGATTTGACATCCTGATTATAGGTTGGTGTGATGCTGACCACCTATACTGTAAAAATGGTTCATTTTGCCAATGTGATCCCTGTTTCAGGGAAGGTCGGCAAGAGTTGCAAGGCATAAGTCCATTTCATTTAAGATTGGGTTTTTATGTTGTAAGTCCACATGCGGCATGTGTAAGCGCGAACTTATAAGTGTCTGCATATGGTAATGCATATAAAATGAATGTTATATATCTTTGCAACTAACATTATAGATCAGCTGTTCGGGCGTGGCCATGTTTTATAGATTGCTATCTAAATGCGATAGATATGTAGATATGTCGATACTGCTGTGGTAGGTTGTCATGCCAGTGATAATTATGGTGAGTGACAGATAAACACGTTGGACAAACAGCGTTGGCAGCAGTTGATCAAGGACGCCAAAACCTATCCCAGGTCGTCGTGCCATTAATGATGATAGGTAATTATGAGTCACAGATAAAAGGTTTATCCAGGTACCGTGCTAAGGTGACATAAACTTATCTAGCTTTTTTTAAGGTGCGACACGTTGCGTGGCCATTTTTTTGCGACTGTATAATTGTAATGTTAATTCTGCGTGTGATATCATTGCAGCATAGTTATTTTTACATAAAAAATAATGACACAATTTTTCATATAACTTAATTTTCTACCCTATTTGTTTCGTACGAACATAATTAATTTAAATTTTCTAGAGTTAGTGCATTCACAGAGTGAAAATTCATTTTAATTTTAATTAAAAAAACTTTTTTAAAACATAGTTTTATTTTCACATTTTTTGAGTTTACAATGCCTAAGCGCTATCAGACTTTATCCGTCCATCTGTTAGCCTTTGGAGTTAGCCTCTGAAGATGGACGGATATAGTCCAATAGCGCTTAGGCATAAAACTCAATTTTGAAAAGATTTTTGTGAAACACTGTGGAAATTCATTTTAAAAAATTGATTATTTTTCAATAAAAAATTAAAAAATAAAAGAAATTAAAAACTTTGTTTTATTCCACTTTTATTGTTTTTGAGTATGTTACAAACGTTTTCGGAATACCTTCCATCATCGGGTAACAACAATTACTAAAATCAAACTTAAAAATTAAGACATGGGTGTGGGATCTATTGGTGGTAAGGGAGGGGGTAGCAAGGTAGGTATGTGGGAGGGAGATGGTGAGTTTTGGGGCGGAGCTAATATTGTTAGGAGAGGAGACGTAATGGCGGGAAGTTGAATATTTAGCATATTACTTTTATTTCTATGTTTATTAACTCTAATATTTCTAATATGTCCAACTTTCTCCCTTTTTGGCAGCTATTTATTAATTCTAAATTATCTATATTAAAACTACAACCTATTTACTACAGCTATTTATTAATTCTAAATTATCTATATTAAAGCTACAACCAAAACACAATTAAAAATATTATTAAAAAGAAGAAAATAACATTCACCATTCAAAAATACATCTATTATAAAGTGCCTGAAAACGGTGAAGAGACGAAACCATGGAGAAGGATTTTATACACAGGAAAGCTCACAACAGACCTTGTAAAGATATGTAAAAAAGACAATTTTAAAGCAGCATTTTACACTAGCTCTAATATTAAAAAGTACATCCTTAATAACAAATCAAAACTGCCGCAAAAAGACTACAGTGGAGTTTACAAAATAAAATGTAATGATTGCGATATGTTCTACATTGGCCAATCAGGTAGAAAAATATCTGAAAGGTTTATGGAGCATAAAAAAGCAATCAAAAACGTTTTGATTCACTCTGAAATAGGAGAACACGCGAGAGAAAAAGGACACAGTTTTAATATAGATAATTTAGAATTAATAAATAGCTGCCAAAAAGGGAGAAAGTTGGACATATTAGAAATATTAGAGATAAATAAACATAGAAATAAAAGTAATATGCTAAATATTCAACTTCCCGCCATTACGTCTCCTCTCCTAACAATATTAGCTCCGCCCCAAAACTCACCATCTCCCTCCCACATACCTACCTTGCTACCCCCTCCCTTACCACCAATAGATCCCACACCCATGTCTTAATTTTTAAGTTTGATTTTAGTAATTGTTGATACCCGATGATGGAAGGTATTCCGAAAACGTTTGTAACATACTCAAAAACAATAAAAGTGGAATAAAACAAAGTTTTTAATTTCTTTTATTTTTTTATTTTTTATTGAAAAATAATCAATTTTTTATAAAACTCAAACTCAAAAAATGTGAAAATAAAACTATGTTTTAAAAAAGTTTTTTTAATTAAAAATTATTCATTTATTTTAAGAGCGCTCTATACTATAATTGTGTGTCTGTGTATGTTTACTTATGATTGTGTATCTATGTGTTTTTACATACTTTGTCCGGTCGATAGCTCAGTGGCTAGAGTGCTTGCATTTTACGACGTGAGCTCGGGTTCAAATCCCACCGAGGGTTTCAGAAATGATTTCCCGTTTCGGTGCTTATTTCAAACCCCAAAAAAAAAATACCGGCAAGGTTAACTCAGCCTTCACAAGAAATGAGTACCAGCTCTCTCGGGAACTGGGAAACCCCCACTTCAACTGAAGTGGTTGGAGTAAGGCCGGTCCCCTTACCTGTAAAAGTAAATATGTTCAACTCGCCACATGCGACCCTTCGGGTATAACGCGGCAAGAAGTTACAATATATATGTAGCTTAGTGGCATTTTGCATGTGAGTGTGTCTCTAGATGTAGGTATCTGGATGGTTGTACGAGTGTACGCTCGAAGTTTCTAAGTAAGAATATTCTAGCGTGGTCTGGCGTATGCCAGAATAACTCTTATACACCTATAAATAGAGATCGCAATGCTTTGAAGGCAGACTCGTATAAGAGACACTGAGCTGACTAGTACACTGTGAACCAAATGTGAGTAAATCCTAAAATAAAATAATGTGAAATAAATGAACTGACAACATAAAAACTTAATGGGTAGTTAGCTTCATACTAACCTCAAGTAAGGAAAATCCTTTTAAATAAAATATTCGTATCTAAGTCATTTTTAATTTAAACTCTAAAGGAAGCCAGAAATAATAATAATAATCAAAGTTGAATAATACGACAAGAAAAATAAAAAGTTAGAATTAAGCAGGTGATAGCGCTGTGAGAGTGGATTAAAAAAATATTATTTCTGTGTGGTAAACAGGGGTGGCTTTGATACAGGACGTGTTTTAATTTATGGGGCGAGTAATAAACCACCCTGCGGAAAGTGGGCGGTAAGAAGTGGGCGGGGGAGGAAAGCCTCACGCCCCATTGAGCTCTAGAGGGGCACAGGGGGGCGCAGGGGGGGCGGTGAGACACACCGGAAGAAAGACTCGCATACTACGTTTTTCATATGAAAATATAAATTGTTTATTTTTTGCTTTTTTCATTTTGGATTTTTTATTTATTATGCTGTTATGATTGATTTCGGATTCACTTTTAATAAATTTGCCGTTGAATTTACTAATTTTTAACAAATTAATTACATAAAATGATTCACTCTATATAACCTCTGTTTTTGGCGGAAGTTTCACAGTACCGCAGCCTATATTTTTATGTGACCACGGCCTATTTGCGCGTGTTCCTGACCATATGAGACAACGCAAAAATGGATGTTTCCAGAGAGTACGAAAAGCACAAAATACTTCACACACACACACATACACGGCAAGTAAACACGCCTAGTCACACAATAACAAAAATACGCAGGCATGCACCTATACATTCATAAAAATACGAAAATCAATAGCATACAAAATCAAATAGATAAATAGGACGAAAGCTTACAAAAATTTAAGGCCAATTAAAAAAAAAAAAAAACAAAAATGAGTAATACAAAATATGCAAGACTAGCAACAAAAGTAGGAAAATAAAATAAAAAGTGAATACATGATATAAAAAACATACATATGTTTCATCGATGTTTATAGATGGCTGAAAAAACCTACGACAATGCTTCAATAACAGCACGAAGTCCTTGTTTTGGCCGCAGCATCCAAAATCCAAATAGCCATGATGATAGCCGATCTTCGATAGAAGTGGCACCAGAAAAAGAAAATATAGATGAATGTTTATTTAATACATCTGTGATTTCAGTAGTTATTTTCAGGAAGAGAATAAAATTTCACGAGAATCCTCATGATAGTTTTTTTCCTAAAAACAAGTATTTTTTAAATGTGCAATATAGTTTTCCTTATAAAAAAAAATACGGTTTTCTTTTTGAAAACGTTTCCAAATCTAAAAATTGCATTACGTTTATATTTAAATATATATTTGTAAATATACATATACTAAATATATAATATTTAAAAAACATATTTTAGATAATCTTCAAAGGAGTATAGAAACGATATTTTATAGATGTATACTCTGTGTGTATTTTTTTTTTTGATCTTAAGAAATCTTAAAATATTGCCCATAAATCATTTGCTATCTCAATAATTCAAGTTTCCCGCTCAACGACGAAAGCACATACTACGATAAATAATGTGTTAAAGCTTTCGTATACAATATCCGACATGTGAGCCGTACAGAATCCAAGGCAGCAATCTAGGGTTCTTTCGAAAATGATATAAAACAATGGAAATAATGAGAAAATTATTTCCTATTTTTAATAATAATAATAATAATAATAATAAACTTTATTGTACACCACAAATAAATTACATTAAAATTATAAACAAAAGAGACATATGTACAATGGGCGGTCTTATCGCACATGGCGATATCTTACAGACAACCTTAGGATGGACAAGATCTGCAAGCACAATGGTATGGGTAGTCCGTGGTATAACAATAATTATGGTAAAAAAATACTGTATAAATACATATATATATATATATATATATTAATAATATATCAACATATACATATAGATACACACATAAAAATAAATACATAAATACATACACACACACATACATATATACATATAACTTAGCCATTACACTGATAGTAAGTGTTCCTTTAAAAGTTTCTTAAATATTGCCAGGGATTGTGCACATCTTATAGTTAATGGCAAGGCATTCCATAAACGAGTGGCATGAACTGTAAACGATTTTCCAAGGAAATTTGTGGAATGCGTTGGTATTTTCAATGTTAAAGTTTCTGATGACCGTAGGGATCTTAAATGTGTGTCATGGAGGAACTCAAAACGTTCTTTAAGATAGCGAGGCATAGAAGGATTGTACAGAATATTGTATAGAAGGTGAAGAATATGTGTATTCCGACGGAGACGTATAGGAAGCCATTTAAGCTTAGTACGAAACTCTGAAACATGATCATATTTGCGTAGACCAAATATAAATCTTATACAAAGATTTTGAAGTCGTTCAAGTTTATCAAGTTGGTCCTCGGTGAGATCAAGATAGCTGGCATCGGCGTAATCGACAATCGGAAGAAGGAGAGATTGTGCAAGCGCAGTTTTAGTGGAAATTGGCAGGAGATTGCGTAATCGTCTCAAAGACCCCACAGATGCAAAGACTTTGCGACTGACTTCCTGTACTTGAGGTACCCAGGACAAGGTTTTATCAATATATATCCCCAGGTTCTTTACTTTATCACCAATTGAAATGGTTGTGCCATCAAAAAGAATTGGGGGCAACTGCGCCCAGTCAATCTTCGAGATCATCCTAGGGCCGCCAACAGCAATAACCTGGGTTTTCAGAGGATTGACCTTAAGTCCGTACGCCTTGCTCCAATTATGTATTTCATCTAAATCAGTATTGATGACTTTGATAGCTTCTGCCAACTTATCTGGCGTAGCTTGAAAATAGATTTGGAGATCATCTGCATAAAGGTGGTAAGAAGAAATAAGTCGATTTGAAATTGTATTAATAAATACAGCAAAAAGTAAGGGAGATAAAACGCCACCCTGAGGCACGCCAGCAACCGTACTGCACCACGAGGAAAAGGTTTCATCAATATGAATCCGTTGTCGACGGCCAAACAGGTACGAATGAAACCAACTAATTGTCATTGGAGATATGTTAAGAGAGCGAAGTATTCCCAGGAGGATGTCAAAATCAACTGTATTAAAAGCGTTGCTGAAATCAAGTAAAGAAAGTAAAGTTATATTTCCACCCTGCATGGCTGACCTGATGTCGTCCGTAATATTGATCAGGGCTGTGACGGTACTGTGTCCAGGGCGAAAACCGGATTGAAAGGGGTTAAGAAGACTGTTTCTACAAAGGAAGGAGTTGAATTGGTCACAGGTAAGACGTTCAAGGACTTTGGAAAGGAATGGTAATATTGAAATAGGGCGATATTCCGTGAAGGTCGTGGGATTTGGCTTTTTTGGTAAAGGAATAATATAGGCTTCTTTCCAAGCAGTTGGAAAATGACCCATGGAAACAGAGGAGTTCAGGATGTGACAGATGACTGGTAAGATTTCGTCGAGGATGGGAAGGATCATATTACGGCTGACGCAGTCGCTACCAACTGCGTTTGACGTGATATTCATAATACACTTCTTAACATCAGAAGCGTCAAAAAGGCTAAAGACAAATTGTGAGTAACTAGGAGTTGGTAGAGATAAAAGATAATTTAAAGTATTTGCTTTTTCAGTCCTGTCACAGTTAGATGAAGAAGAAAAGTGTTGGTTAAGAAGATCAATGTTCAGATCATTTGAAATAGTATCTTGACGCACTTTGCCAACCCCCAATGTTCTAAGGAATTTCCAAACCTTTGTAGAATCACCGTTTACCACAGAGTTATGGATATGTTGGCGTTGTGCATTTCTACACACCTTATTGCGGAGATTCCGGATAGCTACGTAGTTATCCCAGTTTGTATCTGTTGGACGACACTTGTACTTAGTTTTAGTTTTTGACGTTTTGAACATTAATTCTTTTATTTCCTCTGTTATCCAGGGTGCCGGAAGATGTTTTATTTTAATTTTGCGTATTGGAGCATGTACGTCATATAATTGAACAAGATTTGAGGTAAAAAGGTTGACTTTGTCATCAACTGATTCCGAGGAGAACAATGGACCCCAGTCAATGCTGCCGGCATCTCCACGAAGATTCTCAAGGTTCATTCCACCAAAATTACGTTGCAGAAGTATTTTCGACTTGGCCTTAGGAGGACGTATTTTGTATGAAAGATAAATTAAATCATGATATGAAAACTCGTCTGCAGAACATTGACCGTGTTTAGCAACGTGTTCACAAGAGGAAACAATTATGAGATCAAGTAGCGAAGGAACTGATTTAGGAAAATTATGTGTGGCGTTAAGTGAAAGAATGGACATGTTCTTAGATTCAACAATAGAAAGAAGAGAAGAGGCACGTGAATCGTTTTTGAGAAGGCAGGTGTTGAAATCACCCATAATGATAGTATGGTTGTAAGACGGACTTAGAGTTTCTAGAATATTTTCAAAGGAAGAGAAGAAATTTATGCGTAAAGATGGACAATAATAAACGCCAAGTAAGAGTTTTGTGTGCTGGAGCTCAATCTCTATAAACAGATGCTCGCCACCATTCGATGGTGGTGGCTGTGTCGACATACTTATAACTGAGAAAGGAATATGTGTACGAAGATATATGGCAACACCGCCCCCACCACCAGCCACACGATCATTTCTTATGAGATTGAATCCAGGAAGAGAGTAGGATATTGAGGGAAGACATGGCTTAAGCCATGACTCGGATATAAGAATAGCATGAATATTCTTACAGTCAAAGGTTGTCAGCAAATAGGAGAAGTGGGCCGGAATACTTTGGGCATTAATATGAACAACATTAAAATTCCCAGATACATCAGAAAACTGAGAATTTATTGTTTCAGCAAGAGAGGGAACGCTCACAAAACTATCATTATCACCTTGAGCTGTTAAAAAACTGTCATCATCACTATTACTATAATCAAATTCTGACATTGAGTTATAATATGAATATAATAATATATTACGAATTAATATACAATGTAATACAAATTAAAAATAAATAAATAAAAAATAATAACAATAACAAAAATAACTATAAAACAAAAGTGAAAAAGACAATTTAGAATAATTAAAGCCAAACAAAAAAAAAAATTGTCCACCCGCCAGTTGAGTGTTTACAGTGTATACTTGTTCATAAGAAAGAGAAAAAGAAGAGAAAAAAAAACACAATAAAAAATATGAACTACTTAAGGATATAATATATACAACAAATACCTACTTATGGGCCGGGGTAATTAGCT
This sequence comes from Agapetus fuscipes, assembly GCA_951799405.1. Taxonomy (NCBI): domain Eukaryota; kingdom Metazoa; phylum Arthropoda; class Insecta; order Trichoptera; family Glossosomatidae; genus Agapetus; species Agapetus fuscipes. The sequence goes on along the minus strand of OX637347.1, from coordinate 3,509,322 downwards.
GGTAGCAGGGACAGAATTTTTAAAGAAATAGATTGCCAGTAAAAATATATAGGTATATAATAATAAGTGTTTTAATTATGTTGATGATATCAGTACGTATATCAGAGAGGGGAAAGGAGCACAACATTAATTAACACAACACATTGACAGATACTTATTCCCAATGTGTTCCCAATTCCCACACTAAGCTAACCTGACACTGGTGTCCCTGCTCTCCGCGAGAATTCGCCACAAAGAAGAAAGATACTTATTTGACAGTATTATCAGCGTAAAAACAACAATTCAGACCTTCTTGGCAGCACGCCGAGGTCTCGAAGAAGCAGTCCTTACCGCGTCCGCTGTCATGGGAGCATCCACCGGCACGATGTTGCTCATATCGCCGTTGGAGGCGACACGATGCCGCGCTCCATCAGCCCCCAGTACGTACACGCAGCCGTCCCTAGTCCAGCACTGGCTGACGCCAAACCTCTCTCGTGCTGCCATGAAAGTGTTGTGCCGTGATTTAGTGAGGAATTCTGACAGTGTTATGCCAGACCCCTTCAGCTTAGTTTTTGAAAGCCAGATGGAGTCCCGAACCACCACACTCTGGAGTTTGATCACTATTGGCCTGGTTTTATGACTGGAACCCTCACGCCCCATACGGTGACACCGCCTGATGTCACTCACTGTGAAATCCGTCATCTTCAGTTTGTCTCGGATGACGTCTGCGACAACCTGCGCTGTCTCCTCTCTTTTATGTTCTGTGACACCATGCAGCAGCAGCATCTTACGTCGTCCCCTCATCTCAAGACGATCAAAGTCCAACGCAAGCATCTCCACTTGCTTTTGAAGATTCTGAAGTGCCTGCAGTGTAAACATCTTAAAGGCAGCGAAGTCAGCAGCCAGATTATTGGAAGTGGTAGATTTATCTGGGGCTTTCTGCAGCTCGGCTTCAAACACAGACATCCTTTGATGAAACATCTCCATCATACTAGTGAGTGTATCCTTCATAGCTTCCATAATGGTATGGTATGTCAATATAATAGTAAAAATAAACACTCAACTGATAGGAATGTACTTAACTTTGAGTTAAAAACATAAAAACATTTAAAATTTAGTTAATTTAAATTTAATTCAAATATTTTAACATTTTAACTATTTTTCTATATATGTATCGCATTCTGGAACAGAAACCTAGTTTGCCGCCTTTGATTTCATACGCCTCATATTGTAATAGTATATGAGAGTTTGTAGATATTTTCCAAGTATTAACCACAACCTGAAACGTCTGAAAGCGGTTTTCAAAGTTAAGGAAAAACATAGATTAGAGAAAAAAATTAGCACTTTTTTCTATTTGCTCCTTTTATTCAAATTTTATCATCTTATTTTTCAATGATAATAATCTCTAATGATAGGATGATTTAATTATTTAAAAAATTCTAATGGAAACATAGTTTGGAATTAAAACTATGTTTCCATTTGAATTTTTTAAATAATTAAAAATGGACTTTCACTGTGTTAATAAATCCACCCTAAAAAATATTATAGGATGATTCATTTGGTGAGCGCTGTTTTTGTGTGAACTATATCTCAAGAGCCTTCTGCGACGGTCACTTGGTCAATGCTATAGAAAGCGCTAATTCTCAAGGACGACCCAGTTGCTGTAAGGCTTTGACCTTTGGTGACCGTTCTGTGGTAAAGGTTTATGATTTTTTTAATCCAGCGAAGAGCATATTTGAAAATATAAATGATTTTTTTTTTGTGCTCTGCTGGGAATAGAACTTACGACATTCCATTAACGAGTCCGAAGTGCTTACCACTAGACTACGGACTGGTCATAAAATAACTTTCAAGAACTTAAAGTACAAGTATGAGGCTTTCACAGCCAGCGGTGGACACTGGAGAGTTGCTTTCCGGGATCTGTTGCCGTGATCTATTGAATATAAAGTTTCCCGACGTTTCACCCATATATGCGATAGGCTTCTTCAGCGTGATGATGATGTGACATTGTATCGATTAAACTTTTGTCAGTTTCCAATGTACCATGTCAAGGATGTTGATACCGGTAAGCAACTCTTCACTTACTCTTAAAGCCATGTGCTCGCTTTGGACCTAGAGGTTCTTATTTTGTCGTGCCGTTGCTTTCACTTCACGAGAATGCCTTCCTCCACATGAGAAAATAGATAGCTTTATATGAGCGTCCCTGTGCTGTGGGTCCTTCTGACACGGTATGAGGCTAGGGCTTAAGCATATTCTGAAGTGTCAACTTGAGGTATTTTTATTTGAATATAGTTTTTTCATGAAAAAACACAGTTTATTTGATTTTATTTGCATAAGCGTTATCAGAATTTATCTGTCCATCATCAGAGGCAAACTAAGATAAAAACAAAAGGCTCAAAGTTCAAGGCGAGGAAGAGCAAGTGGGTGGTTTTTTTTCGGGCAGTTACTGTTAGTATGGACGGATCTAAATCTAAATCTAAGTTGCAAAGATATGTATCATTTGAGGTTCATAATAAATGCATTCCGACAAGCAGACACGCATAATTTCACGCTCACACATCGCACGTTTAATAATAAAGAGCAATAACTCAAAAAACAAAAATGTTGGGAAATCACGTTTGAAGTTCAGACAACCAGTACAACTTGTATGGGATGAAAAAGGGGTCCGATGTTTTATCTCTGTCATATTCGTCCAAATTGAACGGCTGTCGTATTATACCTATTCTTGTCGCATTGTTCTTGCGTTTTATTGCAAAATCTCGATTTTCCCAATTTTCGAGTTATTTCTCTTTATTATTTTAAGCGTGCGACATGCCCCATGTGGACCTACAATATAAAAACCCAATCTCAAATGAACATAAGCCCTGCAACTTTTGCTGATCTTACCTGAAACAGGGGGGACCTTGGATAAAGTCTGATATAGCGCTTAGGCAATTAAACTCAAATAAACATTGAAAATAAAACAATGTTTGTCATACAAAGTTATTGTACATAAATATTTCAAGATGTATTTGCATTCCGAAAATGCACAAACTTTAGAAAATTGCAGTACCTATGGTTTATAGACATTCTTTGCTAAAAGTGTATTTATTTGACTGCAAATATTTCAACAAATTGACAAAGGAAATACGTGCATAGCTCTTCGAGAGTTTTCAAAGGAAAATAAATCTTTAAAATTGTTTTCATTTGAGATATTTCGAAGTGAAATCTCACGCAAAGGCGCAACGTTGCTGCACTTTTGTTTGTGTACAAATAAACTTCGTGGAACCTATTTATTTTCGCTTGCAAGATGAGTCGCAGATAAATATTGAGGCTAATCAAAAGTTTCGTGAAGAGAACCACATGCCAGTACCCTGAGTACGAGTTTTTTCACTTTACTCGAAGCATTGAGTATTCGAGAAAAATGTATGTGAACTTGTAAAGCACCTCTGGCAAAAATGGTTTGGAAACTTGTTTTGGCAGAGGTGCTTTACAAGTTCACATACATTTTTCTCGAATACTCAATACTTCGAGTAAAGTGAAAAAACTCGTACTCAGGGTACAGAGCTGCAAACATTTACACAACTTGGAGTTTGTTTGGATAAGTATTTTGTTGGCAAAGTCACACCTTGCGTCGCAACATAAATTTCTAACTGTCAAATGTTTTCGAGCGTATTGAAACGACATAAATTTGGGAGTTGGCTTCATTAAAATTAACAAGATGATTAAAGGATTCCAGGAAGAAGATTTAGGGAGAAAACTAAGACGAAGGGAGACGAAAGTCGAAAAATTAAACTTTCTCAGATTCGAAAGAAGTCTCTCAGAAGTCAAAAATGATGAGGAGACGCCTGAGAAGTTGCGCCAGTTGCAATTTGCATAGCGACCTAGCTATAAAAATCACATGAGATTATGAGAAACCTTTTTTTGCTAGCTAGTTGCTAAAAACGGCAGTCCCATACAGGACTGTCGTTTTCTCCGCGTGAAAAAAGTTCCCAATTCAAAAATAATTCCGAGTCCATAAAATCTTCAGTTAATTAATCATTGTTCTACATTGTTTTTAAATCATATACCTAAATATCTTTTAAATGTTTCAAGGTCAGTCCATGTTTCTACGTCAGCTCACTTCATGGTGGAAAACGTTCTTTTTTTTCAAATATATTATGTACCTACCTTTTACAAAAAAAATTAACTTTCTCAGATTTTCGAACCTGTAGTGGCTAACTTCATGCTATTAATAATGTTCCATTTTCAAATAATTTATCTATCGTTCTTTCATCCTATGACCAACTTCATTTTATTGAAATTGTTCCATTTTCAAATATGCTTACACGTTTCATGATGAATATTTCAAGGTCATTAGATTTTTAAGGCGTTACCTACTCAATTAAATGCATTAGTAACATTTAACCAAAAAGGTTTATATTTAACGCATGCCCACAAAAAGACACGTGTAAGCAAAGTAAGTACACGTTACAATATGTAAATTTATTGGAAAATTTAGCGAGGCTTAGAAACTAATTTGAAAATCATCAATAAACTTTTTGACTGAATATTAATTTGTCGGTAGATTATTACATCGGCGGTTTTCAGGGGAAATTTTCCAGGTAAATGAACGTAAACTTGTAATCTGCGTTCAAATCCATTAGTGACGACGGTAGCTAGCTGATGGAATATTTTGTGTGGGCTTGTTTGTTTACTTTCTGCTCGTCAATCAACAAGTGAGAGAGAATGCTGGAAATAGCCAAGACGAGGAAATGTTTGTGATTGGAAACGAAACGGCACGCGGTAGAGGCGTGGTGCATGCTGCCAAAGAAAATCATCGAAATCTACAAAATAGAGGCCGTTGCCAAGCCTTGTTTTAGGAAAAGGCGGCAGATTTTCGAACCTGTAGTGGCTAACTTCATGCTATTAACAATGTTCCATTTTCAAATAATTTATCAATCGGTCTTTCATCATGTGACCAACTTCATTTTATTGAAATGGTTCCATTTTCAAATATGCTTACATATTTCATGTTGAATTTTTCAAGGTCATTAGATTTTTAATGGGGCTTCCACACGCTTGCCAACCCATCACAAGTCAAGCGCACAGTGTGTCGTCTAGAACATGCTAGCTGGACAAAATTTTGTCTAATGGACTCATTTTGTCCAGCTAGCATGTTCTAGACGACACACTGTGCGCTTGACTTGTGATGGGTTGGCAAGCGTGTGGAAGCCCCATAAGGTGTTGCTCAATTAAAGATATTAACATTTAACCAAAAAAGGTTTATTATATAAGTTGCTTAATAAATGCGTACATATTTGTTGTGGACGACAGTGCAATAAAAATATTATGATTATGTGTAAGATAAGAGCTGTTTTGTGTGAATCACACCTGAAGCTCTGTTCGGCTAAATTCCTTACACTTAGGAGATCAATCTATGTTGGATCTTGCTAGCGCTTGCGAAAGAACTCCAAATATGACAAAGCCATCGGTAGACCCCCCTCTCAGGAAACGGAAGCAAATGTAGTTCTTTCAACAGCGGAATGATGTGAGAGAATTTGGACATCCCGAAGATCAGTCTACCAGCCGCATTCAGAACAGACTGAAATCTGTTCAGTTGCTTTTTTGACTGGCCGACATATTATAGTGTGGAACAATAATAATTACTGTTCGATTATAATCGATTCCGGCCATCAAGAAAGCACTCACCAATGTTTTAACCACACCGGCGGTAGATACCGTCCTGCTTGATGAGATGTAGGTGCAAATATATATATTTTATTTAAAAAAAAAAAAAAAAACTTTTTGTAATATCTCACATAATCTCCAACAAATCTCATAATTTGGCCGAAATATTTTTTTTTTTTGCCTTTTGACGACGAAAGAAATTATGGCCTATTTATTATTTAATTCCAAAAGATAAACCGTGAGTAGGTAAGAAAATTATATCATTTTATGACTCTGTTTTCATAGAATAACATTACTCCTACCTTTAGGGTCCGCTCAATGAAGCGGCAGGAACTGCAGGCGCGAAGAAAAAATATCTCAGCCGTGAGTTACTCTTTGTTCTGGCTCAGGTAGATTCCTCTTATCGCGCCGAGAACAACCTGAAAGATAAGGACCAGAGTAAGTCGGCGGAACTGAGGAACCGTGCCACGGCAAATAGGTTCAAAGATAATTCGTTTACAGACAGCTTGTCCATGGACAAATCGGTCACACGACAAATCTTACAGGTATTTTTTATTTTATCTTTTTATTAATTTTGTTTTTTTCACGCTTCTCGTGATCTAGCAACAATCCCAAAAGGGATGCCACCCGAGGTATGCTATTAGCTTCAGTAACATCGAACCATTTACTTTTGGAGTCATGGGCACGCCTCTGACCTAGAGGTTCTTGTTTTGTCGTGTCGTTGCGTTGACTTCACGGGAAGGCAATATATAACTTTTTGTATGAGCGTCCATGTGCTGTGGGTCCTTCTGACAGATACATACAGAACGGGTACGAGAAGGGTTTGAGCATACTAGTTCAAAAAGTTCGACCACATAATTTTTAGTCAACGACACTTGGGACACAGATCGTCCACTAAGTGCTTGTTTGGCTTTTGTGCTTGTATGTTTACTGGACCAATGTGTCTCATTAAAACTGGAAATTTATATACAAAATATTTAAAACAACTCTCACATTATTCGTGTTTTTTGTTTTTTTCTCAGCTCAGATTGTGTAGAATGTGATTCTTAAGACACCAATAAAAGGTCATTTTTGAATCAAATGGTTGATAAGCCAAACAGGCACTGGGAGGAGGGGAGATAACTCAACCGCAGACACATCGGTCATGTAAAATTTGGTCACATGACACGACTTTTCAGTCAACGACATTTCGGTCTTATACAAAATGGGCACGAAGACAGCTCTTCATCGCAGAAAACTAACTCTCCAAAAAACCTTTGTAATTACTGTAGTTTTAATTAATTTTTTTGTCATGGATCATATTATATATTTGACGAAACTTTCGTGTGGCCAATTTTTTCGTGTCTGTGGTGGAATTATCTCTAGCCGATTGTTTCTGACTGTAATGTCGTTGGATAAAAAAGTCGTGTGGACCACCTGTCGTGTAACCGATTTATCCTGTCTGTGGACGATTTGTCTGCGACCGATTTGTCGTGAAACTTTAAGGAGAAGAGTAAACAACTTTACTGATAAACAGTGTTACGTTGCCTGCTTGAAATAAAACGGTTGTTATTATTGTTTAAGCGAGCAGGTACTAAGTCATCTCGTGGAAGTGGTTTCTGCGAGCCAAAACAAAGCCATTTAAAATATGTGGCTTGTTGGTTAAGATAAAATAAATTACTGCAGTGTTTATAAGTATCTATGCATAGTAGTTCTTTGGGTTGGTATGCGGCTGACTATCCATGCTGTAGAAAATGGTTCACTTTGCCAATGTCACCCCTGTTTCACGGCAAGAGTTGCAGGGTGTATGTTCATTTGAGATTTGGGTTTTTATGTTGTAGGTTCACATGCGGCATGTGCAAGCGCGAACTTATACGTGTCTGCGCGTGAAAATGCATATAATGTAAATCCTTAATGTTACATTTCCATATACCTAAACATATATATAAAAAAAAATGTAAATAAACATATCTTTGCCACTTAGATTAGATTAGATATAATTTTATGTTGTACAAGGAATTCCCAAAGCATGTCCTTTGTTAACCAAAATAGCCAGACAATTTGCTCGGGTCTACGTTATTTCTGGTACATGACCATTGGTAGGAAATTCCAATACTTGCTAAGAAAGTCAGAAGTCACTAAATTCTACCAAGATACCTACCAGACACGTGAAAACAAAATGCCAAAAAATCTTTCTATGGTAATAACGCCTTAAAAAACGCAACTAAACCACACATATTGTGTAACTTCTTGCCTGCGTTATCCCCGAAGGGGTCACATGTGTCGATTCGGGACCTATTTATTTTTACGGGTAAGGGGGACATCCTCATACCAACCACTTGCAGTTGAAGTGGAAGTTTCCCAGCTCCCGGGGGGGCTGTAGTTTTTCTGTGTGAGAATTATAAAATAAGAAATTAAATAATTTGTATCTACCCCTTACCACATACATGAGCTTAGTCTTTTTTTCCTCCTAGAAAGGTGAAAATGATATTTTATTTTATCCAATCTCTGCAGTACAGTACCAATACTATCAAACATAGCATAAATTGGCTCAGTTGGTAAAGTGCTTGCATTCCATGCCGTGAGCTCGGGTCCGAATCCCACCGAGGGTGTCAGAAATGATTTCCCGTTTTGGTGTTTATCTCAAACCCAAAAACAAAATACCGGCAAGGCTTACTCAGCCTTCACAAGTTATGAATACCAGCCCTCTCGGGAGCTGGGAAACCCCCACTTCAACTGAAGCGGTTGGCGTTAGGCCGGCCCCCTTATAATCTATAATCTAAGTTGCAAGGATATATTCATTTAAAGCTCTCAGATGCATGCCCACAAACAAACACGTGTAGTTCGCGCTTACAAATGCTGAATGTGTACTTACAAATGAAATCCAAACCTCAAATGAACATAAGCCCCACAACTTTTGCCGACCTTCCCTGAAACAGGGGTGACATTGGCAAAGTGAACCATTTTTTACAGTGTGGGTGGTCAGCCGCATACCAACCTATAAGTCAAGGAACTGAATAAATGATGGATATGAATCAATTAAAAGAGGTATGTCAGGATAGGTAAAAATGGAGGTAGCTCTGCATAGGCTCTGGCCACCCCTAGCAGAATAGCGACAGAGGTACAGTTACAGTATTAACGCGATCGAAGAGAGTATAGGCAATATTTTACACCCATACTGTAAAAAATGGTTCACTTTGCCAATGTCACCCCTGTTTCAGGGAAGGTCGGCAAAAGTTGTGGGGCTTATGTTCATTTGAGGTTTGGATTTTATTTGTAAGTACACATTCAGCATTTTAAGCGCGAACTACACTTGTTGGTTTGTGGGCATACATCTGAGAGCTTTAAATGAATATATCCTTGCAACTTAGATTATAGATAGATTATTATAGGGTACAGCATCACATGCCGTTATTCAAGGAATGCACGCACGATGGCCGCACATTTCACAATTTGAATTTTAAACGCGTCACGACACCTGCTAGTAAATTTACGGTGATGATGATGATCGACAGGTCGTTATGGAAAACTTCCGGTGCTTCCTTTTAAGGGGCGCCACCAATCGATCCATGAATTTTAATTATCTTGTTGTGATTAGCCGGTGAAATTACATTACAAGCATCTGAAGCATTTCGCTTCGAGCGATCGCCATATTGTTTTAAACGTCAGTATTTTATATCGAGTTATAAGTAATTATAATATGAGCGAAGAAAAAGAGAGCGTTGATACATACTGTTATACCCTATTTACATTCGAAGTGAGAAGGGAAGTTAGCAAGGCATGTGTGTAAACGCGTATAATCGCGTAAAGGCGAGTGGCAAGGGAGGAGTGGCTATAAGCATACGCAAGTACATGCTGTAGCCAATTGTAACAATCGGACTCTTGAATCGTTCCTTTGAAAAAGACCGCTGACTTTGGGGTAAATACTTCCCCTAAGAACAGGCTGCTCGTGAAGCGAGTGAGCAAGGAAGTACGCATGTTTACACCAATGTTCTGCCCACTGCCGCTAGAAGCTGAATGTAAATGGGGCATTACGAATATATGTAATTGTGTGTTTTGTTTGTCTGTGTGAGTCTGTGAAGTCTCCCAGAAGTAGGCAAATGCTTTGGGGTAGCTGGGCCAGTTGCCCAGAGTAAGCTGCCTGTCGACCTTCGCTCTGACCAGGCCACCACCACCGAGGAGCCACGGCGCCCTTGAGATGGTCTCTGATCATTAAACGGCGCCAGCGGAAATAAATCATCCATCATCATCATCACTTATATAATTTTATATTTGTATTAGTCGAGATCGCTCAAGTGTTTGGATGTTCTAATAAAAGTCTCGCATGTTCCCATTCTCAGTGATTCGATAATAATCCATATCTTCTCTATAAAAATGGTCAAAACTGTCTGTAGAGGGAAGAAACGAACTGACCGTACAATTGTACAGGTGTAGTGTGACTCTAAATGTGAACAGGATCTGAAATAAATTGTGAAAAATAAATAACCGCAATTTTTATTAAATTGAACCCGTCAAAATAACAACTATAGATTCTTGTTTCTTGTAAATTAATTGTCAACGCAAATTGCTGTTATTTTCAGGAAATACAATCATTGTAAATTTTTAATTAAAATCCCCGCAGCGAGTTGATTTGAAACATTAACAATGTTTATAATAACTTTATTGTCTTCTCAGCACAATGGGATTGAAGGGAAAGGGATGAACCGAAAAGGGCGCGGCAAGAGGACAAAAGTAAATTTCGCGAGACGGGCAGAAAGTAATGAAAACGGCACCGATTTAAACGCGCAAAACCCTTGTTCTATAATGCGAAATGGCATCTCGCAATATTCCAATTAAAATAGATAAAATGTAATAAAGCTTTCAAAGTTTTATTACAGCTTTATTTCCCCCGGCTCACCTTTTGAATCGGCACAATTTGAAATGAGAATTGTATTTATTATTTATTTAGATATTCTACCTTTAATCTAAGTTGAAAGATTTATTAACATTTAAAATTCATATGAAATGCATGTCCACAAACAGACACGTTAACATCCAAAAACGCAATGCTGTATGTGTATTAACAAATTAAAATCCAAGCTTCAAATCAATATAAACCCTGCAACTTATGTCAACTTTCCCTGAAACAGGGGTGACATTGGCAAAGTGAACAATTTTTTACAGTACCAATTTTACTTATAAGCAACTCGCAACTAAGCTATACATATAGAGCAACTTCTTGCCGCGCTATCCCCGAAGGATTTCGCATGTGGCGAGTGGAACCTATTTATTTTTACAGGTAAAGGTGCTGGATTTCGACTACCGCTTCAGTTGAAGTGGGGGTTTCCTAGCTCCCGAGAGGGCTGATACTCATTTCTTGTGAAGGCTGAATAAACCTTACCGGTAATTTATTTTGAGATTTGAAATAAACACCGAAACGGGAAATCATTTCTGACAACCTTGTTGGGATTCGAACCCCAACTCACGGGATGCAATGCAAGCACTCTACCAACTGAGCGCTATCGACAGGACATCTACCGTTCTCCAAGTCAAGAAATACAAATGTTTACTTCTTGAAAAAAAAAAATGTTTTCTAGATAACGAAAAGTATGAGAAAGAAACATAATTATGAGACTGGACAGAATAATTGTGCACTCTGTTATATTTTATCTAAATTAGCACAAGTTTTGAGTTTCCTTTTTTTTTTTGTTCGCGAAATTAGTCGTATTTTTTATTCGTATCTTTAGGACTTTTAAGTGGAATTTTCCCGGCTTTTCTCCTGGGATTAAAATAAGTGTTTTATGCGAGAAAGATGCTTATAGGTAGCTACGTTTCCATCCTAACGATAAATTTAATACGTCTTTTTCGCACAAACATTTTAATTTTAAAAATATGCAAAATTTTAAAATATCGCCACCCTAAAAGTTATACTGAATAAGTGCTGATTCACTGATTTTAGAAATCGTGGATAAACCTTTTTATTTAATGTAACTTAAAAATTAAAAATTATTTTATTAGAAAGACAGGATTATAGATTATAGACATGCTCATAGCGTAGTGTGTTCTCTTGTATAAAATAGGAAAAAAGGTGAAATTATCAAAAATCAATTTTAGCTTCATAAGTCATTTATTCTGTTTTACCTTTAAGGTACCAATATGTTAAATGGGTTTTTACTTGAAGGTACATCCAATCGGTCCGTAGTCTAGTGGTTAACACTTCGGACTTGTGATTGGAAGGAAGTGGGTTCGAATTCTGGCGGCCTTTACCAAAAACCGGTCACCATAGTTCTGTAGAATTTTTTTTTTCATATTAGTAATAATCTAATCTAAGGCGCACTCATATCAAACTCATACCCACAAACAGACACTTGTAAGTTCGCGCTAACAAATGCTGCATGTATACTTACAATTCAAAAACCAAACCTCAAATGAACATGAGCCCTGAAACTTTTGCCGATCTTCCCTGAAACAGGGGTGCTATTAGCAAAGTGAACCATTTTTTACAGCACGGTTGGTAAAGCTCACATCAGACTAAAAGCTAAATGAAGATAATATGAAAATCATACAAAATCTTATATCGAATAAGAGTTTTAGGCTTACACGGCCGGCTGATGATGCTGGAGTGAAGTTTTCCGGGATCTGTTGCCGTCCAATGTTCAGTTGGCGCAAAGAAAATCAAAACGCTTGGCCGAAAAACAGTAGAAAACATGTAGAAAAAGTCGTTATATGTGTAATTTCTCTTACATATATTCATAGTTTCGCAATGCGATTCATAGATGGGGCTTTTAAAACAACAAACACACGCTGTAGAAGCAAGATGGTAGACATATAAGCCCTTTGCACACACACTGACCTCACAGTTCTCATCAAGATCTTCATCATCATCATACTTCACGCTGAAGAAGCCCATCGTAGAAATGGGCGAAACGTCCGGAAGCTCCAGCTTCCACAGACCACGGCAACAGATCCCGGAAAACTTCACTCCAGCATCAAATCTTATATCGTTGCCTACCCACGGGTGAAATGCTGTGCACGTCCCTGACTATTATCTATACATAATGACTATTTGACACATAAAATACGTCAGTTACAGAGCATACAAATTCACTTTTCACGCTGATTCGCCAGCCGAGTTGCAAATATGCGACCCGTACCTACTGCGAAATGTAGTTCCATGTTAGAACGACACAGTGACAGAACGACACATGACATCTAAATCTAAATCTAAGCTGCAAGGATAGGTAACATTTGAGATTCATATTAAATGCATTCCCAAAAGCAGACACGCATAATTTCGCGCTCACACATGCCGCATGTGGACCTACAGTATAAAAAACCTTATCTCAAATAAACATAAGCCCTGCAACTCTTGCCGACCTTCCCTGAAACAGGGGTGACATTGGCAAAGTGAACCATTTTTTACAGTGTGGGTGGTCAGCCTCATACCAACCTATAAGTCAAGGAATTCAACCAATAAGTCAATGAAGGAATGTGGACCTACAATATAAAAACCCAATTCTCAAATGGACATAAGCCCAGCAACTCTTGCCGACCTTCCCTATAAAATAAAACAAAATAATAAAGCAATATGCTAGAACATCATCATGGCAGTACATCACATGACAAAACATCACTATGACAAAACAACACAAGGAAAAAACATCACATGACAAAACATTACAAACATTTATTTTGCTTCCACTCGCCACATGCGACTCTTTCGGGGATAACGCGTTAAGAAGTTGCTCTTTATGTGCAGATAAATAGGTTTTTTTTTGTAACTCATAATGATAATTAGGGCGTTCATTTTTCTTAAATAATAATAACCAAATAATATATGTACGCATGAGTTCCATTTTCTCATGTTTCTAATGTCTTACTTGTTTGTCATGCCGTTTATGGTGTTTTCTATTTTGTGATTTTTGTCGTGTGATGTTTTTTCATGTGCCATGTATGGTAGTTGTTTGGTCATTTGATGTTTTGTCTTGTGATGTTTTGTCATGTGATGTACTGTCATTGTGATGTTCTGTCATATGTCGTTTTGTCACTGTGTCTCTCCATCATGGAACCACACTATACAGCCGTGGGCGTTCTTAAAACAGCCAACATTGACAGAGAAGTGCTCCTAGTATAAAACATCGCGTTAACTTACCTCGATCGCGTAAATCCAAAAAATGTATATAATCTAAATCGCTCTATAGGAGTGCCAACGTAAATTGCATGCATTCTCCGATTACGCAATCGAGGTGTAATGTAATGTTTACGATTTTTATTTTTTACATTTGCGTAATTTACGTAATGTTTTACACTTGGAGTAAAGGGCAAACAGATACAATTTATGACAAGTTCTAGATTTGAATAAAGCCACCGGGTACAGTGACACTAGTACAAACCATTGCATTCAACTCAAACGCAACGTTTTACTAAATGTGTATGGAAATGAAAAGAGTGCTCCTCGTTGAGCGTTTGAGTTACAATGTATTTTTGGTGAAATTGTTGAGTTTTGAGTGTAAGTGAATGTTTTGCATAGTACAGACTACAATCTACATCAGTGATGAGCAGCGAGTTGGCCAACATTGATAATTAAATTGAGAACAAGGCAGAGATTGTAGAAGGAGTTTGGAGAAATGGATACATGTCAAGATGTGTAATTTTCTTACAGTGTTATTCACAAAGCGTTTGATACACAGATGATCATCTTTTTTTGTACGGAAAAATTCACGTTAGGTGACGGTTGAGCCATGGATTTGTTGTGTGTGAATAACATCGTTGGAGACAGAGTAATACAATTTTTGCCGAAAGTCATGTTTTACTTGGGTAATGTTATGTCAATGCTGAGGCATATTTTATTTATTAATGGCTGTACCCTGCCACCCCTTGTGGTGGCTTGTCTGGTAACTGTTATCATGCCGCCATTTTGTTAGGGATGGCCAGTATCTCCGCACATGTGTCTGTACTGTGCTAAGAATATCCTTGTCATATGGTGAAAATAGTTTAAGCATATTGCTCTTGACCGGTCCGTAGTTCAGTGGTAACACTTCAGACTCTGAATGGGAAGGCTATGGGTTCGATTCCCGGCGGAGCACAAACAATATACCATTTTTATTTTCAAATTTGCTCTTCACTGGGTTGAAAATTTTATAAACCTTTACCAATGACTGGTCACCAAAAGTCCATCCAGCCTTACAGCAACTGGGTCTTGCCTGAGAATTGTCACTTTGTAGCGACGACGACCGAGCTCGTAAAAAGGTCGATAGCTCAAATGGTAGAATGCTTGCATTCCATGCCGAGAGCAAGAGTTCGATCTCAAGGTGTACTCAGCCTTCACAATAAATGAGGACCAGCCCCCTCGGGAGCTGGGAAGCCCCCGATTCAACTGAAGTGGTTGGTGTAAAGCCAGCCCCCTTACCTGAAAAAATAAATAGGCCCGAACCGCCACATGCGATCCCTTCGGGGACAACGCAGTCTAGAAGTTACACTATATGTGTAGCTTAGTTGCATTGCTATCATTTCATTTATTGATCCATTTTTTTTATATAGTGGGCATGTACACAATAAGATCTATCAGCATGCAATATAGTGGAACAGATCCCGGCTTACGACAGTGAAGTATTATAACATGAGACACAACTGTCAGCCTGTCCTGTCAAACGCAAAAGAAGCAGTCCGGTAAAAATAGACCAAAAAATGTGTTGCTTAAATTTTTGGATGGAAGCAAGTATAAAGTTTTCTTGCTGGCATTCCTTTACAATGAATACATTTGCTAACTTGGACTTTCAATTTTTATTTTAAGCAATGAGTGGAGACCAAAGACCTTTGACAAATTTAAGTCCTACGGGAATTATTGAAATGTCTATATTGAACAGATTTAATGCTTCTATGTTTACAGTGTAGTCACACTGTGAGCATTTTTCTTCTCTCTCTAACTAATGACGATTCGCATTAACGTAAGTTGAAACGGATTTAAAATCTATTTGCGTTGAAACAATTTCATATTATTCGTCACTGCCCTGATCCAACCGTGGAATCTGATCTCATGCTTTCGGCAGATCGGGTAAATCTACATACAAGCAATACCCTCTTACTCGGTCCATGAACTTAAACGTTATAGTGTTCACCAAATGCGTGTGGAAACGAAAACAGCGCTACTTGTGAACGATCGAGTTTTCCTGCATTTGTGTTGAAACGCTGGCCTTTATTTTGTGCTTGAGGCACTGATGTCATGCATTCGATAGAGTGGATAAATCTGCACCAAGATGCAGTCATGCAGTTACTCTAAGTAAATTTCTGGTTTACGAATCATCCCAGTAGATAGCCGTCAAGATACACAAGATTTACTCTAATGATGGAAACCGTGAATCAATATGAGTGTGGTTTATTTTGTGAGCGCTGTTTTGTGAAATCACACCTCAAGAGCCCTCCTCAAGCTTGCAAAAGAAAGCGTCTATTACCATGCAAGACTTACTTACTTACTATTCGGCAGGATGCCAGGTCTTTTGTAAAAAAAAATATGCTCCACCTGGATTCGAACATTCCGATTACGAATCCATAGCGCTAACCACTAGACTATGAACTTGTTATTCGAAAAAATGTTGTGTCAGCAATGCAAATTATGCAATACAAATAGTACAACAGTTTAGATTATTATTAACTGTTTTTTGTTGTTGTTAAAAAAACTTGAAATGCATTTTTTGTGTGTTATGTTACCGTACTGATTTACGTCATCATGACTCAATTTTATGTCAGATCAGCTAATTATCAATAATTTTATTAATCATCAATCTATAATCTAAGTTGCAAAGACAATCAGACACGTTTGAGTTCGCACTTACACATGCCGCATGTGTAATTAAGTTACTGAAAAACAAAACATTTCAAAAAATAAAAACAGATTTAATTCCAAACGAATTGCCAAGAGAGTGCAAAGATAAAATAACAAATTCATATTAAATGCATGCTTACAAGCAGACACGCATAAAATCACGCTTAAAAATACTGCATTTGTACTTAGAAATTAAAATCTAAAGCTCAAATAAACATAAACACTGCAACTTTTGCAACGAGAGGTAGAAACGGAACCAACTCTGCAGAGGCTCTGGCAGCCCCTAGCGGAATCGCGACACAGTTTCTCTTACTTTAACCTAATCAACGTTCTATGAGAAATCAACCTTCACTAATTTAAAGTAAAGATACGTAGTTCTAAGTAAAGGCTTAACGTCATTTTCATGAAATCTGATTAAATATACTGTAAGTATTAAATAATATTATTTATATGAAAGCCAATTTGCCTATTAATATTCTGAGAACTTAGTAATTGACTACTCAATTTATAGTTCTATTTATGATTTAGTCGACAAATAAGTCGTATGGAACCAAAGGCCCGGAAATCATTTTTTTTTTGATAGTGAAAAAACATATTTTTATATTTTTTAGGGTGGATTTATTAACACAGTGAAAGTCAATTTTTAATAATTTAAAAAATAATTTTATAACCAATCTGCTCCTGAAGATACCTCATTAGGCGAAAATGTTTGAGCACAAAAAATAAATAAATAAGTGAATTAAAACTTGGTTTTCATTTGATTTTTTTAAATAATCAAACATATTTTTGTTTGTCTTATCTCCAACAGAAATAATTTCGTAGATTAAAATAAAAATTGCTTTGTTTTAATTCACATGAGTTTTATTTTGTACACGACCAGTTTTGGGAGAAGCAGTACCTCCCATCTTCAGGTGTAAAACAAAGCAATTTTTATTTTAATCTATTGAAATGAACTTTCACAAAGTGACTGCTGAAAATCTAGATAATAGAAATAATTTCACCTTAGCAATGTTACTATGTGTACTGGTCCAATGTGTCTTATGAATAATAGAAATGTATTTAAAAAATATGAAATACAAATCACATATTATACTATTTAACTTTTTTTTTCTGAGCTTAGGTTGTGTAGAATTTTCATTCAATTGCCATTTTTTTCTTTAAAAATTGACAATTATACCGTCCAAAGCACATCTTAAGATTTAGAACGCGTGCGCACAGCGTTCGCGCGTGCATGATTTTCCAATCTGCCAACTTTCTGGAAAGATTTTGTAATTTCACCGAGATTTTTTGTTTACTACAAAATGACACTGTGATAATCTTTACTCTCATTTTACCTAAGTCAATTTGCTGTAAAATAAGTTGAAACGGATATAGTGTATATTTTCGTTACAATATCTTATAGTCCATAGATATTTTAAGTCAATGTATACGTAAAATTTCCAAATAGCTAAATCTGGTTCATTTGATCCTCCAGACTGGTATAAATAGCCTACTGGTGTGACGTCAATGGAATGAGGGTGATTATTTAGAAAATAATTATTAGGTAAGTAGTTATTAATGGTTTCAGTTTCCAACGTGACTTGTTTATGCAGCCATAGCGTTTACCAAAAATATACATGGAAACTAAAACAGCGCAATCTGTGAGCGTTTTACTTTTCAAATATTTTTGGGGTTTACGCTATAGTTTAGTAATAACGCAATGGTTTAAGTTTTCTTTACAACATGATTTCTCTATGCAGCCAAAAATATACAAGAAAATTTACCAAAAATATACATGGAAACTAACACAGCACACTCAGTAAGTTTTTTAGTTTTCTTACATTTTTGAGGTTAACACTACAGTTTAGTACCTAATAACTTCATGGTTTCAGTTTTCCATATAACATGATTTGTCTACGCAGCCATAACATTTACCAAAAATATATATGCAATCTGTGACAGCACATCCAGTGAGCGTTTTACTTTTTTTACATTTTTGAGGTAAACGCTACAGTTTTTAGTTATAACGTTATGGTTTCAATTTCCCTAATAACATGATCAGAATAATTAATCTCTTCGGTTGGTAATTTATAACGTCACACTGCTATAATTATAAACGTCAACATGTTATTTAAAATGATAATATTATAATTTTAGCTTAGTTAACAATTATTCACTCGAACAATAATGACAAACAAATTTGTTTATTAATATACAAGTTTTTGGTTAAAAACTGAATGGAGTCGGCACTAGTAAAAATGTGACGTCAGTAAGATGTTAGGGAAAAACCTTGCAAATTTTTTGTTAAAGGTTGCTAAGGACCTAGAGACCTGTGATGTCAAACCAACAAAATCCAAATCGTATAAAAAATAACAGCATATATCCAGATGATACTCGTAGCTTAATAATTCAGTATTAGTTTTTTTCAAGCAGGAAGTCTTTGTTTGAATCCAGCGGATGCAATTTTTGAAAAAAAAGAGGGCAAAGAAAAAATTTTTTTCTTTTAATCTTCAGTTCATTCTTGATCACTGCACAACAAGAGCGTCTCCTGATGACGTAAGACGTTGGTTACAAAACCAACGTAAAGTCGAGAATAAAGTAAATTCTCTTAAAACGGTTCGTTTGATATGCAAATTATTAAAATTTATTTAATTTTGTAAATTATAAGCTTAACTTTCGAAAGAGTAATATATTAAATATTTTTTGTAAGTCCAGATGTGTGGAGGAACTGTTTCAAAAGGCGCAGGACAGGAACTTCTTCGCCAAGGTGATTGTCTATGTTAGGGGGACCCGACATGACATGTAAAGTAGACGAAGAAGGTACTCAATTTGAGTTGAATTGATTTTATTATGAAATATTCAGTCATTTATTTTCTTTCCATTTTCTTCTGGATGTTTTGTTGGAGTAAAGTTTTTTCGAAGTAATTTCGCAGAGAAATTAAACCATACAATAGATCGCTTTGTTTCTATTCTCAGAGAGGAATGAGGTATTCGAGAGTGATTGGAGCTTTTCGTTTGTATTGAGAAAAAAAGCTTCTTAATTATAAGAAATCCATATGTCGTTAATTATACAAACTGTTTGTGTCTCTTGACTTATAGGTTGGTATGAGGCTTACAAACTAACCAAACTGTAAAAAAATTATTCTCTTTTTCAATATCACCCCTGTTTAAGGGAAGGCCAGAGTTGCAGTGCTTTCATTCATTTGAGATAAGGGTTTTTATATTGTAGGTCCGCATGCGGCATGTGTAAGCGCGAACTTATTGGTATGAGGCTGACCACCCATACTGAAAAAAATGGTTCACTTCGCTAATGTCACCCTGTTTAAGTGAAGGTCAATAAAAGTTGCCGGGTGTATGTGCATTTGAGGTTTGAATTTTAGTTTTTAAGTAGTACACATGCAGAATTTGTAAGTTTTACACGTGTCGTTTGTGGGCATGCATTTAATATGAATTTTTAATGTTAAAATATGTCTCTTTGCAACTTAGATTATAGAGGTAAGTATACGCAATTCTTTATACTAAGCGCATTGTTGTTTCTGAACAAATATTGGCAAGGCCGAATGAATAGAGCTATTACTGCTATTAGCATTATCCGATACTTCTCTGCACATATTATATTTAAGTTTCTCATGAATAAACATGGTTTTAAATGAATACATCGCGACACAGAATGCCACTGCATTTTGCGAATATCATTTTCATACAAATTCTATTTCAAACTGTTTTCTTTTATGATAATGAAGAATTTCAGCACTCCTTTATTTTGGTATCTAAGTTGCGGATCTCTGACAGAACAACACATGACAGAACATCGCATCACAAAACTTCACATGACAGTAAATCACATGACAAAACATTAAAATGACAAGACACACCTAAAACAGAAACAACCATAAACGGCACATGTAAAAACATTTCAGAGGGCTTTTGAGGTGTGATACACACAAAAACAGCGGTCACCAAATAAGTCATCCCAATATTATTATTAATATCATCACATGACAAAACATCGCGCATGACATGTGATGTTCTGTCATGTGTTGTTCTGTCATGTGTCACGTTTTATCATTCTGAAAAAAAAACTTCAAAAGTCACACCTAGTAGGTACCTAGTCGTCTCTCAAGTGCTAGTTTGGCTTATCTACCATTTGATCCAAAGATGAATTTTCAATGAAATTGTCTTCAGAATCACGGTCTGAACAATCTGATTTAAGAAAAAAACGTAAAACACGATGTGAGCGTTGATTTACGTTATATTTTTGAAATCAATTTACAGTTTTTATAAGACACATTGGTACAATACACATAAAAACATTGCTAATGTGAAATTACCTCTGATGGTCATACGACCAACAAGCACTAAGGAGGCATGGAAAATGTAGCACAATAAATTTTGTAAGGACTCTTTGTTACTGCTCCTTGCCGCGGAAAGATAATTTTCAGTGTCAAGAATGAAATCCACAAAAAAACATGTCAACAAAAAGTGGTTTGGGTAGCAGATAATTCGCATCAGTGGTTTTTAAGCTTTCACACTTGCATGACCACGGTAAGCACATTAGTTCTGGTCAAAAGACAATACAAAACTATAAATGTGTACATGTATTTTTTGTAAGTAAATAATTAATTTAGTTTTCATCGAAGTCGCATCCTACGTCATCGAGTAACTTGTATCAAAGAGACACGTCTGATAACTTCGGCTAAGACTCCGACAAGACATTGAGAAACCCGTTCTTCCCTACAACACAGATTGTAAAATTAGCGCATCAAGGTACAGTTATTCCAATGGACAACAACATTGTGACGTCATAAGGAATAGGCATGGTATGTTTTTTTGGTTGCTATGGTCATTATACAAGTGTGGCGTTTGTCCGCCTGGAAAAACATAATATTTTAAAATTTTAACCGATTTCAATTCTTTGAATCATCATCTTCTTATTCTTTGTCCCTACAGCTCATATCTCCCCTTGGCCTCCATCAGCCTTCGCCTCCAACTCCTCCTGTCTACCGCTGCGGCTTTCCAGTCTGTCACCTGCAGTACTTGGTTTGCGTCCTTCCTCACCTCATCCTCCCATCTCAGTCTAGGTCTGACAACTCTTCTTTTCCCACCCGGGTACTGTCATCTATCGTCACTATCACGGTTTTCTAAAGCTTTTAAAACCAAAATGTGATCGCTCTGCCACACCAGGAGACCCCAGGGTTCAATCGGTCCGCACAGAGCAAGGCCTTTGTAGCTCCTTGCTCCACAAATGAGGTTTGGCTCCATCTCCAGGGTGTGACTGTGGGGCGGAGAACCACACTCTCTGGCGCATAGTGAAGGAGTGCCCCATCAGAAGACACCTTCCTAGCCTGACAGACCTCCACGAAGCCACGCCAGGAGCAGTAAAGCGCATGGAGGTCCTGGATCTTCGCCTCTGACGTGGCCCAATGGCCAAGATATATGTTGCGCTTGCCGGCAATACGCAAAGTAAAGTAAGTAATCACATTTTTCTAAAAAAACCTTAACCCGATTTTAACCATACTTTTTCTCTTGCGAATTTTTGGAATATTCGTACTTGAGGGGAATGAATGGAGTATCCAGAGTCATAATAAAAGGAGAGCCTGTATGAAGAAGGTTATGACTCTGAAAAAATTGAAAGAAGTGTGTAAGGACAGAAAGAAATGGCGGATAATCTGTGATGTTGGCGGCTAGGATTTTTTTAAACAAGAATTTGTTTTCTGTTAGTTTTTACTGTCCATACATATTATAATTTGTTGATTTAAAAAATGTAATTTGTTGTGTATGTTCCTTGACTTATAGGTTGGTATGCGGCTGACTACCCATGCTGTAGAAAATGGTTCACTTTGACAATGTCATCCCCTGTTTCAGGGAAGGTCGGCAGGAGTTGCGGGGTGTATGTTCATTTGAGATTCGGGTTTTTATATTGAAGGACTACATGAGGCATTTTTAAGCGCGAACTTAAACATGTCTATTTTGTGAATATGCATATAATGTGAATCTCTAATGTTACTTATATTTTGCAACTTAGATTAGATTAGATCAGATTGGGGTCATAATATTATTGGCATACGTAAAAAAAACGACATAAAATTTTCTTCAGCACGTACAGTATGTTTACGTTCCCCCCGTGTAGGTTTTCTTGTGTGACGCATTGACAAATGTTTTTTGCGATGAAAAATGGTTTCGCGTATTTATTTTCGCCGTCGAAATTGATATTTGACGTAATATTTTTGCAAAACGATCAGCAAAAGGATCGAGACGGGAATTTATGAAGACGCCTTTCAACTCGTGGAAATATCATTTTCGCAAAAAAAATCGCCATTATGCAAATTTCTGCTATTTCAGGCTTCAGAGTTGTTGCAAATAATGTGATGTACCAATTTTTTCGTTCGTATATTGAATGATACCGCAAAATTACATACTGATCGAAAGGGCGTACGTTCGGTTCCCAGTGGAGCACAGAAAAAGGTTTATATTTTAAAAATACATGTCACTGGGTTGAAAAATTTGTGCACCTTAACCAAAAAGACCGGTCAAAAAAGGTGAATCCAGCCTTACAGTAACTGGAGGAATTGGTGCTGTCTACAGCGACGACCAAGCTTGTAGATGGCTCTTTTGGTGCTCAAAAATAGCGCTCTGCAATCTTCTATCTATTACATAAGTTGCAAGGATATATTCTATAATCTATAATCTAAGTTTCAAAGATATATTAACATTCAAAATTAATATTAAAAGCATGCTCATAAACCACGCGTAAGTTCGCTCTAACAAATGCTGCATGTGTACTTACAAATTAAAATCCATACCTCAAATGAACATAAAAGCCCTGCAACTTTTGGAGACCTTCTCTGAAACAGGTGTGACATTGTCAGAGTGAACCATTTTCACAGTATGAGTGACCATCCATATGGCATACCAGCTGGCAGCTATAGTACTTTAAGTGATTGTAGATTATAGTACACTATGTCATTGTGGAGATTCACATTTCGTTCCCTCAATACTTTTTTGGCTTATCTACCGTTTTTATCAATGATGACTTTTCTATTTAATTGTCTAAGGAATCACATTCTACACAATCTGAGCTTAGTAAAAAATGTACAACACGATAATGTGAGAGTTGCTATTAATATTTTCATAATCAATTTCCAGCATTCATAAGACAGACACATTGGAGCAGCACCTACACGAGCAAAAATTGCACATGCAAAATTACCTCTGTTGGAGATAAGACAAACAAGCACTAATGTGACCACTTACTCGCTTGTAGAATATACATATACCTAATGCATATGTGCATGGAGAGTGAACTTCAAATGTCAATGTATGTATTTCTACATTACATATACATGGAAATTATAGATGCACCCGATAAGAAGAGGTAAGACGGGATGTAACCTATGACTTCTCTTTCTTTTGCAATCTTTCGCAAACATCACACGCGGATTTGCACGATCGCGAATTTTAATTTTCCGATGTTTCACTACGGATAGCATCTCAGTGTCAGTCCCACAAATGTGCCGCGAATAATGTTAACTCAATAAGTTGAATTTCAGGTTCTCTTACCACAACGCCGTGTGAGATTCAATTGTCAGAGCCACAAGTACAAAACGTCACTTTCAAACTGCATCCAAAGCGTTTTACTAAAAAAATATGAAAACTGAGTCATCACCTCTACTTGGCGTTTTTGTTTCCGTGCATTTTTGGTAAAACTTCGTGGTTTAGTTTATACTACTTGTGGTACAGCCGTCAGATATTCTCAGTATTGCAATTCATATTGTCTGGCAGAGTTTCGTCTGTTGGAATAAGTAGGAAAAGAACCGTCTCCAATGTTATGACAATCTAAAATATTATTCGCAACTAAACTACACATATAGTGTAACTTCCTGCCTGCGTTATCCTCGAAGGGGTTGCATATGGCGATTCGGGACCTATTTATTTTTATGGGTAAGGGGGCCGGCCTCACACCAACCCCTTTCAGTTGAAGTGGGGGTTTCCCAGCTCCCGGGGGGCTGGTTCTCATTTCTTGTGTAGGCTGAGTAAGCCATGAGATCAAACGCTTTCGGCATGGTTTGCAAGCATTCTACCAAATGAGCTATCGACCTTTTTACGAGCTTGTTCGACGTCGCTACAAAGCGACAATTGCCAAGTAAGACCCAGTTGCTGTAAGGCTGGATGGACCTTTGGTGACCGGTCATTGGTAAAGGTTTATGATTTTTTCAACCCAGCGATGAGCAAATATGAAAATATAAATGGTATATTTTTTGTGCTCCGCCGGGAATCGAACCCACAACCTTCCCATTCAGAGTCCGAAGTGTTACCACTGAACTACGGACCGGCCAACAATCTAAAATATTATTCGAAGAGATGTATTTGTATTAAAAAATCAAGCTTTGCGGTAGCCGGGCCTAGACAATTTGCCCGTCAATGTTCGAATAAAAAAAAATAATCCACCACCACTTCTAGAATAGAACTGAAGACGTTGCTGTGTTCAAGTAGTCATGGCGCCCTTGAGATGGTCCTGGACCATTAAATGGCGCCACAGGTTTTTCTTTGCGAGTTGGTTTATTATCTTGAGCGCTTACGGAGTGTTACTATTACACTTTTATGAAGGGAATCATTAAATATTTATACTATTTTTTACATAATTTTTTGAAAATTGATTACACCATACATTGTTCTTGTGTGTAAGTAACACAAATACCACACTCATCTGAGAAGTAAAAGTGTACAAGTAAGTATATTTAATTTTTTTATCCCTTAAGTAAAATGAAACGTGCGAGTTTGTGAAATGTTGAATTTTAGCAACAATGATTGTAATCTTTCACATTTCTTAAACAAAAGTTGAATCCGAACTAAAAAGTCGCCGAGTTCCATCTTGAATTTAGACAGTGCAAACGCTCCTTAATCGATGGCTCAGTGGTAAAGCATTCCTCTTGCTGTGCGGAGATGCCAGTGGCGTAGCCGCGGGTTCGACCTCGATGCTTTTTGCTGGCAAGCCGCGCGAATACGTGATT
The DNA here is from genome assembly GCA_951799405.1 of Agapetus fuscipes. Taxonomy (NCBI): domain Eukaryota; kingdom Metazoa; phylum Arthropoda; class Insecta; order Trichoptera; family Glossosomatidae; genus Agapetus; species Agapetus fuscipes. The sequence goes on along the minus strand of OX637347.1, from coordinate 3,483,924 downwards.
TCGAGAAATCGCAAACTTTTTTAATGATACTCTTCAAGTAGCCTTGAATCTTCGAATTCTTTATAAAACCCTACGTTTAACCTTAACCACAAAGTTTCACCAAAAACTTATTACAACTTAAACGCTCACCAGATATGCTGATTTAGTTTCAATAATTTCTTGGTAAACGCTGTGGTTGAGCTTAAACTTTGGTTTTACTTTTCATCGGTTACAGTATAGAACGGCCCAGTGACAAAACGACACATGATATAACGACGCATGACAGAACGACACATGACAGAACAACACATGACAAAACAACACATGACAAAACAGCACATGACAAAACGACAATGACAGAACAGCACATGACAGAACATCACAATGGCATGATATTATCTACAAGACAAAGCACCACAAGAACAAAATATCACATGACAAAATATCACATACCTAAAAAAGAACATACCATAAACGGCACATGAAAAAACAGCACAAACATCTATATTTTGTCATTGTGATGTAGGTACTTTCCTCTGATTCATAATTCATAATTCATAAGGTCTTTATTGTTTTTATCAATATGTACAAAGTATTACAATAAAAATAAATTTTAAAAATCTAATTACAATAAATACTCCCCAAAGTAAGCATAGCTTGTGTTTTGGGGAGGATTCCAACTTATCTTAACTTAAAATTAATCACTTAATAGATAAAAATCATAAAAAACAAAAATAATATATTATACACCATTTAGTCATTTACTCAGCAAAAACAGAAAGACAAAAAATAAAATAAAATAACATAAAGAGGTAACATGTTTAAATAGAAAATACAGAAATAGGAATTATACATATATACACATATGTAGATATATGAAAAAAATAACAAAAATAATAATGATAAGAATAATATACAAAAAACCAATCAAATATAAACACTCAACTATTTACACCTCTTTCAAATATTTGCTGATCATGTACTTAATGGCCTTAGGATCTGCGTGCTTATCATGCTTATACCTGGAAAAAAGTGCATTGTACCACCTTACACCCAAATAATCGTAGTGATGTTGGCCGTTTTGTCATAGTGTTTTTTTTTTTTAAATAGATTTGTGAAGAGGAATGCAATTAACCAACCTATTCTACCTGGCCAGACAAAGGTAATAATATCATCAATTAATAATTCATTATTGCTTATATTAATTAATAATTACCCAATAACATCTGTTGAACCAGGGTCAAAGTTAAAGTCAAGTAACCCAAGCGGGGATCGAACCAACGTTATTCTATTCCAAATACGCTAGAAAGATCGGCCACTTGGGCCCCTCGGCCATAACACCGATGATGTCATGTCATTGTGATGTTCTGTAATGTGTTGTTCTGTCATATGCCGTTATGTCATGTATCGTTTTGTCACTGTGTCGTTCTATCATGGAACGCCTTTCATCTCATCTTATCGACGTGAGGCAGCTGTATTGGCATTTGTTCCCGCTTATTGTTTTCTGACACACTTTTTCGTGAACTCTCTGCGGTGATCTTTTTTATAAAAGGTTTGAAACTTTCATATCATTGATAAATCCAGAATAACTGAGACCTGAGACGCGTTTTTCATGGAAATACAGGAGCTGGAGGCCATAAGAAATGAGAATAAAGTTGATGAATCTGGTTAAAAAATAATATCGAAACAGGAAATCTTCAATAATTATTTAGTTTAAGGATTTAAATCAAACACTGTTTTATATTTTCACTTTTACAATTATTTATTCTTTAATTTTACTAACGTTTTCGATCTTACATAGATCATCGTCAGGTATAATTTTTTTTAAATAAAAGTCAATGGTACTATAAAGTATTACAATCAAATTGTGTTTTTCATTCAATAAAATCATATAAATTTATTATTTAATAAAATTAAAATAACATAATAACATAACCGGAAATCTTCTCTGATATTGGAACAAAATTCTATACATTACTTTTTCATGGGTACTTGATGGTTTTAGCCACGCAACGCAACTAAACTACACATTTAGTGTAACTTCGGGCCTCCGTTATCCCCGAAGGAGTTGCATGTGGCGTTTCGGGACCTATTTATTTTACAGCTAAGGGGGCCGGCCTTACGCCAACCACTTTAGTGGAAGTGGGGGTTTCCCAGCTCCCGAGGAGGCTGGTATTAATTTTTTTTAAGGCTGAGTAAACCTTGCCGGTGTTTTATTTTGCGTTTTGAAATAACCGAAACGGGAAATTATTTCTGACACCCTCGTTTGAATTCGAACCTGAGCTCTCGGCATGGAATGGAAGCACTCTACCAACTGAGCTATTGACCTCACTTCTAGTTAATATGAGTTGTATAGAATCAAAGGTAGGATTTTTGTGAAAAACGAGATTGAGGTTGACCAATGACCATCCTTACTGTAATTTTTTTTGACTCTTGTCAATATCACTTCTGATCCAGGATAAGTACAGCATGTGTCAGCTCGAATTTACACGTGTTTGCTTGTGAACGTGTATTAAATAAGAATCTTAAATATTAATTTATCTTTGCAACTTAAATTATAGAAAGAACACCCTCTAAAAACAGCCCAATAAAATGAACAACAACAAAAACGAAGAACTCATTAAAAAGTTATAACCAATGAAGAGTAGACCTGTAGCCTGAGTATAAAACGTAGCGTGGATTCCTTTCTATCTAAATCAGTCACTAGGGGTGCTTTTGTATATTTCATACATTTTAATACTTACGAAATGAGGGGGGAATTTTGTACTCGATGTTTAATACTCGGAGTACTTATAATGTTTCAAAAGTAACCAAATCTGAGGCGTTTTATTCATTCAAATATTTGATTGCATTGCAACAATGGAGCATTCCCTTTTAACAGCCATCCCTCAAAATTAAATTCATCCCTTAGAAAAGGTTTCCTTAATAAAGTAAGCGATTGCCGCGCATTTCGGCTAAGAAAGAGATGGGGAATCCCCGTACAGAAAACATAAAATCTTACGTTTAAACTCAACCAAAGCGTTTAACAAAAAAATGTATTGAAAGTAAAGAAACGCCTCTTGAAAGCGTTTAAGCTTACGTAATATTTGGTGAAAAGTTTTATACTCTGGGTGCTGTTTTATCGTTCATCTGATCATTTAATAGGTGGTGTTTTATTGCGCGCGAACAATGCGGCGGTGGGAGACGAATTAGGCGGGAAAATACGAGGCAGAATAAGGATTCCCAAGCTTTTGTGTCCAGTACCCCGAGTACGAGTTGCAAAACTTGAGTAAAGTAAGTTTACGAAAAGTATTAAAGAGTGGTTTCCCCCAAAATATGCCGTTTTTGTTTTTTTGAACTTGATTTTCTTCATCACTGTAACTCTTTTGCTAAGACCATAAAGTGTAAGAAACAAAAACGGAAGATTTTGAGGAAAATCACTTATTAATACGTTCCGTAAACTTTACTTTACTCAAGTTTTGCAACTCGTACTAGGGAACACAAGCGCTACTCTGCCAAATTCCTTACAATTTGGACATCAATACAACTCGGAGCTTGCTAGCGCTTGCGAAAGAACTCCATGGTAAAAAAAAATCACAGTAAACCTTATTTGTGGACATTAATCGCTATCACGTCGCCACGGAATTTAGTAGAATAGCGCTTCAGGGGTTAATCAGGCTTCACAAGTAATGAGAACCCACTCCTCGTTGTTATTTACTTGACAGTTTTATCGTAATCTATGGATTCGATATCAGAAAGTCGTGAGTTTGATTCCCCGTGGAGCACAGCGAAAAAAAAATACATTTTCAAAATATACTCTTTTCCGTTGGGTTGATAAATTTAATAACCATATTCTTAATTTTAACAAAAAATCACTTTTTTTTATAAGACAGTTGTATTTCCTCATTTTGAGTTAAGAGAGATTTATGATGATGATGATAACTGCCGCCACAAGGGCGCTAATTGGAGATAGCTCAGTTGGTAGAGTGCTTGCATTCAATACCGTGAGCTCGGGTTCGAATCCCACCGAGGGTGTCAGAAATGGTTTCCCGTTTCCGTGTTTATTTCAAAAGGCCAAAATAAATTACCGTCAAGGCTTACTCAGCCTTCACAATAAATGAGTACCAGCCGAATCCGGAGCTGGGAAACCCCCACTTCAACTGAAGTGTTTGGCGTAAGGCCGGCCCCCTTACCTGTAAAAATAAAAAAGTTTAACATAAAAGTGAATTGAAACTGTGTTTTATTTAATTAATATACAATGGACTTTCACTGTGTAAACCACCAAACCCTTAAAAAGATTACATTTAAAAGTGAATTAAAACTGTGTTTTATTTAATTAATATAAAAAGTCACACTCCCCATATATACAAATCTTCGAGGAGAAACGCGCCAAGGAGTGACACTATATGTGTAGCTTAGTTGCGTGCGTTGCGCCTCGTTGGTTGGGAACCCGCGAAGTGGAAGGCCTTGCAAATCTCTCAGTGGACTTGGACGAAGTCTGCGCAGTCCGCCCAGCTTGTATTAAATAAGAACAAAGGCAATTTGTTTTTTTAAGTCTTGTATTTTATTTTGTAGAAGAAAATGCTACAACGCCATCAGGGTCACTTTTACGCACTGGTACCTACTTTAAACTAAAATAAATACTTTTTGAAAATTTATTGAATTTAAATATATTCCTAAATTCCTTACGTTAACGCGACGAGGTAGCGACTTGTGTCCAAAAATAAAGTGTACTTTGATTTTTGATATATGGAGTTATTTCGCAAGCGCTAACAAGCTCCCGCTTTGATTGATATCAAAGGAATTTAGTAGAATAGCGCTTCAGGTGTTGTGGCCGAGTGGTCAACAGTCTGGTTCTTCTTCCAGTGCCGTGTCAGGTCCTCTCGCAGTCGAATATCACTTACGAAAATGAGTCTTTATTTCTTGCATCACGAAATAGTTCCTCCACTGTACTCATCTCTGTCCAATTTCGTATGCTACAGAGCCATGAGATCTGCATCCTGCCGACATCGACACCTCGTTTTATCCAGTGATCAAATGCAACAGTCCATACTTTTCCCCTCTAAGGACATGTCCCAAGTACGACACCTTTCTGACTTGGATACCTGTCAGCAATTGTCTCTTAGTTCTGTCTCTCTGGAGCACATCTGAGTTGCTGACCTTTTACAAATGTTCATAAACTTGCTGGGATGGTCGAGGGGCTAAGGCGTTGGCATTCGAATTTGCGTCTGAGCCCGGCCTTGTTCTATCGATACTTACTTTGACCTTGGTTCAACAGATGTCATTGCATGCACACAAGCTTCCGCTTTCAGACGAAGACAACTGGCTAGGCAAAAAAGGTTGTTGCATTGCATTCCTCTTCACAAATCTATCAATCAAATCAAATGTTTACTATAAAGTTAGTTTCATTATAATATTTATATAGTTGTTGTCTTATGACACTGCCAGCAAAACAATTCTTCACAACCTCGCATTTTCCAACATTGTAGAAATATAAAATTAAATTATAACAAAGTTTTGCGGCGATAAAAAGTCCACGGTTTCTGCTCGGAGTGGTCTGAAGGAGGCTACATACTAAGCTGGTGTGGATGCATATGATGACCAACTTTGGCAAAGCTGAACTTTTGAAGCCATCTGGCAACTACGGACAAAGTAAAACCTAACTCCGGTCCAGTGGCGTGGGGTCCATATCCTCCTAATATGATAGCGATCGACGTCCTTTTAGTCTTGTCATTGTTTAATTTTTGCTCTGTCTTAGGCCCGGTATTTTCAACGTAAGCCTATGTGACTTTGAACTGATCAAAAACTGCTCACAGAATTGTAACACGTGCTTCTTTTTCACTCAGTATAAAGTCGCTATGCTAAGGTTGAAAATACTAGTACCGGGCCTTAGTATTAGCAACGTTTCTTGACCAGTAAGTACCCTTAGTACGAGTTGCAAAACTTGAGTAAAGTAAAGTTTACGGAAAGTATTAAAGAGTGGTTTTCTCCAAAATCTGCCGTTTTTGTTTGTTTGAACTTGATTTTCTTCATCACTGTAACTCTTTTGCTAAGACCATAAAGTTTAAGAAACAAAAACGGCAGATTTTGGGAGAAATCACTCTTTAATATTTTCCGTAAACTTTACTTTTCTCAAGTTTTGCAACTCGTACTAAGGGTACAGTTTAAGGGTTTGCGTATTGTCATTGTGAAGATTTATTTTAAATTAATAACGCAAAAATATTTCTGCATTATTAAGGTTTCTTGACTTACACAAAAACTTGAACGTTCTCTTTAAGGAGCAGAGACAAAGTCTTACCAACCATACAGGGATACAGGGATTGACACAGGACTAGCAGCATTACCTGTGTAAATAATGCAGATTCGGGGTTTAAACAGTACGAAGCTTTATATCAGAACAATCTCACCTTCTAAAGGCAATGCCTTATTGTGCATGCCATTTGTCTCTGTTGGTTATTATCAGTTTGAACTACGAATACGAGGAGATAACCTACATAACAACTGATTTAAATTATCTATAATCTAAGTTATAAAAGTATATTGAAATTAGGCATTTATAAAAAATTTACACCCAAAAGCAGACACAAATAAGCCCAAATGAACGTAAGCCCTCTTGCCGACCTTCCCTGAAACGGGGCTGGCATTGGCAAAGCGAACCATTTTATACAGAATGTGTGGTCAGCCTCAGCAGTCACCTATACACAACCAATAAGTAGTATTAATCCTTATTGAGTTTATGAGTTTTATTTATTTTTACAGTTTCATCATATTAAAATAATGAAACATCGCCACTGGCCTCTAAGCCACCCTCTCTGTGAAAATAAGTACTCTACCCCAAGTATAAAACGTCCCGTTAAAACCCAACAATGGGAATTTGACATAAATGTATTGAAACGAAAACGCTCACAAGAATGCGATGCTTAAGTTCACATGCATTTTTTTTTCAAAACCCTAAAGTTGAGACGTTAAGTTTTACACCTACATAATGTAGGATACAGTGGCGGTCATACAAAACTATTTTATATCCATTATTACCGACATACCTATGTACATACATACAGTGTCCGTGTTTCAGTGCAGGGGTCAGCGCTGCCAACTTCTCCATACAGTTGTTTGCCACAAGCCGGAAGGAAAACTATGCTTCTATAGCGGATTATTCTGTCTGTACTGTTTCCATTTTACTAAATTTAATTTTCACTTTAATAATGTTTTTTTTAAAAGTCTCAATTTTTTAAGCTTCTGAACAAGTCAGTTGTTAAATACGAAATGGTAAGAAGTCATTTAGGCCCGGTATATTCAAGTTTAGTAATATTTTAGTTAACTATTATTAAAAATACTCAGGTTCGAGTTAACTAAAACCAAAAATTACCGAAGTGACAAGCCCCGCCCCCAAATCTTGGAAATAATTACAATGCCATTTAAAAGCTTTGAAACAAACAACTGTATATAAAAATCAAATGCCTAACCTTCATAAAGCTGGAAAACGACACAAAAAATGTTCAGTTTGCAACAATTTTGATGTATCCTTACATTGAAAAATAACAGCTTCTGTCAGTGAAGCGCCGCCATCTTGAAAATCGTAAGTTAAAGTAACTAAATATTTACTAGTGAAATTCGGTGAAGAAAATATTCTGATAATTAAACTAAAATTGCAGTTTGGTTAACTTTACGATACTTTAAAATACCGGGCCTAAGTAATTTTGAATGCTAATGTACGTACAAGTGTAGTTGTTCATTTAATAAGTATCTAGGGTTTCTAATTTTAGATCACGAGGTTTATACTGCTATGTTTTTACACGGGTTCTATTTAACTAAATTAGCGGTGATTTATTTTACTCAATTTATTTCACATTCGGTTCGGACACAGAGTCACTTTACACTAGCACAGCACAGTGGTAGAATGATTTCTCAAGCGACAGAGAGTTCGGTACTTATTCAATACTAAGAATAAAGATAATTCTCGAAACATGGAGAATCGCTACTAGCTAGATTTTGCCAGAACATTCTACCTAACACTCAAGCAATCGAACAAATACAAATCCTTATAAGAAACTAACTTATATTTATTTCTAGAGAGACTTATACCTTAACTTATTTGGTTGTATTAAGGCTGGTCAGTGGCCACCCATACTCAAAAAAATCACTATGTAATAATATTAGGATGATTTATTTGGTGATCGCTGTTTTTATGTGTATCACACCTCAAGAGCCCTCTGCGAGCTTGGTCGTCGCTGTAGAAAGCGCCAATTCTCAAGCAAGACCCAGTTGTTGGGAGGTTGGATGGACCTTTCAGTGACTGGTCGTTGGTAAAGGTTTATGAATTTTTCAACCCATCGAAGAGCACATTTAGAAAATATATAATTGATATTTTTTTGTGCTCCGCCGGGATTCGAATCCACAACCTTCCATTTACGAGTACGGAGTGTTGCCACTGGACTACGGACCGATCCAATAACTTGCCTATGTCACCCTTGTTTCAGGTAAGGGCGGCAAGAGTCGCAAAGTTTATGTTCATTTGAAATTTGGATGTTTATTTTGTTGAACGCAACTCTACAAAGGCTTTGGCCAGGCCTAGTGGAAGTTTAACGTTATAGACAGACTCAACTAGAGAACAACTTGAGTAAGAGAATAATTTAAAAATTCTGCTTATGGTGAGATGCTACATTTTAGTTGAAGAATTTTCAAATTTGCTCTTCGCTGGGTTGAAAAAATTCATAAATCTTTACCAAAGACCGGTCACTAAAAGGTCTATCCAGCCTTACAGCAACTTGGTCTTGCTTGAGTATTGGCGCTTTGTAGCATCGCCCAAGCTCGTATAAACCTCTGCGGCATTACATAAAGTGTCATAGACCCCTAGAGTCTCTGAAATCTAGATTAAAAAAAAAAAAAAGTAGAAGACTAAAAATTCATAGTAAATCTAAATTTGTTTTACATGGTAAAAGTTTTCACTCAAAATTTCAATATCTGCTAAAAGAAATATTATTCCATAATTCGCGAACCTGGCGGAGATCATAAGTTGGATGTTTTATGAAAACTTTATCGGATCGTGGGCTTAGGGAAATTGAAAAAGCTTGTCGTGAGACGAAAGCCTTTGTTTATTGGGAAAATAAATTCTGCCGCGTCATTACCATATTTTTCGTTCCTCGAAGAAGATTTTCCCTTTAAGATTATGCATCGTATCGTGTACTTTAAATATCCGTTCAACGAGTATTCTTTTCCATGTAAATTGATATGATAAAAAAAATACATTATCGTCAAAGAAAACGAGACGATAATTTTTTTGATGCAATTATTTACACAGTAAACCGGAATCATTTCGTTGTGATTTGATCGTTTAAAGAAGCGTTATCTAAAGAATTTTTATGCAGATTTTTCAAAGATAAGAATAACGGGTTAAAAAAAATACATAGGTACTTATTTTTCTCTCGTTGTTTATCTTACGAAAATCAATTAAATATACAGTTAACCGTATGGTATTTAAATCGCACATTTTGTAAGGAATTTCTTACCGTTTATATCACATAGTTTTGGGTGGATCCTTTATTTCCACAGGTAAGGAGGGACTTACCAACCGTTTTATTAAGATTTCAGGTTTTTTAATGTCCCCGAAGAAGCAGGTTCTTCTTTATTGAGAACGTTGAGTAAACCTTACCTTGTGCTGGAAGAATATACTGAAACGGGTAATAATGTTTAAAAGCCACGTCAAGAATCTTTCTTTTTAATGGCAATTATTGTATAAAATGTTACTAAAAAATGCTATCTTAAAAAATTAGGGTCTGCTGAACCAAACTCCAATCAGACAAAAATCAAAATTAAGTGTGATTTCTCCCAACAAGTCTTCAACAAATCAAAAATTTGGTTGCATATACGTAAATAAGCTTATGTACATCATCTTTCCCGTTCAAATTCCATCATATTATTACCCACTTCCGAGAAATATTTAACCGAGGTCCTTACCAGAATTAAGCAAACAAATTTGATGTGTCAATCGAATATTGATTTGAGGTTGGTGAAACAGACCTTTAAGATTTTTTTCAATTAACATGAAAGACATATTTTGATATGTTTATTGAGAGATATGTTAATAAATTCTCAATATGATGTTGTAACAACTAACATTGCTAACCATATGAAATGAAATCATTGTAAATTAGAGCTCTAATCGAGATGTCAATATAAATTGTGTCTATTATGTCCCTTACCTTATGGGTCATTTAACCAAAAAATCATTCGCTTAATTGACAAGTTTTATGAATATTTAAAAAATGAAGATTATTTTCTTACGCATACCTAATTGTACATATTATTTCTCTGTTTCTGTTTAGTTTTCTCTTAATGTTGCCGATATGACGCGACGGGCAGTCTAAAAATACCCGTGTTTTACGAAACTGCTAAGTCAAATAGCTTTCGTGCTAGTGCTTACATCACGGCAGTAAATTCAATGAACCGTACGATATCTCAGTGGGTATAGTGCTTGCATTCCATGACGAGATCTCGGGCTCGAATCCCACCGAGAGTGTGAGAAATGATATCCCGTCTCGGTGTTTATTTCAAACTCAAAAATAAAATACTCAGCCTTCACAAGAAGTTAGTACCAGCTGGGAAAACTCCAACCACAAACCACTTCAACTCAAGAGGTTGGCGTAAGGCTAGCCCCCTTGCCTGTAAAAGTAAACAGGTTCCACTCGCTGCATGCGAACAATTCGGGGAAAACGTGGCAAGAAGTTACACAATATGTTGAGTTTAGTAGTGTTTTTTTTAGCGTAGAACAATCATACAACAAAATAGATCAAGCACAACTACTAATATCTAGCATATTCGTAACACTATCATTCCTTGACTTACAGGTTGGTTGGAGGCTGACCACCCATACTGTAAAAAATGGTTCACTTCTGTTCCAGGGAAGGGCGGCAAAATTTGCAGGGCTTATGTTCATTTGAGGTTTGGATTTTAATTTCTAAGTACACATTCAGCATTTGTAAGTGAGAACTTACACGCGTCTGTTTGTGGGCATGCATTTGATATGAGCATTGACTGTTTATATATCTTTGCAACTTAGATTATAGATCGATAAATCATTCTTGTCTTTCCAGTGATCGCTCTCAGATGGCGATTATGACAATTCTTTTAAATACCAAAAGGTCTTAAAAAAATCATAGTAAAATGTAGATAGGTAGGTAGCTGTTTTTCAGAAAAACTTTTAAAGGGTTGGCACAATAAAAGTGATGATCATTTTACTCTGATTTTTTCACCGATAAGTTATCCAGCTTCTAAAGTCTTTACGCTTCAACATTGAAGCAGCAGGAAAGGGTTAACTTGAACAATTTAATGACAGCTGAGTCGGCGATTTGAGAAATACTTTGAAAGAAAATTTCGACAGCAGACCTCAATTAATCTAAGGGTAGAAATTCGTGAGAAGGGTTCTGGAGAGCTTCCTTAAAGTTTTTTTATATTTGATATCAGAAGCTGACAGATTATATTTATCTGGAAAAGTTAGGCATCCCGCCAGGAAGAAGCAGTCACCGGTGACAGAGATTCGAAAACGAAAGCCTTTTTTGTTATTTTTTTTTTATTGCCTACCTCACTTGATTCTTTTCAAAGTTCAATACAGACAGCGAAAAAAAAACAAAGTTTGTCGTGCAAAAACTTGTAGACATAAAAAACACGAGAAGTTGTCAAGTTGGCAGATTTTTTGTGAAACGTAAAATGATAAGATACTTGGAAAATTAGGTGTGTACGAAGTGTGTGTTTTTTGTTACAAACTATGCCGAAAATATACGAGGTCTGTTTAAAAAAAGGCGCCTTAAATTTAGCAAACTACGTGCATTTGATTAAGGTGTTTTTTCTAAATTCATAGTATTGGAACATGGAATAATATGGAATATTATTTTGATGATAAATGACATTTGCAAGACGCAATAAAAAAAACTCAGAATTAAGATATTGAACCATGATAATGCGCTAGCACACACGTCATTGCATATTTTTTTCATTATGATTTTAAGGAATAAAACAAAAAATCATTGTAATTCACTCTACTTTTCCGATGCGACTTTTTCTTTTCATCTAAACTGAAAAATACCCCTGAAGCTGAAATTATGGTGAATAATATTTGAGAAGGTTTGATAACGACAAAATCTAAATTTTCAATGTAAATAATACTTTTAAAAAAATGCAACCATTTTTCAACAAATCTAGTACAACCACTATTTTATTTTGAGCTCCTAAAGTAGACTTAAAAAAGCTCTGCTTCAAATAACAATACTGAAAAATAAAAATGTCCTCTCTCCACGCCGCGGTACATGGTGTTATTAATGATTCAAATGTGTCTTTCAAAATGGCAAGTCATCGGGTGATTTGCATCTGTGTTCCATTCGGTTCCAAGACAGTTCATCCACACGACTTTTTGGTTAACAACATTTCGGCCACAGTCAACTCTAATCTAAGTTGCAAAGATATGTTACATTGGAGATTCACATTACATGCATTTTCACAAGCAGACACGTACAAGTTCGCGCTTGCACATGCCGCATGTGAACCTACAACACTCAAATCGACATACACCCTGCAACTCTTGTCGTCCTTCCCTGAAACAGGGGTGACATTAGCAAAGTGAACCATTTTTACAGCATGGGTGGTAAGCCGCATACCAACCTATAAGTCAAGGAACATACACGACAAATTACATTTTTAAATCAATAAATAATAATATTTATGGACGTCAAAACTAAAACAGAAAATAAATTCCAATTTAATAAACCCTAGCCGCCAACATTACAGATCGACTGCCATTTCTTTCTGTCTTTACATACTTCTTTCAACGGTCACAGATTACTCGTATACAGACACATAGGTCACGCACAATACAGCCATAGGACATATCGTTCACATGACTTTTCGTTCACATGACTTTTCGTTCACATGACTTTTCGTTCACAAACCGCCACATGGTAAAACATTATATTGGATGTAACTTCTCATAGTTAGTTAACTAATCATAAGGAAGTGCTCATATCGACTGCTCCAAGGAAGAAGGAAGTAGCTCCGAAATTTAGGTTTATGACTTATTTCCATTTCTGAAGGTAACAAATCATTATCTTCATTCCAAGATGACAGCCGTGTCTCTATCTCTTTTAAATTCGTTAATAAATGAATGTATAAAATAGTTTAGGCATTGTTTTCCATGGAATAAATAACATTCAATTGGCTTTCCTGCAAAATGATCTTTTTTGATTTAGTGGAGCAGTCGATATGAACTTCTTAGTACAAGATTTTCACACTTGTTTAGTGTTTTCTTTCATAGAAAATATGGAAAAAGGTGCATATATATGAGAAACCCATGTCAGCTTAATATGTTGCTTATTCAGTTTTACTTTTAAGGTGTCGATATGGTCCACAGAAAGCTCCATCACAGAAAACTACAATTGAGTAAAACTTCATGAATTATAAAGATTTTTTGGATAGCAAGTTTTCTGTTATGGCTTGGTGTGTGGGCCTATATTGTATGTGACCAAAATATCATTGACTGAAAACTCGAAATTTCGTTTAAAAAAATTGTCCGATGAGTCTATGGACGAGTTATCTATTGCTGAGTTGCCTGTGACCGAAACGTTGTTGACACACAAGTCGTGTGGACAATCTTTTGTGTGATCGATTTGTCAATGGACGAGCTGTCTGTGGGTGAGTTGTCCTTAACCGATTTGTCGTGACACGACTCCATTCAACTGACACAATGATATCACTTTACATAAAATGTTGGCAGAGGTTAATCATAAATTATATCTAAGCGAGAACTCCTTGAATTCATTATCATTGAAAAGTTCTTTTCACATAATTATTGTAATATTTTATTCCAGCGTAGTCACGCGGGGGGTACAATACGTGACCAGCCATATGAATTAAACAGGTAACATAGGAGCATCTACAAATACAAACATTACAGAACACAAAACAGATCAAGCAAGAAAAAATAATATGTGATATAAGGAATTTTTGCCAGAGAAGCAGCATGTCCTGCAAAGATACGCTTTTAAATTGAGTTAAAACATCAATTGCACTCTCTACAGCTCTCAGCTCGTACGGTAAGGGATTCCACAATAAAGGGCCGGAAATGCACCTTACAAATGATGAGCCATTTTGCACTTGTAGAGTAATCTGAGCCTATTCCCCGTCCCCGCCTCTCTACCCCCTCCTGCGACCATGTAGTACAGACGTACTTTTGGGACTGGCGCAATGTACACATCGCACGTTTAATAATAAAGAGCAATAACTCAAAAAACAAGAATGTTGGGAAATCACGTTTAAAGTTCAGACACCCAGTACAACTTGTATGGGATGAAAAAGGCGGCCGATGTTTTATCTCGGTCGTATTCGTCCAAATTGAACGGCTGTCGCATTCTACCTATTCTTCTCGCATTGTTCTTGCGTTTTATTAAAAAATCTCGATTTTCCCAATTTTCGAGTTATTTCTCTTTATTATTAAGCGTGCGACATGTTTATACATGTTTTTTTTTAGATCCTAAATCTTGAGCATGGTACAGATATGTCTTTAAATCTTCCTGTTGTATCATTTTGTGCTTCCTTTTGCCAAGCTGCATCTGCAGCGGATTCTCAGTAATCCTGTCCTTGTTTTTTTTTTCTATTATTATTATTATTTTTATTATGTTTTTCACGCTACCAGTGATCTAGCAACAATCCCACAAGGGGTACCACCCGAGGTATGCTATAAGCTTCAGTAACATCGAACCACTAAATTTTAGTGTCATGACCACGCCTCTGACCTAAAGGTTCTTGTTTTGTCATGCCGTTGCTTTTACTTCATGGGAAGGCCTTCCGCCACTTCAGAATATAGGTATATAGCTTTGCATGAGCGTCCATGTGATGTGGGTCCTTCTGACACATACATACAGGACGAGTATGAGGAGGATTTGAATATCCCCGAAGTAGTTACATCGGGAATGTGGAACCTTTTTAAAATATTAATGCAAAAACATTATCAAGAGGACAACTAACACATGTGATAACATTAAAAGCACTCGAGGAAATAAATCAACTCGTGACGAACAAAATTAAGTTTTATTTTTTACATTATGTATTTAATTAAAAATTAATCTTTACAATGTCAATACACAATACACAATACAATAGTTCCTTGACTTATAAGTTGGTATGCGGCTGACCACCCGTGCTGTAAAAATGGTTCACTTTGCCAATGTCACCCCAGTTACAGGGAAGGACGGCAAGATTTGCAGGGTGTATGTCCATTTGAGATTTGGTTTTTATGTTGCGGGTTCACATGAGGCATGTGCAAGCGCGAACTTGTACGTGTCTGGTTGTGGGAATTCATGTTATGTGAATCTCCAATGTAACATATCTTTGCAACTTAGATTAGATTAGATACACAAACCTTTCAATTTTCTTGAAACCTATTTATTTTCACATTTCAAAGAGTGAGCCAAATACTTTATTTAAAATGTGTTCCTGATGTTCACACGGTTATTTTAGTTTAGACATTATCATCGTGTTACATTTAAATTAGTATTTGAAATTTCATCCAGAATCATTCAGCAAGAAAAACGAGTTAAAAATCATGTTCTTACATAATAAATCCTGCATTTTCTTGTGTTTTTCAATTTTGTTTTTCGAGACTCAATAATTACCCATGCCATTATGTCTTAAAATAATACCTTTTACGTTTTAATCTAATCTAATCTAATCTAAGTTGCAAAGATATGTAGCATTGGGGATTCACATTACATGCATTCTCACAAGCAGACACGTACAAGTTCACTGTTGCGCATGCCGCGTGTGAACCTACAATATAAAAACAAAATCTCAAATAGACATACACCCTGCAGCTCTTGCCGACCTTCCCTGAAACAGGGGTGACATTGGCAAAGTGAACCATTTTCCACAGCATGGGTGGTCAGCCGCATACCAACCTATCTAATCTAAATCTAAGCTGATACATCTCATTTAAGATTCATATTAAACGCATTCCCAGAAGCAGACATGTATAATTTCGCTCTAACACATGCCGCATGTGGACCTACAATATAAAAACCCAATCATGCCTATAAGTGAAGGAATATATTATACAACAATTTTGTTGTATTTTTTTTTTTTATGAAAAAAATAGATTTGTGGAAAGGAATGCAATCCACCAACCTATTTTGCCTGGCCAGTTGTCTTCATGCGAAAGCAGAAGCTTGTGTGCATGCAACGGCATCTGTTGAACCAGGGTCGAAGTTATCGTCGCGGGATTCGAACCAACGTTATCCGGTTCCAAATAACCTGTCTTGATCCCCGCGGCCATAACACCGTTTTGTTGTTGTTGTTTTAAAATTGACAAAATTATCAATCAAAAGGTTTATAATGCGTGCGCACCATGTTCGCGCAAGAATGAATATTAATGCTGCCAACATTTTGGAAATATTTTTAAGTTTTAGACAAGTTCTTTTGCATACAACTAAATAACACAGTAAAGATATTTGTTCTATTTCTCACTTTTCGTTAGTAAAATAATTTAAAGTTCACAGATATCATAAGTCAACGCGAAACCCCAACCAACGATACTTAACTGTTTTCCAAAATATGTATGAAAACTTAGTCAACGCCTCTACAGAGCGTTTTAGTTTCTCTTCATTTTTAAGGTGAACGTGCAGTTTTACATAACAACAGTGGTCCATTTTTCATGTCGACAAGTATAGAAATGTCAACTTGGGACAGCGAGCACAATTGCTATTGTGTCGAGTGGTTTTGTTAATTTTATTTATATTTTAAAGCACGATTGACGATTGTGCATGTTATTCTTCCTATTACTAATGTGAGTTTTTATTGTAACTGCTGTACCCCGAGTGTAAAACAGCGCGTTTAAATACGCTACCATCGCGTAATCAGAAAAAATATATAGAAGATTCAGCAGCGCTTATAGTGAGTGGTTTACATTTCATATTCATTTTCTTCTGTATATGCCATACTTAAATCCAGGCTGTGAATACTGGAAGCACACAAGACTTTTATTTATTTTATGTGTTAAACAACAACAAAAAACAGGTTTAAACACAGTTTTAAGTATGAGAATAAGAGAAGAGTATGTATGAGGAAAGTGATGATCAGCAGTTCCTGTAAGTAGATCACAGCAACTAGCCAACCGTTGATAATGGCCATCGGAGCAATGGGCGAAACTGTCCGGAAAGAATCTACCAGACCACGGCTACATAGTCCGAAAAAAGTGATTGTTGTGTCAACAAGAACCGGCCGTGAAAGCTTCAATGTACAATTAAAGTAATGAATATTGAAGAGATGAAAGAGCAAGGATAGAAAAAAGTGGAGACGCTTCTGCAGGGAACCGGCCACCTCTAGTGGAACGGCGGCAGGATACAGTACAGTAGGTAGTCTAGGTACAGATGATAAAATTAACCATAAAACGCATCAAATGTTAAAAAAAAACTTTATCGTGAAAAGGAGGGAAGAGTATAGCAATAGTTCATCCTCAGTAGTTGTGCAGAGATGATGCCTCCTGAAGACGTTGGATACGAGACCAACGAAGTATATAATCTACTTATTTACTATTTAAATCGATGTGAGGACTCTCAATGCTATGCGTTATTTAAATAATATTATTAATTGTTTTGTATGTAAGAACCAATTATAGACTTGCAATGCTTTAATAATATTATTCACAAAACATTTCAGGCATAGCTGATCTACGGATCATCGATATACATACGATAAGCATACACAAAAGTATGGAAAATACACTGTAGGCTGCGGATTAGCCATGGCCTTACTGTTTGAGAATATCAATGTAAGACTTCTAATAGCATTATTTATGTAGATGATTGTTAATAAAGATGATCTAATTTTATAAGCAGGAATCGAGCCATGTTATCCGACGTGTTTTGAATGATTCATATACATCTCAGTTGCACGCCACAAATTTCATTTAACATCTCATCACTTAATCATTTGAATAATGCATTCTATATCCATAATCTGTAATCTAAGTTGCGTGGATAAACTAACAATTAAGATTCATATTTGTATGCAACGCCAACGAGCAAACACGTTCGCACTTGAACAATAAAAACTCAAATCTGAAATCAACATCGTCACGACCAAACTTCCATTGACTAAATGTCCACCGACACAATATCCATTGATAAAATTTTCAAGTCGACGAAATGTCCACCGACATAATTTCCACCAAAAAAATGTCCACGCGACATGTTCACGATTTTTGTAGCACCGTTTCGTGATGTAGTCACTTCAAGGGCGCTTGTGCAAATGATGCCAGAAATTTGCTTGTCTTCAGTGCATTCCAGAACTTTCCATGGTCCTCTAGCTCTCTCACATGATGTGGCAGGTGGTTCCAGGCCAGAAGACCAGCAACTGCAAATGAACCCTCTGCAAACATTGTGTTAACTCTTCTCATCGGTTCTTCAATCTTTGATTCGGCTCCAGTTTCAGCCGAGCGCAGTGTTAGGCTGTTCACGCGAAATTAGAAAAAGAACCCTTGCTTGGACAAAAAAAAATAACTAAAAGAAAAACATATTTTATTAAAGCTTTTGGTTAAATGTGAAAATAATAGACCTTAGAATATAAAATATAATATCAGGTCTCCATAAAAAAGTATCTTGAAATACGTAATTTTGTATATTAAAAAAGTCATGCCCAGTTTTAAAGCGTAGATGAATTATTTAAGGCTCTGAATTTAAGGAGCTTGCGGGAAACTTCAACAAAATTAACAAAAAAGTTTAATATTGGGTTTTACTTTTCATCGTAGGTACTAAGCCCTTAACTCACACAGTGTTATTCACCGACATCCCAGATCGATTCTTAGTTTAGCGGTAACGCTTTGGACTCGCAAACGGAAGGTGGTGGGTTCGAATCCCGGCGATGCACAATAATATACCATTTCAATTTTTAAATATGTTTTTCGCTGGGTTGAAAGATTCATATACCTTTACTATAGACCGGTCACCAAAGGTCCTAGCATCACAGGCCTTGCTTGAAAATTGGCGCTTTCTAAAGCGACGATCAAGCTCGCAGAGGACTCTTGAGGTATGATTCACACAAATATAGCGCTCACCATAAATCATTTTTATATTATTATTATTATTATCAACAGCATATAATCTAATCTAAGTTGCAAAGATATGTAACATTGGCGATTCACATTATATTAATTTTCACAAGCAGACACGTACAAGTTCACGCTTGCACATGCCGCATGTGAATCTGCAACATAAAAACCCAAATCTCAAATGGACATACACTCTGCAACTCATGCCGTCCTTCCCTGAAACAGGGGTGACATTGGCAAATTGAACCATGTTCTACAGCATGGCTGGTCAGCCGCATACCAACCTATAACTCAAGGTTCACAACACATTTTTAGAAATAATAATATACGAGTATGTATATACATTAAAAACAAATACAAAATACTTCTTTATCAACGTTATAAGCATCACGTCATCTTCACGCAAAAGATGCCCATTGCAGACATGGGCGAAACGTCCGGAAGCTCCGGCTCCTGTAGACCACGGCAACTTTTCCCGGGAGATAGCTCACCAGTATCAGTGACAGTTTAGTTTATGAGTGACTTTGAATAACACTGGATATCCTTCTCCTCCCTTGGGCTAGGGACGCCTATAAACTTTAAGTGGAGCGCCGATATAGTTGGTTTTGTAAGGCAATTACGGAAATGCCCTTTTATCGACGTCTCAACTATAAACGTTTACGTGTAAACTCAACCATAACGTTTCACCAAAAGTGTGCAGAAATTACAGCAGCGCCTTGCGATAGCGTTTTAGTTTTCATACATTTTTTGTTGAGTTAAAACGAAATGTTTTTCACTTGAGGTACGTGCTGTAAGCTAGAGATGTCCGAATACTCGCTTTTATTCGGTATTTGGCATGAGTAGACTTTTTTGTTTTTCGTCGAATACCGAATAATAACCATTATTATTTGATATTCGGCGAATCCAAATCTAAGCTGCAAATATATACATCATTTACAATTCATATTAAAAGCATTCCCACAAGCAGACATTTAAAACTTCGCGCTATCACATGCCACATGTGGAGCTACAATAATATAAATATAATCTATAAATATAATCTAAGTTGCAAGGATATATTCATTTAAAGCTCTCAGATGTAAGCCCACAAACCAACAAGTGTAGTTCGCGCTTACAAATGCTGAATGTGTACTTACAAATAAAATCCAAACCTCAAATGAACATAAGCCCCACAACTTTTGCCGACCTTCCCTGAAACAGGGGTAACATTGGCAAAGTGAACCATTTTTTACAGTATGGGTGGTCAGCCTCATACCAACCTATAAGTCAAGGAATCAATACAATACAATAGTTGTAGAAATTAGAAATGATCAATCTCAAACGCTAGGTTTGGTATTGAACCAACAAATTGAAATAATGACGATACGATGAAAGAGTTCCCAGCTTTTTAAACGTAAAATAAATTTTCATTATAATATAAGACTGATTTCTCAAAGCCCTTTTACACAGCACGAATTCTGTACGGTTTGCTTGTCGATTCAGATGGGATCGCCGGACAAACCGTGTGAAAGCTTTCATTCATCCCCATACAATAAAGACTTCCGATCCAGCACCGGATGAAAAAAAACAGACACACCTTATAGAATTCGTTCCGTGTGAAAAGCCTCCAACGAATAAATCGATACCTTATGGGAAAACTGAATCAGTGACATATTAAACTAACGTGGGTTTCTCAGATAAATGCACCTTTTCCCCTATTTTCTGCAACAGAAAATAATAAAAATGTGGCAAAATCTTATAGTTCAGAAGTTTTTCATGAGCACTTCCTTATAATTACTTCACTTACTATGAGAAGCTACACCCAATAAAATGTTTTATCCACGATTTCTAAAATTAGTGAGTCAGTACTTATTCAGTTAAACCTTTAAAGTTGTTTGATTGTTTAGTTCAAGGCTACTCTACTACAAGCGTTGCATTGTTATTTGATAACAAATAAATTATTTTTCACGTCGAATAATAATGTCTAGTTATTCGACTATTCGGAAATAACGGTATCCGAATACTCACTGTAGCACCTATTCGTGGCATCTCTACTCTATGATCCTAGGACTTTTATTTTGCCATATACGATGATGCTGTGCAGTTAGCCGGACAGGAAATGAGGTGAAAGGTTCACATTACTTCCCACGAATGTGTCAGAAGGAAGCCTCGCGTAGGCTTTGCCAATGTTTACAACCATATTAGGTGAGTGTATACGTAAAATAATAATAATAATAAATAGAAAATCACGGTGAGTCCCATTTCTAGGAGTTGTAATGATTTGATAGGTATACGACATTACTTTAAGTGCCATCCCTTAACTTATAGGTTGGTATGAAGCTGACCATCTATGATGTACAAAATGGTTTACTTTACCGATGTCACTCCTGTTTCAGGAAAGCTCAGCATTGCAGGGCTTATGTTTATTTGAGGTTTGGTTTTTGAATTGTAAGTAGGTACACATGCGGCATTTTTAAGCGTGAATTTACACGTGTCTGTTTGTGGGCATATATTTAATGTGAATTTTAAATGTTTATATACCTTTGCAACTTAGATTATACCCGTAAACAATATTTATAAATATACACGTATTGTCGGCCTTTAACATCTAATGAGTAAATGCATTAGTGATAATAAATATACCATTGTAGTCATTTATACACTGTCACAAAGAAAACCTTTTGTATCAGGAGTGGCATGTAAAAGATGTGTGGGAAGCATCGACTTATGATATCTGTGGACTTGAAATTATTTCAACGAAAATAGACATTATATACCTGTTTCAACTTACTATCTAAAATGGTCCTTAGTAAGGAAGAGAACTAAAAATTTCCCTGTGTCATTTAGGGCCTGTTGCACCAAACCCCTATTAGACAAAAATCAAAAGTTGATGGTGATTTCTCCCATCAAATCAAAAAAATTGTCGCATAAACGTAAATCAGCTGATGTACATCATCTTTCCTGTTCAAATTCCATCGCATTATTACCCACTTCCGAGAAATATTTAACCGACGTCCTTACCATAGTTAAGCAATCAAATTTCGATGTGTCAATGAAATATTGATCGGAGGTTGGTGCAAGGCCCTTGCACCAACCAAAAGGAGGTTGGCTGGTAAGGGCCAACCAAAGGGAGGTTGGCCCTTAGTTGTACCCAAAAAAAAACTAGGATGAAACTAAGAAATATTTCTAGAATGTTGGCAGAATTGATATTCACTCCTGCGAGAACATTGTGCGCACGCGTTAAAAATCTTTTGATCGGTAATATTGTCAATTTTTAAACGTAAAAGGCATTATTTTAAGACATTATGGCTTGTGTAATTATAAGGTGTAAATGTATTAGGTGTAAGAACATGATTTTTTAAATTGTTTATGTTGACAGGACTGGGGACAACTGTGCTGCTAAGTATGTATCAATGCTGTAAGTTAGTTTCTACTCCTCTATATTGTAACTCAATGGTAGGAAGACTACATGAAAATAACGCACAAATCGTTTAATATAGCACAAATCGTTTAAACATTGCTTGTGGACTGGCGGTTACTCCCATTATGGTTTGCAAATATTTAAACACACTTGATGCTAGCAAAGGAGCGGGTAGTGATGGCATTCCTTCGTTTTTTGCTATTAGTTGCGCTAATGAACTATCACTCCCTCTGGCAATGATTTTCAATAAGTCCCTTATTACAGGTATATTTCCTGATGCCTGGAAGAGGGCGCACATAGTTCCAATACACAAATCTGGTCCTAAAACTTCTGCAGAAAACTATCGACCTATATCCATCTTACCCGTATTTGGTAAATTGTTTGAGAAGTTGATCTATGATCAAATATATCATTTACTCGTTTCTCAGCTACCCAAATCCCAACATGGTTTCCTCAAAAAAAGATCAGTCGTCTCCAACTTAGCAGTCTTCACAGATTACGTGTTTGATGAGATGGAAAAGGGTGGCCAAATTGACGTAATCTACACGGACTACTCAAAGGCCTTTGACAGGGTAAGCCATAGCATATTATTGGATAAACTACAAACACTTGGCGTGCATGGGAATCTGCTGCGGTGGTTTGCATCATACCTGATAAAAAGATCTCAAGCGGTTGTTCTTGGTGGCTGCAAGTCGGACTTCTTTAGTATTCCGTCTGGTGTCCCCCAGGGCTCTCACCTCGGACCGCTTCTTTACAATGTATATGTCTATGACATTGAACAGTGTTTTAATTTTACAAAATGTTTATTATATGCTGATGATACTAAAATTTACTTAGGAATTAATAACATTCAGGACTGCATGAAGCTGCAGGATAATTTGGACAACCTTACACATTATTGTATTAAAAACAAATTAGATCTTAATGTATCTAAGTGCCATAAGATATCTCTTACCCGCAAGACAAACCCCTTAAAGTTTAATTATCAACTCAAGGGTGAATACCTTGACACTGTGACTGGGGTGAGGGACCTTGGTGTTTTTATGGATGCTAAATTAATTTTTGATGCCCATATTTCCTCTACCACCGTTAAATCTTACAAAATGCTGGGATTTATTTTAAGGACCTGTGAGCCCTTCAGGGGTTCTAATGCCGTTAAGATGGCCTATTGCGCGTATGTTCGCAGTAGGCTTGAATTCGCTTCACCTATTTGGAATCCACAGTACAGTGTTTATAAGGAACAAATAGAAGCTATACAAAAGAAATTTCTAAAGCATCTAAATTACAGGGAACATTTAACTTTTAATAATTATCATGATGCTTGCCGTCATCACGGTTTTATGTCCCTAGAAGCCCGTCGAACGCTATTAGATATGGCTTTTCTGTACGATATAGTACACGGCCATATTGACTCCACCGTTCTTTGTGAGGGGCTCACTTTGCGTGTACCTACAAGGCGCACTAGGTTAAATTCACTTTTTTATACGGGAGCGCACACTACAAATTATGCCAGGAACTCGACTTTAACGAGAGCTATGTTTTGTTATAACTCAAATTTTAATCACCTGGACATTTTTTGTTTGTCCAAAAACGCATTTCTTCAAGGGGTGCGGATGTACTACTTGAGAAAATGCAAAACTGATTGAATGGCATCCTCTTCCCCTTCCATTGTCCTTTCTATCCTATTTTCCCAAATCTTCTCTGATAAAAACCTCCGCATTCATATTATTTTTCTTTTGTTCTTTTCGTTTGCTGTTACATTTGCTGTAGACAAGCTTTTATTGTAATTATTTTTATTTAAGAAAACTATTATTGGCCTTATATGTATTTATTATAAATCTTTACTTGTTTCATGTGTATGTGCTGTTGTTTTCTGTAATAAATAAAAAAAAAAAAAAAAAAAAAAAAAAAAAAAAAAAAATATATATATATTTCTTGCAAAAAAATGAGCGTCATTAATATGTACCATCCTAATGTGACGCTTCAAAAGAGTGTAATTAATTACAAAGATATTAACGATCCCGCACTAAAATAATAAATTAATTGTATAAAATCAAAAACGGCAATCTAGGATTTTTTATAAAAATAAATAAATGTATAGAAATTATGAGGAAATTATTTCCTTTGTTTTCATACATTTATCTCGCTTTCAAAACAAATCTAGATTGCCGAATTTGTTTTTACATACGACTTTAATATTCCCAAGACTTTTTCCAAGCAAAAGTCTGCAAAAAAAAACGTTTCAGTAACCCCAAAAATACTGTTTGCAAAAAAATGTATGGAAAATAGTATAGCGCCTGCAGTGAGAGTTTTAGATTCTTTACATTTTTTTTGTAAAAAAATAAGGGGTGAGTGTAATCGTATATTTATATATTTTGGGTACAGAAGGTTATATGGGTGGCCAACGCTAATGGAGTGGAAACAAAAATAAGTGATTAGGCAATATTAAGGATGAAAATATATTTAGTTTTTTTATAAATATTTAACTCGTCAGCTCTAATGAGAGTAAAGATTACCTAGATCCTTTCATTTTTTTTATTGATAAATATTGTTACGAATATGAGTAGTTGTGTTTGTCTGTGTGAGTTAATAATAAAGAATGTTAAGTCTCTTGAAGTGAAATAAATTAACGGCAGTCTTTAAAAAATAAACCCGGCGTACAAACGTAACAATGTTTTAGTCACTAATGAAAATTAATGCATGATTTTCTTCATTAATAAATAATAAATGAAATATACTTTTCAAATTTGTCGCTCAAATCAACGTTTCACTGCTAACTTAGTAGCGCATCCTCAGAGTGATACAAACTAGAGATGCCACGAATAGTGAATTGGCCGAATACCGAATACCGAATATTCGGCAACGCTGTCGGCCGAAGCGCCGAATATTCGGCGCTTCGGAGAAGAATGCTGTGGCAAACGAGTTGGATTTTTATTTGAAAACAGTTCGCCTAGATCGGAAGGCCGATCCTTACAAGTGGTGGTCAGCAAACGAAAAACAATACCCGAACCTTTCGAAATTTGCAAAAGTTTATCTTTCTTCGCCTGGAAGTAGCGTTTATAGTGAGAGGTTATTTTCTGAGGCTGGTAACGTTTACGATGAAAAGCGCAATCGTTTGCTACCAGAAAATGCTGAAAAGCTCGTTTTTATCCATCACAACTTACCACTGATTATTTTTAAGTACTAAAATGTTGTAATTTGGAAATAAATACATAATTTTTGAGTAAAATAACGTGTCTTTTTTTACATAATTTGCTATTCGGTATTCGGCCGAATAGTACGCACTATTCGGCCGAATACCGAATAGCAAAAAAGTGGCCGAATAGGCCGAATACCGAATAGTTGCCGAATATTCGTGGCATCATTAATACAAACAATAAAATCCTTATTTGAACAAATTTTAACGACTGAAAACTGGTACACCCATTCTGAGCATGTAGCACTGAGCTAGTGTTGAAACGTTAGCCTAAAATAATAATCTTAAATTAAAAAAAATAGATTTGTGCAGAAGAATGCAATTCACCAACCTACTCATGGATAAGACGGAGATAATGTGGGCAGTCACATCTAGGCGTGATCACCTATTAGTGAACGGAGTACCACTCTCCATAGGCGGTAAGCTAATCCAGCCTTCTGATTCAGTGAGACTTCTAGGAGTCTTACTGGATCGGAATCTGACACTGGAGAGGCAAATAGATGCCACAATAGCTTCTCCTTTTTTTTCACTACGCCAAATTAAGGCTATTAGAAAGTGTTTACCGTCAGATGCAGTCAAGACCCTAGTGAGCGCGTTTGTGGTGTCTCGGATTGACTATTGTTCGACGCTTTATAGTGGTCAGCCAAAGAAGCAGTTCAATCGCTTTCAATCTGTGTTGAATTCGGCAGCAAGACTCATATTCGGGATACCCAAATTCGCTCACATCACTCCGCTGTTAAAAACACTACATTGGCTTCGTTTCCCGGAGAGGGTGGTCTACCGTGTTTGTGTGATGGTATATAAAGCCATCAATGGCTTGGCTCCACCTTATTTGACTGACATGATGTTGCCTGTTGAGATGGGTGTAAGGAGGCAGACACTCAGATCCGCGGGCGATGAAGTAGTCAATTTGGTTCAGCCACGCCGTCAGATTCGTACAAATTTCGGAGACCGCGCTTTCCGTGTTGCGGGTCCGGTGGAGTGGAACAGACTGCCACCCGGAGTAAAGGACTCCAAATCTATGGATGTATTTCGCGGAGCACTCAAGACACACCTATTTAGAAAGTCTTATCCATGATCGGAGAGGGCCCTTGAGGTGTGACACACACAAAAACGGCGCTCTCTCATCATTTGTAATTTAAAATAAATTAGCCTGATATTATTATTATTACTCTGCCTGACCAGAAACAGGTATTCATATCATGAATTAATAATTCATTATTGTATATGTTAATGAATTATGAATTAATAATTACCATATGACATTATGCTGAACTAGGATCAAAGTTATGGTCAAATGACCCAATCGGGGATTGAACCAACGTTATTCTATTCCAAATACGCTAGAAACATCAGCCACTTGACTCCCTCGGCCATAACACCGATAGTTGCAAAGATAGATTAAAATTTAAAATTCACACATCAGACACGTGTAAGTACCATGGCCCATAAATAAGATATCTTCTTAATACCGCTTTCAATGCTTCGTGAAAAAAATTATACCGTGACAGAGTGCTGAAAAAAACTTTGTGACAGAATGCTGAAAAAAATTCGTGACAGAATGCTAAAATTGTAGGGGCGCGGCTGAAAATATGAAAAACATAATCCCACATCAAATTTCAGTGACACGGAAAGCCTTGAATACATTAACAGAATAATTATCTTATAAATAAACATGTTATTCCGGCCATTATATAAAACAGAAAATATCTTAGTTAAAATTACATAAAAATACACTATGCACTGTGGTATTCGCTAGCATTTAATCTGTAGATGATGCAAGGATCATCGTTTGGAGATTTTCTTTTTAGCCGGAGAATGAGCCATGGATTTGCTGTGTGTGAATAACAACAGTAGGGTTGTAGTGGAATTTAAATCGTATTCAGGAACTATTTCAACTTATTTATCTAAAAGAGAATAATCGGCACCAAAAATAAGCTTTCATTAAACTGCATTTTCATAGATATATGTCACTGGTGTACACATTATTTTGGAAGATAAACCAGCATCTATTAACATTACTGTATTTTTTATGATACAGAAATTTGTAAAAAGGATTTTCAACAGGATAATGAAAAAAATAAAAAATTGTCGAATATATTTCCACGACAAACCGGTCATGGACAACCCGTCCACAGGCAACTCGACCGAAAACAAATCAGTAGCACGAAAGTTCATTCACGCTACTTTTCAGTCAACGACATTTCGGTTCACTTTGCCAGTGTCACTCCTGTTTCAGGAAAGGACGGCAAGTGTTGCAGGGTGTTTGTCCATTTGAGATTTGGTTTTTATGTTGTAGGATCACATGCGGCATGTGCAAGCGCGAACTTGTACGTGTCTGCTTGTGAAAATTCATGTAATGTGAATCTCCAATCTAACATATCTTTGCAACTTAGATTAGATTAGATTAGACAACTCGAGAACAAACACATCGGTCGCACGAAAGTTCATTCACGCTACTTTTCAGCCAACGACATTTCGGTCACATACAATATATAGTCCACAGACAGTTCCATCACAGAAAACTACAGTTAATTAAAACTGCTGTAATTACAAAGATTTTTTGGAGAGCTAGTCTTTTGAGATGGAGTTGCCTGTGGACCAAATATTGCATTAGACCGAAATGTCGTTGACCGAAAAAAGTGGGGACGAAATGTTGTGTGGCCGATTTGTCGTGACACGCTTTTTATGGAAATGAGAAATATTCGCTCCTATCATAATGGGGAGAAATGAAGAATGTGGGGCTCCAGGTCGAAGGAAAACATTTTGGTTGAAGAACCGAAGACAGAGGTTTGGCAGAATTACAAGACCCCTCTTTCATGACGCAGTATCGGTGGTGCAAATTGCTTTGGTATGCGGCTGACCACCCATGCTGTAAAAATGGTTCACTTTGCCAATATCACCCCTGTTTCAGGGAAGCACGGCAAGAGTTGCAAGGTGTTTGTCCATTCAACATTTGGTTTTTATGTTGTAGGTTCACATGCGGCATGTGCATGTGCAAGCGCGAACTTGTACGTGTCTGCTTGTGAGGATGCATATAACGTGAACCTCCAATGTAACATATCTTTGCCACTTAGATTAGATTAGATTAGATGAGAAGATGGTGATAGCTATGAAAATATAAATGTACTCTTCAAAGCTGACGAATTCAAACAACTGAATTGATCGAAAATAAATGTTGAATATTTTTCTAAAACACAAACGGCATTATTCAAATCCAAACGGAAATAAAACTCATACAAATTCAAAGAATAGAGCGCCGTTTTGCCGCTCAGA
The DNA here is from genome assembly GCA_951799405.1 of Agapetus fuscipes. Taxonomy (NCBI): domain Eukaryota; kingdom Metazoa; phylum Arthropoda; class Insecta; order Trichoptera; family Glossosomatidae; genus Agapetus; species Agapetus fuscipes. The sequence continues at coordinate 3,455,007 of OX637347.1, read as the reverse complement.
TTGCTTCTCGGTATAGTATTGTAGTTAGTGACAGAGCAATTCCCAAACGCTTCTTTCTGTTCCATTGACGCCGAAGAATGGACTTCAATTCGTCTGTCAATGAAGATTTGGCCGACGGCTATAAATCTCTGAGAAGATTCCGAGGAACTGCGGACGTAACGAATCATCGTCCGATGACACGACAGACTCTTGGAGCAATCTATTATTCAAAGATCATAATAAATTCATACCGCTTGGAAAAACCCCCAAATATTTTCAGTTATATCAGTCATACTTCTTTCATTTTTAAATTCTTGGGTGGCAGTTCCAAAACAATAGAATATTTTTTAACAGAGTATCAGAGTCAATGGACAAGTTGGTAGAGCATTCGTTTCTGAAATAGTATTTTGAGTTCAATTTCAACCACTGTTAGAGCTCTTTCCCACTTGACGGGTATCGGATCCGTATATTAATCGGAGGTTCTAGTGGCAGAACATTATGTATGAAGCTATCCACACTTATCGGAAACGGATTTTGTCCGAAATGTTCTGCCACTGAAACCTCCGATTAATATACGGATCCGACACCGGACACAAGTCGGAACAAGCTCTTACCCTTTTTTTACATGGTCCGGTTTTGGTCAAGATCCGGTCGCGAATCTCATGTGATAATAAAATAATATTAGGATGATTTATTTGGTGAGCGCTTTTTTTGTTTGTATCACACCTTAAGAGCCCTCTGCGAGCTATGTTGTCGCTGTAGAAAGCGCCAATTCTCAAGCAAAACCCAGTCGCTGTAAAGCTGGATGGACCTTTAATGACCGGTCCGTAGTCCAGTGGCAGCACTTCGGACTCGTAAATGGAAGGTTGTGGATTCGGATCCCGGCGGGGCACAAAAAATATACCATTTATATTTCCAAATAATATGCTCTTGGCTGGGTTGAAAAAAATCATAAAGCCTTTACCAAAGACCGGTCACTAAAGGACCATCCAGCCTTACAGCAACTGGGTCTTGCTTGAGTATTGGCGCTTTGTAGCGACGATCAAGCTCGAACACCTCTGCGGCACTACAACAAGTGTCATAGACCCCTAGAGTCTCTAGAATCTAGGGAGTCTCCCGCACAGGATTTCTTAAAAAAAAAAGACCGGTCATTGGTGAAGGTATATGAATTTTTCATCCAGCAAAGAGCATGTTTGAGAATATAAATGGTATATTTTTTGTGCTCCGCCGAGATTCGAACCCACAATATTTCATTAATCAGTGGCGGTTCTTCATTAGGGGACAGTGGGGAACATCCCTATGAATGAAATTGGAAACATAAAATTGAGAAGAAGAAACTGAGAAATCTGTAAATAATAGTGTAAACGAAGTATATTTTTCAAAATATTTTACTGACCGAAGATGTTTAAATATTTCATAATAGAACGGACGCAGTGAGTCACACGAAGGTTTTTGTTGATAAAAAAATAATATTTGTTAACACGTTAGGTACATGTGTATTGTGTACATTCGCTAAGATTGAAATATGATCCACTCTCCATCGTTTCCTCGTACCTCGTTCCCTGCGCGGACGCAAGCGAAGTCATATTTCGGGCTGTTTCGGGTGGAGCGGGACTTTTATTCGGATCACCGCGATAGTTGCGCGTGTGTGTGTACATAAGTCTCTGTAAGTACGACGAATGTTCAATACAGAAGCTTTTGGCGCCCGCGTGTATGGGTTTCCCATTGTACGTCTGTAGGGACTTTTCGGGCGGTCACCTATGGTACATCAACAATAATATGACGCGCTTAAAACAAAATATGAACATGATGATATTATAACTGAATGAATGAACTTATTATTTTTGTAAATTCCTCGGCCCAGTATTTGACAAGAAGCTGCCATCATAATATCACACAAATACAATATTCTTATTGGTTAAAAATTAGTGCTAGCGCGTTTTTTGCCGTGGGGAGATGTTAAAAACAGCAGTGCTTCCCGAAGTCGAAAATATATCGTTTTTCATGGAAAGTTTACATTAAAATTTTCTTGCTTGTTTTGTACAATAAGGTTGTGGCCTTAAAAAGTGGGTGGATTCGCATTGTTTAATGATAAATGAAGTATACCATCTTTTGGTTGACTGTGCTCTTTTTGGTGATGACCAAGTGTGGCCATGGATATTCGGATTTCAAGTAAGTAAATACTTGCTTTTTGTAGTTTTCAACCTAATTATCGTCTAACTTACAACAATTCAACAACATAAAAAATCTACCAATTGCAAACTCGCCTACACATTTTCAACTTTTACGTATTTTTTTAAAATACAAAATAAAAAGTAAATACATTTAAAGTAAAGTTATAAAAACTTCCACAATTGAATAAAATTAATGAAACAAGGGCTTGGTTTACATTTTTAGATAAAAAATCGTTAGTGTGTGCTGCGTGGGGTGCTATAGGGTGGTCATCAAACTATCATCCAAAGTCATCCCCTCTCTCGGATTTTAGTTAGAGCCGCTACTGTAATTCATTTACAAGTTAGAAAGAAGACTACGGACCTGTCTCAAATACATATGTCCTATACGCCTATAAATAGAGACCAAGTTGCTTTGAAGATATACTTGTATAAGAGACGTCGATCAAAGCAGTTAAAAAGCTGTAATCGACCGAAGTTTTCATTAAATTGAACCTGTAAATCGTATCAATATTTTTCACATTTCCCTCTCGCAATTCGAATATAGAAGTGTGAGGTCTCATAGCATCATTTCTGAATAACGCCGCAAGTACAGGATCTTAATGAGTAATCCCATACAAACAAAAAACATACATTTGACCTGGGAGGGAATAATTATATTAGTGAAGGTTTGTTATGGTTTAATTTAGAGCACGTTTATACAAAGGCAGAAACACATAGCATTCACTAGGAGTAGTTAATTTAAGGAGCGGCTCTCATAGCACTGGTAGGAACGTGTGGAGGGTATTAATTTATTTGGTAGGTTTTTAACCCTCGCATGATTTATGCCATCTGATATATGAACAAGGGATGATTGGTAAAGACCCTTGGAGAGCGCCGCGGGAGGTGGGCCAACATAAAAAATAACGCATTTATCACAATTTTGTTTTGAGGATAAAAGTCTGTGGTTAGATATTGAAGATAAAGAATGGGAAAGGATTAAGTTTGAAAAAACAGAAAAAAACGTAGAAGATGTGTTATTTATTGCGATCGGAAAAAGAAAAACAAAAGTATTTTTAGGGACAAATTTAAGACTAATGTAAAAAAGACAAAACAAAGAATTGTAATCATCTGAAAAAAACCGTGGAATAAATCCTGAGACTTGTTCGTAGTCTAACTAGACCACTAGTGGTTAACGCTTTGGAATCGTAAACGTAAGGTAAAGAGTTCAATTCCCGGCAGAAAACAAAATAAAAACATTTTGTTTAGATTTTTTTTCCCCTGCCTTCACAAAATACTGTCCACTAAAGACCATCCAGCACTTCAGCAATTTGAGAACTAGCGCTTTCTGTAGCGAAGCGACGTCTATGCTTGCAGAGAGCTCTTGATGTGTGATACACACAAAACAGCTTTCGCTCAGTAAATGCATACTCGTACAATACAAGACAATGCAAAGAAGTGCGTGTGCAACATTTAAGATTTATATTTAATGCATGCGCGTAAGCAGATACGTGTGACATTGGCAAAGTGAACCAATTTTTATTGTATGGGTGGTCAGCCTCATACCAATATATATAAGTCAAGGAATGCATCATCCAAAAATTCATTGTTTTGTTAATAGAGAAGTAGAGTTTACGTAGTTAGGTTTAAGTTGGAACTACGGTCGTTTGACATTTTGACAATTATATTATTTTTTAAAACTGAACAAATTTCAAAACCTAATTTAAATCGGATACCGTTTAGAGAGAACTTACATCATTCTCGACGTTTCGTCAGCGACGTAGCCGACGTCTTCAGGAGAACATCCTCTCTGCACGAGGACTGATCGAGTTCATCCTCAGTCGTCGTGCAGAGTGGATGTTCTCCTGAAGACGTCGGCTACGTCGCTGACGAAACGTCGAGAATGATGTAAGTTCTCTCTAAACGGTTCGTTAATATCCGATTTAAATTAAGTTTTGAAATTTGTTCAGTTTTAAAAATTAATATAATTGTCAGAGTTTACGTTATCCACCCCTAGTGCAAAAATGATACAGTTTGAGAAACAGCTTTTAATGATTATTTGAGCATAAATAACAATCGGATTACACGGTTTAATTGTCTGTACTCTTATAAATTTTTAAGTAGCATTATTTTAATTATAAACGTGGAAAAGGTGTGTTTTATTTGGAAATGACTTGGAATACGAAATCTCGCAGCTCGTGAAAGGGAAATTTTAACGTCGCGTCGCCGGTTCCTCATAAATTTGTGAATTATTTTTCAATTAAACACCCTCGTACGACCCTCTTCATTGAAAAGCCGAACTGTAGGGTCGCCGCTGATTATACATGAATTAAAAAGGGAATAATGAGTGGGTGGAAGGACCGAAAGAAAAACTTATCTAGCGTTTAAAAAATCCTTTTTTGTCTTGTCGGAAAATTATTCATTAGAATTTTGATAAAATATTAAAATTGGTTGAGGTCTTTTATTCTCAGGATAGAAAACCATCGCAGGTACCAACTTAATAATAATAATAAAATTAGGATGATTTATTTGGTGATGATGATGATGATGATGATGGATGATTTCTTTCCTGTGGCGCCATTTAATGGTCCAATGAATCACACCAAGCAAGCTTCGTTGTCACTATAGGAAGCGCCAATACTCAAGCAACACCCAGTTGCTGTAAGGCTGGATGGACCTTCGGTGACCAATCTTTGGTATAGGTATATGAATTTTTCAACCCAGCGAAGAGCATATTTGATAATATAAATGGTATATTTTTTGTGATCCGCCGGGATTCGAAACCACAACCTTTGAGTTACAAGTCCGAAGCGTTACCACTAGACTACGGACCGGTAAACTTGTGTATTGTTATGATTTTCATACACAATTCATCCCAGAGACGGTTCTCGCACAGAGTCACATTTCACATTTCACCTTTACAATGCAACGGTCAGTTGGCTTCTCTGGTTGCGAAGAGATTTATGGAAAGAATAAAGATGATTCTCGAATCATTGAGATTTGAAAAATGCGAGATTTTACTAGACCAAACACTCGAGCAATCTCGAACAATACAAACACAATATATATGTAAGTACCTAACAGACTTTATCACAGATAAACAAATCACACAATTATATATTTGTTATAATATATTTTTACAAACAAAATTACTTAGAGCCAGATTGGTTTAAGTGATTTTAAAAGCAATTGTTTCCAAGTTAGATCACAGATTTTAGATTGTTTATAGACAAATTAACTTCTTAATCAAAACGCACGCAATCATTTCATCTGTCATGAGTAATCATAGCACAATAGTAATAAAAGGAACCGGAACAATGAGAGTATAACAGAGCGCAGTGAAAGCTATCATCGAAATGTCAGTTTTAATTATATCAGTAATCGCTTTGTGGGAGTGGAGCTAGGCTCAGCGTGACCGAGCGAAAATGACCAAATTGTTACACTATTTCTTTGAAATAAGAACTATTTTCGTTTGTAGAAATATAGATTGAAATAATGTTAAATGATTGACTATAAGGCCCAGTGGTTTCAACGATAGCATAGAGACTTTATACTGAGTGAAAAGGACGCACTTCACACAAGCTATTGTTAACGTTGAAAATGCAGAACCCTGAGTACGAGTTTTTTTCACTTTACTCGAAGTTTTGCCATGGGTGCTTTACAAGTTCACATACATTTTTCTCGAATACTCAATACTTCGAGTAAAGTGAAAAAACTCGTGCCTACTCAGGGTGCAGGATCTAATTATTATTTCAATGACATCTCAACCTATATAATTTAAGCGGACGTGTTTCACTACGCCATTGAGGAGTCAATTTATGTCCACAGACAACGGAAAAAACATGTTCGTAATCCGATCGACATCAAATTTTACACCATACATTTCCTAAACTCCTGTAGTTTAGAAGTTCATCATGAGCTCATCCTTATAATTAAATCACTTACTATGAGAAGTTAAAACTAATAAAATATTTAATTCACAATTTCTCAAATCAGTGAATTATGACTTATTCAGTTTTACGTTTAAGTTGGCGATATGGCATTGTCATCTAAAAACTTTTTGTCATTGTGATAATACACATTTAAATTGTTTGAATATAAAGGGTTAGAATTCCTGCATAGCATGAATTCGAAAGTAAACCAATGCAAGAATTTCAAGTCGGGAATCTAATGAAAAAAAAACAGTGAGATAAGAGTGTTCACAATAATATGCTTAATTTGGAATGATAATGCGTGACCTTTTGCAGATGTCATCCGGAAAGAAAGGAGATAAGAAATTACTAAAAATATGACGCAGGGAACAGAGAAATACTCCACAAATAAAAACTGAACCAAGTGAAAAATCATTGATTTTTCTAATTTTATATCAAAATGGGATAACGCCTCTATGAATTTGCATACAAAATTTGGAAAACTGTATGACTTACGCAACGCAACGCAACTAAGCTGCACATATAGCGTAACTTCGCGCCTGTGTGCACGTGGCGAGAGGTACCTATTTATTTTTACAGGCAAGGGAGCCAACCACTTCAGTTGAAGTTAGAGGGTCGGAAACTTCGGAAAAGTATTTACGAGTGGTTGCATACCCCGAGTGTAAAGTTTACTAAAAATGTAAATTATAGTCTTTTAATTTTGTCTGAAAATGTGATAGTTCCTCTATAACATAAGAAAGGAATATTCAATGATGTATATTTCTTTGTAAGGTTTTGTTCTTTTTTATATTTAAATGTAATTTATTATTAATATTCCTTGACTTATAGGTTGGTAGTATGAAATTTAATATGAAATTGAAAGTTCCCGTCGGTAGATTAAATGTATGAAAATATATGAAAATTCCATTACTCACTAGGGGTGATGCTGCATCTTCCATACATTTATTTATTTATATAAACGTTATCGATAAGAATTCACGCAATGTTTTATACTCAGGGTACTTCATTGCGACTTTCAATTTTTACGACGTAACGAGGTTATCCAGTATCAGTAATTTTATTCCAAAAGTAATAGAGGTGCCATCTCAATTTTTATACAAAAATTTGAAATCGTCCATGACTTTGTTAGTTTGAAAAGTTTATACTCGTGGCGTAGAAATTTAATAAAAGTGTTCATTTCTTGACAAAGGAAGGAAATGAGCACCGAACACCAAGAGAGAAGTGAGCCTTTGATTGGTGTCTAAGGAGCATGGATCTGTCATTTGTCTCGCTGAGAAATTTAATTGTTCTCTTCAGATATTAATAACTTCTAGGGGGAGCTCCGATCATGGGACTCGAAGGGTTCTTGATAAAACGGCACAGTGATAAAACATCACATGAAATAACGTCACACAACTTAACATCACATGAATGAACATCACATGGTAAAACATTACAATGGCAAAACATCACAGAAAAGTACATATCGCAAGACAAAGCGTCACATGGCAAAACATCACATATCTAAAACGGAACATACCATAAACGGTCAACGGCATATAAAAAAAACATTACACGCGCCTAAACGTCACAACACAGAAAATACCATAAACGTCATGACGAAAAAGAACATGAGAAAATGGAACTTATTACTTGGTAAAGTAACACAAAAATTTAGCTCCACCGATTATCATTATAAGATAATCTAATCTAATCTAATCTAATCTAAGTTGCAAGGATATGTTACATTGGAGATTCACATTACATGCATTCTCACAACCAGACACGTACAAGTTCGCGCTTGCACATGCCTCATGTGAACCTACAACATAAAAACCAAATCTCAAATGGGCATACACCCTGCAACTCTTGCCGTCCTTCCCTGAGACAGGGGTGACATTGGCAAAGTGAACCATTTTTACAGCATGGGTGGTCAGCCGCATACCAACCTATAAGTCAAGGAACACACACACACGACAAATTACATTTTATTAGATAAACATAATTAAGAGAAAACGTAACAAAGCTGCAGATAATTAGCAACTTCTTACCCCGTTATCCCCATAAAAGTCGCGTTTGACGTGTGGATCCTATTTATTTTTACAGGTTAAGGGGCCGGCCTTACACCAACCACCTCATAATAGGCAAAATAAATGTTTGTGTTATTTGTGATGCTTTGTCATGTGATGTCTTTTCATGTGCCGTTTATAGTATGTTCTGTTTTAGGTACGTGATGTTTTTCCCCTGTGCTATTTTATCATTGTGATGTTTTGTCATGTCATGTAATATCATGTGATATTCTGTCATGATGTTTTTTCATGTGATGTTTTCTCATGTGCCGTTTATAGAATGTGTTATTTTGTCATTGTGATGTATTTTCTGTGTTGTTTTATCATTGTGATGTTTTGTCATGATGATGTTCTGTCATGCGATGTAAAGTCATGTTACGTTATGTCTTGCATTGTTTTGTCACTGTGCTGTTCTATCCTATCACCGACTCAAAGTTGGACCACCCTATCTAACTTACAGTAGCGACAGGTGAAGATTTTCAAAACTGAAAAAAAAGTTTTTCGGCCCGGAATTTTTAACGTGAGCTTATGTGACTAACTGGGTCTTGATTGAGAATTTCTTCAGCAAGTATCAAGCTTACAGATGGCCTTTGAGGTGGGATTCAAACAAAAACAGCGCTCACCAAATAAATCATCCTATTATTATTATTATTACACGTCTGGCACACAGAATTATTTTTGATTAAATTACTGGTGTAATGTTCGACTCTTAAAATAAGGTTTTATATATTTTAACTTATACCAAGGCCCAGTATTTTCAATTTCAGCTTTAGCATATTATGTGATTTTAAACTCAAGATAAAAATACCCACACGATTGACATAGGTGCGTCTTTTGCGTTCAGTGTAAAATCGCTAAGCTAACGTTGAAAACACAGAACCTAAGAAGAACGTAGACTCATTAACACTCGAAACATCGGGAACCGGAATATTTTGCAAGAATATTCCAGTAAACACTAGTACAATTACACAAACACCTACATCTAGAGGCACACTCACACAAGTAAAAAAACACACATAATCACACATTCTTAACAGTATATCGACGTTTAAAAGGCAGTAGGGCATAAGCAACCAAAATTTAATTGTTCAGGAGAGCAGTTTAAAGTTGGAGATTGCAGAAAAATGGCATCTTTTTTACTTTATATCATATCGTTGAAATCAAAACAGCTCTAAAATAAAAAAGAGCATTTTATTGGCATTCCTATGAATGTAGTTTTACGATGTTTTATGATTTGTTTATGTCGCAAGCGCCTTTAGGACAAAAAAGCCAAAATCTTGTCGGTTATATCAAAACCATACTTCGGAGGCGCAGTTGTTTGCTTGGGCATAAACAACAAAAGAATCATCGTAGAGCTATGGGAGTTCGCGTTATAAAGGCTGGACATTTTAAAGTAGGATAGCATTCATAGCTCATTTGTTACCAAAACGTCGCTTATAACCTTCCTTTTTTACTCGAGCTTCTACTTTCTACTTCCTTAGCTACTTCCTTTTAACCGTCGATATATAACTAGTATAGGTATTAAAAATAACCAATTCATCACAATTAATTGGAACCCAACGCCACTGCAAATTTTGTGGAGCGAGTGGGTCGTTTCACCCATTTCAAGAAGTGACATATTTTTCGACTGACGTGTTCGAGGAGTTGGGGCTGGTGGCGGACCTCCGGATTCCCTATTCTCTGCCTGTTCCTGGACCTGCGTCACGCCATCACGATGGCATTATTAATAATTCTACAACGTGACGCACGTCAAACGTAACTAGAGAAAATGTATGATTGTTACCATAAATAATCGGCTTAAAATGGAGTTAAAATATTGTAGTTTGATTAAAGTTTCAAATCAGGGATGAAAAATAAAAATAATAAAGGAAGTTATTTTTTGTTTTCAAATACCTGTATCAAATTGTTAAATTTGTATCGATTTCATTTTTAACCGTAGATTTTTTCTTGATTTAAAGGTTGGTAGGTACTTACTTGCCTGATAGGTTGGTATGAGGCTGACCCCCGTGCTGTAAAAATCGGTTCATTTTTGCCAATTATATAATAATACCAATTTTTGCCCCCGGTTTCAGGGAAAGGCGGCAGGAGTTGCAAGGTTTATGTTCATGAGAGGTTTTGTTTATTTGTATGCACGCATGCAGAATGTGTAGGCGCGAACTGCCTGTCTGTGGGCATGCATTTAATATGAGCCTGAAATGTTAACATATCTTTGCAGCTTAAATTATAGATTATAGATTATACTTGGTAGGATGAGGCTGACCACCCACACTGTACAAAAATGTTCACTTTGCCATTGTCACCCTGTTTCAGGTATGGTGATGTTATGACCGAGGGAGTCAAGTGGCTGATCTTTCTAGCGTACTTGAAATAGAAAAACGCTGGTTCATTAAAATATAGAATAATGAATTATTGATTGATGGTATTAATACCTATTTCTTGCCAGGAAGAAAAGGTTGGTGAATTGCATTCCTCTTCACAAATCTATTTTTAAAAAAACAGTTGCATGGCTTATGTTCATTTTAGATCCGAGTTTTTTTTCTTTTGTACGTAAACAAACGGCATGTGTAAACACGAATTTATACGTGTATGCTTATCGGAGTGCATTTAATATGAATCTTAAATGCAATATGCCTTTGCAACATAGGTTATTGATAGAAGAGATAGAGGAACGAATTACCGGTATCTGTAATTCCACCCTAATTAAATTTTGTCCAATTCAAAACTAACATGAATCGCCTTTTTCTTAGTGTCTCAAAACAAAGCCAACGCAGCACACAAAACTACGCAGCTAATAGCCCTGCTACAAAATATCAGGACATCAACCGCCTCTGCGGCACTACAACAAGTGTCATAGACCCCTAGAGTCTCTAAAATCTAGGGAGTCCTTCCTAAAAAAGAAGTGTATGCTCCAGATAATGTCACTTTAATATCTAAGTTATTCTCATTCTGTTCCCTGAGTACGAGTTGCAAAACTTGAGTAAAGTCAAGTTTACGGAAAGTATTAAAGAGTGATTTCCCCCAAAATCTGCCGTTTCTGTTTGTTTGAACTTGATTTTCTTCATCACTGTAACTCATTTGCCAAGACCTTAAAGTGTAAGAAACAAAAACGGCTGATTTTGGGGAAGATCACTCTGCAATACTTTCCGTAAACTTAACTTTACTCAAGTTTTGCAACTCGTTCTAAGGGTACTGAACACAAGAGTTGAACGACAAATCGGAGACACGAACGCATAACATTTTGGTTAGCCCTGCCCATTCTTGTGACGTTAGTTTTTGTCTACTTTAGAACAGAGCTTAATGCTAAGCCTGAGCTGATCTCCGCCTCCCACGCACTTCCTAACAAAGTAAAACTAATCCACCAAGCCTGCCCACCGACATGCCTCTTATCACACCTCCAACTCTCAACAGCCGGAGAGAATTCCTTCAACGAGAACTGTTAGAATGGTGACAGGTTAGAACGGCACAGTGACAAAACGACGAATGAAAGAATGGCACATGACAAGAACGACACATGACACAGCGACACCTGACAGAACATCACTGTTACAAAAAATCATGGGAAAGTACATCACAATGACAAAACATCACAAGACAATCGGCGCTACGACCGAGGGGTTCAAGTTGCTGAGCTTTCTAGCGTATTTGGAATAGGATATCGCTGGTTTGATCCCCGCCTGGGTCATGTGACCATAATTTTTATCCTGGCCCAACAGATGTCATTAGGTCATTATTAAATACCTAAAATAGAACATACCATAAACGGCATATAAAAAAAAACATCACAAAATAGAAAAGACCATAAACGACATGACAAAACAGTGGAAACATGAGAAAATGGAACTCATGCATATATTGTTCAAAAGCTCACAAAGAAAAAAAACGCTCCGATTATCACATCACACGTATACAACTAGGAGTGGCATTGGCAAAGTATGCATTCATTTTAGGTACCTAGGTAGTCTATAAGTCAAGGACTCATACAAAACAAATGCTTGTGATGTTCTGTTATGTGTTGTTCTGTTATGTGTTGTTCTGTTATGTGTTGTTCTGTCAAGTGTCGTTATATCACTGTGCCTTTCTAATGTCACCGTTTGAATAGAATAGACCAAAACAAAAAAACATTTTTTTTTACTTGGAGCAAGAACCCCAAGTATGTACCTACTATAAAGTTTTACGCCCTCAACTAAAATGAAAGCAATTGAAAACAGCAAATCTACAGAGAATTTTGGTTTTTTAATATATTTTTTCTAAAGCGTCATGATTGAGTCAAAACCAAAAATTTTGTGGATGTAAAAACACCCCAAGTATGATATAAAACGTACCGCTCAACTTCAAGAATTGTAGGAAACTAAAACAGCAAATCTAGAGAGAGTTTTAATTTTTATGTACAATTCGAAAAACGCTGTGATTCAGTTTGGGGCAACACTTTATTTTTACCGGTCAACTTTTTACTTAGGACTTGTGTACAAGTATAAAACTTTACGCTTGAACTCAACGAAAGCAGTTACCGAAAATGTAGGGAAAGTATAACAGCAAATCTAGAGAGCGTTTTGGTTTTTATACACTTCTGTTTAAACGCTACGGTCGAGTTTGAAACAAAACTTTTTACTTGTAACAAGGTGTCCCATAAAACCTTTGGATTGATTTATTTTTGTTCAAATTCTGTAACAACGGTTTTCCATTGTATTGTTTATTTGTTTCTGTGACGTAGGTAGGTAGGTAGGTACCCGCTCCGTTCGGGTAAAAAAAAAGTTCTTTTGAAATCCAAGGCGCTTGTTAGTTGTTATATACGATGGTCATAGGGATTTTTTTTGTAGGTACCTTACAAGCTTTGTTCTGCGACTCGCTGGATGTTTTTTGTTTTTCAAAAAAGTGTACCCCACTCTATTGTTTTTGTTTCATTTGAAGAGGAAGTTGGCACTATCGCAAGGCATAGAAAATGTAACTGTTTGGGCGAACTGTTAGGTAGGTTTGTTATGGGTAGCTGGCCATAAAATCCTTGTCCTTGTGCCTATAATCTGACCTATCCGATTTGCCCAATCACCTGTCTCCAGCCAGTACTTCTTCATACGCGGCCTTGGATAGACGTGTCCATCGCAGTGTACACCGCGCGCGAACGAAGGAGAAACCACACACAAAAACGCGACCAGTGCTCCGCGAAAGAGGCATCCATTGGAGATAAGGTGAGTCCAGACCATTTGATTCCGTGATTCCTTCCCCCTTGCTCCATTGGTTGGCTGCCTAGACAGATTTGTTGGGCAGTTCGTCCGATCGCGATAATCGAGAACCAGTTTGCGATCTCAAATCCTCCCCCTCGCATTACCACATGATAGCGTCAAACTTGGCGTTATCATAATTTTGGTCCTTAACGAAGCCAGATCGTAAATTAAAAAACTAGATTCACGTAATATTAATTCAGATTCTTATAGTTTGAAATCGGATTCAAAAAATTATTCGCCATTTTTATTGCTACAAAAATGCAATTCGTGACGCGTTCATACATTATTATCATAAATATCGCTTTGGAATCGAAGTGCGGGTTAATTATTTAATTGCCTTGTAGGTATACCTATCTCTTGCATTTTAGGTACATTCGAATTAAGCCCGCGGTATAAGTAACTACCTAGGTACTAGCATTGTTTACTTTCTTTGTTTACATTATTTGTTTACATTTTGATAAAATTATTATAACCTTCTTCTTTCTTTGCTACTTCAATTTATAAGGACTTGTACGTACGGGATTAGTAAAAATTATTATTAATTTTATCAAATTTAATTTATTAAAGCCAAATTTAAAACATGACGTCAGAACGCGAGAAACGGGCATTTCAACGACGTAAGGAGCGCCTCCAAAATGAGATAGAGACGTACTTGGAACGGGCACAATGCATTTTCGATACCATTAATTCAATTCATTTGGGAGAAATTTATTTGCGGAAATTTAAAGTGCACGCGGCAGGCATTGACAACTGGCGTAAAGAATTTTTATTACTGGTAAAAGAAAAAAATGATTTAATTGCAGAAAGTGAGGAAGATGAAGCAACAGATAATAATATTATTCTGTCATTTGAAGACTTATACGCTGAAATTAAATATACTTACGAGAATTTAAAAGACACAACAAAATCCTCAAGTGCAAATGATATTCCTTTAAAAAGGAGCATCCAACTACCACGATTAGAGCTGTGTGCCTTCAACGGAGATGTAAACAATTGGCCGGTGTTTTATGAAAATTTTAAATCTATGGTCCATGAGAATGACAGTCTAACGGAAGGTGAAAAGATTCAATATTTAGTTGGAAAACTGGTAGGAAAAGCTCAAAGCATTTGCCAAGGTTTATTGCCAACTGCTCAAAATTATACAATTTTATGGAATTCGTTGGTCAAGAAATACAACGATAAGCGCGTTCTGGCAACAACTTATCTAGAGAAATTGTTAAATATTCCTGCAGTAAAGGAACCATCTGCCTCAAACTTGGAGGACTTTATTGATCTATTTTCAGGTTTAACTGCTGCAATCAAACAGTTGAACATGGAGAATCTAGAAGACTTTATATTCATACACATTGCGTGTAAGAAACTTGACATGGATACGATTAAGGCTTTTGAAGTTTCTATACAAGATTCTTCAGACTCAGTAGATTCAATAAAATTTGTGGAATTCATTAGAAATTACTCGCGAATACTACAGCGCGCAAACGGAAGTAGAAGCAGTAAAATTAACAATCAAATTAACGCGATGCCGCGCAAGCCCTCAGCTTCCCAGAAAAACGTTAGGGCATTTGTGACAGTTAATACTGACAAATGTTTGTTGTGCGGAGATAACAACCACTCAAAGTTGTACCAGTGTCCGAAATACACTATCCTGGACGCTCGGGAAAGGTACAATTTTATAAAATCAAAGAAATTATGTGTCAATTGTCTAAGTACGATGCATAATCTCAAGAATTGTAAATCAAAGGGAAGATGCAGCGTTTGTAATCGATCCCACCATACTAGCCTGCATTTCAACTTGAATTTGCAAGCCGCGGCCGAAGAAAAGGCGGAGCCCTTAGCGCTTTGTGCTATGGGCCCTAATTCTAGTGAGGTAGAATCTACAGTTTTACTAGGAACTGTTTGTTGTGTAATCTTAGACAAGCGGGGTCAAAGACACACTATTCGCGCTTTATTAGACAGTGCTTCACAGAGAGACATAATAACGGCCTCCTGTTGTCGAGAACTTCATCTTGATGTAAAGACGACGCGAGACAAAGTTGTTTCAGGAATAGGGGATATTGTCAACCCTATCAAGGGAGTGACAACAATTACCCTTCTTTCGAGAGTTGAGAAATCGGTCAATTTTAAACTATCGCCTTTGGTGGTTAATCAAATAACTGATAAAATACCCGTCGCCAACATTAATATTGAAAATTTAGAATATTTAAAATCATTACGTTTGGCTGATGAAAAATATTTTATTCCCGGAAAAATTGACATGATTCTGGGTGCAGATGTATTCTCCCGTGTGATAAAACACAACACTATCTCACGAAATTTAGGCGAGCCAGTTGCACTGGATACCCTATTTGGGTATGTGGTACTAGGGGAAGTTCCAGTGCTACCGTTAATCAAAACAGATTATAGTTTCTTTTCAGCAATTGAAATTGAAATGAAAAAATTCTTGGAGTTGGAGGACGTACCGGACGTCTCCACTCCGCAAATCGAGGAGCTGGTATGTGAAGAGAAATATAACAACACCACCACGAGAGACAAGACTGGTAGATTTTCCGTAATGCTGCCTTTCAAGACCGATCCGGGGCAGCTTGGTGACTCTCAGAGAGCGGCAGAGCGGAGATTTTACGCGTTGGAAAGGAAACTGCTTTCAAACTCTTCTGTAAAATTGGAATACGACCTTATTTTCAAAAATTATATACAAGAAGGGTATTTAAATCCTGTAAATATAAATTCGGATCAATGCTTGAGCTTGCAATACATAGCACCGCATCATGCAGTGATACGTGAAAATAAATCCACAACTAAGGTTCGCGCAGTAATAGATGCTAGTATGAAAACTACATCAGGATTATCGCTGAATGATGTTCTACATACGGGTAGAAATCTTCAAAATGATCTATTTAAAATAATATTACACTTTCGCTTGTTTCCAGTTGCTCTAAGCGCTGACATACGTAAAATGTATATGCAAATTCTGGTAAATAAAGAGCATAGATGCTATCAGAGAGTTTTATATCGGTTTGATAAAAATGATCCACTTCAGCTTTTTGAATTTACACGCGTACCATTTGGCTTAAAGTGCAGCCCATACCTTGCAATGCGTACCGTTCGTCGTTTAATTGATGATGAGCGAACACGTTTTCCATTAGCGGCACTTGTAGCAGAGAGAGATATTTACATGGATGATTTGGTTTCTAGCTGTTTAAATGATGAAGAGGCTATCGCACTTTCAAACCAATTGATTGAATTATTTCTTGCGGGCGGTTTTGAATTGGTGAAGTTCTCGAGTAATTCACCATCAGTCATGGGAGGCATTCCCTCAGCTTGTCGCATTTCTGAAGCTGTGGAGTTCAGTTCAGAAGATCAATGTACCATCCTTGGTTTGCATTGGTTGCCTGGAAAGGATGTTTTTACCTTTAGTGTCACTAACAAATTTCGTAAATGTACAAAACGAAATATTCTGTCGACAATTGCGCGCTTCTGGGATTTGATGGGGTTTGTAGCACCCGTGATTGTAACAGCTAAATTAATGATTAAATTTCTCTGGGAACATAAAATCGATTGGGACGATTGTCCTCCTCAGAGTATAATTTCAACTTGGGAAAATTATGAATCGGAACTCCCACTCCTTCAAAGTATTCAGCTGCCACGGCATACAGGTGTAACGCAGGAGTCGATTATATCCCTATTGGGATTCGCGGACGCAAGTGAGAGAGCATATGGAGCGGTGATATATTGTTACGTTTTTCCTGGGTTCTTTTAATTAAAACACAAGTTTAACACAAGTTAGCCATACAGTTTATTTACACAGACTTTCTTACAATAGATTTATTTTAACAGACTTATTCTAACAGATTTATTTTAACACACTTATTTATTTCGCACAGATTACATTTATTTTACACCATATTGGTCGCCCTAGTAACTAGATATTCCACTGTGTGAGTGCTTCGAAAGACTGACTCGCTTCAGCCCATTGTCGCCCTTCTTATAGCGGAACCTAGGGGCCATTCCAGCCTGCCCTAGAAAGTTCCACTACCACAGTTGTATAGACGATTCTGGACATATTTATTTCATGAAGAGTCCATTTCCTACCTACATACACACCTTACAATTACAATCGTCTGGGCCAGAACATTCTCTCAAAACACACGTACACCAATAAACATCTACCAGTGTATTTCGTTACATTATCCCCCCCTTAGACTGTTCCGCCCCGGAACAGTCTTTTCTTTAAGAAGGTACGGGCAGTTTGACCCACAGTTGCATCCAGTGGTCAGGAAAAATGACGTTCCACGGAATTTTCCCCTTAGGGTTTTGCCCGTCATTGCTGGCTGGTGTGGGGGGGGGTGCTTTCCTCTTGGCGGCCGGCATGGGCGCCTTTCCTTGGCTGGGGGCACCGCTTTGCGTCCCCGGGCGGCCACCGCTCCTAGGCCCCGCTTGCTCGCCGGCGTCAAAGGATCAGAATCCTTGGTCGTCGGAGCCGCTCTCCTGCTCGGAAGCGAAGTTCTCACTCTCGCTCTCGTCCTCTGACTCGCTGGGTTGCTTCCTGCCGCGCCATGCTTGGGTCGTCCCTTCTGCTTGCTCTGCTTGGCTGAGCCCCTGCGGGCGGGGGCGCGGCGCCTGCGGGAGGGGTGCTTTCCTCTTGGCGGCCGGCATGGGCGCCTTTCCTTGGTTGGGGGCGCCGCCTTGCGTCCCCGGTCAGCCACCGCTCCTCGGCTCCGCTTGCTCGCCGGCTCCTGCGTCAAAGGATCAGAATCCTTGGTTGTCGGAGCCGCTCTCCTGCTCGGAAGCGGAGTTTTCACTCTTGCTCTCGTCCTCTGACTCGCTGAGTGGCTTCCTGCCGCGCCATGCTTGGGTCGTCCCTTCTGCTTGCTCTGCTTGGCCAGCTCCGTGGGCGCGCCCCTCTTGTCCAAGCCCAGCTTCTCGCACAGCGTCCGCAGCTGCTTGGGCTCCAGCTTCTGCACCTCCTCCAGCTTGGCCTTGTGCTCAGGCGTGTCCTTCTCAAACTCGTAGCCCTTGAACTTCTTTTTGTTGCGCTTGATGAGGTTCGTGCGGCACAATTGATTGTACCGGAACTTGAGGTCCTCCATCTTGAACCTGGAGATGGCCACCTCCACGTCGGGGATGTGGTCGATGGGGATGCCCCGGCCCGCGGGCACGGGCACCGGCGGCTCCACGGCCTTCTTCTTCTTGGCAGCCTCCTCCACGGCCTCCTCCGCCTTCTTCTTGGGCGCGGGCTTCTTCTTCACACTGTTGGCCTTCTTGGCCTTGCCCTTCTTGTCCTTGGCGTCCTCATCCTCCTCCTTGGCGTCCGTCTCCTCCTTCGCATCCTTGTCAGCCTTCACCTCGGCCGAGTCACTCTTGCCGTTTTCAGCCGACTTGACATCATCTTTGTCATCTTTGCTGTCAGCTGCGTCCTCAGCCTTGAGCTGGCCGTTGTTTTTGGCCTTCAGGTCTCCCTTCCCCAACTTCTGAGATGACTCATCCTCAGTTGACATATCGGCCTTTTTGTCATCCTGATTATCACTTAATTTTACACTATCAGTGTCCACCAACATTTTTAAGGCTAGGTTTTTAGCCATCTCCTCCTTCCAACCAGCTAGGTCTTCCCTCAAGCTCTTGAAGTTGGCAGCCATCTTTGTTTTAAACTCTTCCACGGCTCGCTCGCGGTCCCCTCCAGACGCCATGACAAAATATGCCGGGTCTTCGCCTGACTGTTCCAAGGCCTCCATGAGGCGTGCCTGTAAGGCCGCCTTCCCTCCTGAGGTCTCCAGGTCCCTCTCCAGAAGCTCATTCTTAAGCTCATAGACTTTGAGGTCCTTGATGTTCACCTTAGCCATTTTTTATTTTAACAAACTTCAAAACAAAAATATTTGCAAATTTATTTAATACGGGTTATGAGTTTTATATATAAAGTTATTTTAAATACGTACTTTAGCAAAATAATAATTTATCTAATTATACTGACGGTAGGTAGGTACCGCCTTTTAATATTTATTTTTAAATTTCAAATAATGATATTAGATAATGATTATTTACTTTGCTTCGTCATCGGCTAATGAGTATTTACAAACACTAACGCAATATTATTAACACGTTATCTATCCACACTTCAATCAAATTTTTAGCGGGTAACCACACGATCGTTTTTAATTCAAGTTTAATCAGTTTTATTTAAAACTTTTTTTTTTTATTATGTTGTCCAGATATATTTTTCAATACTTTCAAGCACAGTTTTTACTTGGTACTTGGTTTTAAACTTCACACCGACACCACTGTTACGTTTTTCCTGGGTTCTTTTAATTAAAACACAAGTTTAACACAAGTTAGCCATACAGTTTATTTACACAGACTTTCTTACAATAGATTTATTTTAACAGACTTATTCTAACAGATTTATTTTAACACACTTATTTATTTCGCACAGATTACATTTATTTTACACCATATTGGTCGCCCTAGTAACTAGATATTCCACTGTGTGAGTGCTTCGAAAGACTGACTCGCTTCAGCCCATTGTCGCCCTTCTTATAGCGGAACCTAGGGGCCATTCCAGCCTGCCCTAGAAAGTTCCACTACCACAGTTGTATAGACGATTCTGGACATATTTATTTCATGAAGAGTCCATTTCCTACCTACATACACACCTTACAATTACAATCGTCTGGGCCAGAACATTCTCTCAAAACACACGTACACCAATAAACATCTACCAGTGTATTTCGTTACAATATATTCATGTATATAATCCTTCAAGTAAACGCGGAGAAATAAGTTTAGCTTGTGCAAAGTCGCGAGTAGCTCCAAGTCGTACAATATCTTTAGCAAGACTTGAATTATCGGGAATATTGATATTGTCAAAATTAATGCGTGTAGTCATTGATACATATTCAACTCGCTGCCAAATTAATAATGTATACGCCTTTTCTGATAGTACAGTGGCACTCGCTTGGGTTCATTCACACCCATCCCGCTGGCAGACTTTCATCGCGAATAGAGTAACTATAATTCAGGATAATATACCTCCAAGTCAGTTTTATCATATTGCCGGGAAAGACAATCCCGCGGATTGTCTCTCACGCGGCCTAACTCCCGCACAATTAATTGACCACCCGCTCTGGTTTAAAGGCCCTGCCTTCGCGCGCTCACCGATTGAAGAATGGAATTTTTGTAAATTTGATCCAAATACTATTGAAAACCCGCCGGAACAAAAAATAAAAGTTATGACTGTAATGAATAACTTACCCAAGCAACCAACTTTATTAGGTTCACTCGCTGAACGAATCTCTTCCTGGAGTAAATTGTTAAGAGTTGTTATTTACATACTTCGTTTTATAAAAAGATTGTCATCAAAATTTGAAGTCTCTCACCTACGGTTTGCAGAAATCGTAGTTATAAAAGACTTACAAAATCATCATTTTTCGAACGAAATTAAAAACGCGAAAGCCGGTAAAGTCTTATCTCCTGCATTTCGTAAGCTTAATGCCTTTATCGACGCCGATGGGTTGTTACGAGTAGGAGGGAGACTTGTAAACGCTGACTTAGCTTATGACAGTAAACATCCAATACTTTTACCAGGTCGCGGTCATATTTTGAATTTAATCATTGATTACTATCATAGAAAATTCTTGCATTCCGGACCTCAGTTACTGATGTCCCTTTTGCGACAAAATTTCTGGATTTTGTCGGCTAGAAATATTGTGCGTAAACGCGTCCAATTATGTAATACTTGTTATAAGGTTAATCCAAAATCACGCTTCCCCCTCATGGGGGATTTACCTGCCTGTCGGGTAAATGAAGGTAAGGCATTTTTCCACTGTGGCATAGACTACGCGGGCCCCTTAAGTGTGATTCCTTATAGAAAAAGAGGTGTGCACAAAATTAAAGCATACATTTGTGTGTTTGTGTGCTTAATCACGAAAGCGGTTCATATCGAACTCGCATCAGATCTAAGCACGGAAACATTTATTAACGCTCTTAAGCGATTTTTGTCGCGACGCGGGCCGGTAAAAATAATGTACTCAGACTGTGGGACAAACTTCATTGGTGCAAAATCTCACCTCGATGCTCTCTATGGTCTCCTGGAGTCTGAAGATTTTCAAAATAAGTTCGACAGGGAACTAGGAGACCATCGGATAGATTGGAAGTTCAATCCCCCATCCGCCCCGCATTTCGGTGGAATTTGGGAGAGTAACGTGCGGAGTATCAAACTCCATCTGAATCGAGTAATTGGTAAACAATTATTGACATTCGAGGAAATGTCTACAGTACTTGCGCAAATTGAAGCAATTTTAAACTCCAGACCGCTTTCATGTTTGAGTGCCGATCCATCCGAACCTATTGCTCTAACCCCCGCACATTTTCTCACATTGACTCCTCTAAAGTCACTTCCGGCGACAGATACCTCCTCTAGAGACATTAGTTTACTGTCTCGTAAACAGTATGTGGACCATTTAGTTCAGTCTTTCTGGAAACGGTGGAAGGTGGAGTACCTTCACACTCTCCAAACGCGTCAGAAATGGAACACGGAAACAGAGCCAATCAAGATTGGATCTGTTGTCTTGTTAAAAACTGAAGGTAGTGCACCTCTTAATTGGCCACTAGGAGTTATTGAGGATGTCTTTCCGGGAGCGGACGGTATAGCTAGAGTAGTTAATGTCCGGACGAAAACTGGAACTTATAGGCGTCCAGTTGTCAAGGTTTGTCCGTTGCCAAATCAATAACATTACAAAATAATATACAGTCCACTCGCTAAATTAAGTAGATTTAAGTTATAATAATAAACAAATAAATAAATAAATCATTGTTTTGAAAGGACTACGTCCTCTCAAGCTGGGGGGCATGTTTGGGCGAACTGTTAGGTAGGTTTGTTATGGGTAGCTGGCCATAAAATCCTTGTCCTTGTGCCTATAATCTGACCTATCCGATTTGCCCAATCACCTGTCTCCAGCCAGTACTTCTTCATACGCGGCCTTGGATAGACGTGTCCATCGCAGTGTACACCGCGCGCGAACGAAGGAGAAACCACACACAAAAACGCGACCAGTGCTCCGCGAAAGAGGCATCCATTGGAGATAAGGTGAGTCCAGACCATTTGATTCCGTGATTCCTTCCCCCTTGCTCCATTGGTTGGCTGCCTAGACAGATTTGTTGGGCAGTTCGTCCGATCGCGATAATCGAGAACCAGTTTGCGATCTCAAATCCTCCCCCTCGCATTACCACATGATAGCGTCAAACTTGGCGTTATCAGTAACAATAATAAATAATAGGGTGCACCTTACGATGAATACTTTTTTAGAGAAGAAAAACGATTCTAAGCTACACAGGTTTGGAATTTTCAACGTCAACATTACCCACCCAGGAGAAGGTCTCAGATATACAATCTGGCTTTATGCCGGAAAGAGGTTGCGTAGACCAGATATTTGCGCTTCGACAGATAGTCGAAAAACAGCTGGCCGTAAATAAAAAGGTCTACACGGCTTTCGTAGATCTTGAGAAAGCCTTCGACTCGGTGGATAGAAGTATGATGTGGTGTGTGCTAGAGAAGTATGGTGTAAACAAAGCACTTTTGAATGCGATACGCGCCATCTATGTAAATAGCAGGGCGTGTGTCAGGGTGGATGGAGAATACAGCGAGTATTTTAATGTGTACAAGGACGTGATACAGGGTTGCATAATGAGCCCATGGTTATTCAATATAATCATGGATCATTGTGTTAAACAAGCAAATCTGGAAGAACATGGCATACAAATTGGAGAGAGAAAAGTCGGAGTTCTGCTTTATGCTGATGACGCAGTATTAATTGCTGATTCAGCAGCGGAACTCCAGACAATGCTCTCTAGTTTGAACCATGCTCTGTGTGCAAACAAGTTGAAAATTAATGCAGTAAGACGAAAGTACTGATTTTTGTCAGAACGGATGAAAATGAAGAATGCACGTTTATGTTTAATGGTACGAAAGTTGAAATTGTGGATGAATTTAGATACTTGGGAAGTATGTTCGAGAAGAATGGAAAGATGACAAGAGAACTTGAGAATAGGGTGTGCAAGGGAAAGCAAGTGGTCGGTGCAATAGGAAGAATAGCAAAGAACAAGCGATTGACGATGGATCTGAGAATGGCGGTACACAATGGCATATTGTTACCGACTTTGATGTATGGAAGTGAAGCATGGACAGTGAATGATAGTGAAATGAGTAAAGTATGTACGGTGGAAATGAAGCATTTGAGAAGTATGACAGGAAAAACTTTGAGGGATAGAGTTAGGAATGAATGGGTAAAAAAATAATGTAATTTGAAAGAGGATGTGAAAGTAAAAGTACAAAATATGACACTTGTTTTAGTGCCGCAGAGGTTTTTACGAGCTTGGTCGCCGCTACAATGCGCCAATACTCAAGCAAGACCCAGTTGCTATAAGGCTGGATGGACCTTTTAGTGGCCAGTCTTTGGTAAAGGTTTTTTTAATTTTTTCAACCCAGCGAAGAGCATATTAGAAATATAAGTGGTGTATTTTTTTGTGCTCCGCCGGGATCCGAATCCACAACCATCCATTTACGAGTCCAAAGTGCTGCCACTGGACTACGGACCGGTCTTGACATGAGTAAGTCCTTTTCATTCAGTGTAAAGTCGCTATGCTAACATTGAAAATACCGGCCACAGTATACTAACTAGTAACAGCTAGCCGCGTTTGTTGGAGAAGAATCGCCCCTAGTGGAATGGTGACATAGTTACAGTTACAAAGACTCAAATACACACGTTATCCTCTGTATAAAGTCACCGAGTTTCAAACAACACAATAGTGAGTTGGAAGTTTTAAGGGATTTGTGAAGGAATGCGTCTATAGTCCTTAGGGGCCCGGCTTAGTACCGCACACAAACTTTAAAGCTCGACCTTAGCGTTTCATCAAAAATATATTGAAACTTAAACACTCACAAGAGGCGCTTTTACAGTTTCTATTCACTTTTTTGAAACGACATCTTTGAGTTTGAACAGAGTGTTTTATACTCGGCATAATAATGTCGCTTGCATGCCTGTCACACACAATACTGGCAAAGACGTGTCTGATAGGAGCATAATAAGGATCAGTAACTTTTCGTTTTACTAAACTATAGCGTGTACCTAAATCTTTGGAAACTGAAACGCTCACCAGAGGCGTTGTTTCAGTTTCCATACAGTTTTTCAATTCCGACCTCGTATTATGCGACAGAAGATAACTAGGGCAAGATTGAAAGTAGACCACGAAGTTTACGTACGTAATAAGAAGCCAAAAATTGACAAAAGTAAGCAGCACATATAGAGCAACTTCCAACCGCGTTGTCTACAAAGGACCGCCTTGAAGAGGGGGTTTTCCAGCTCTAAAAGAGACTGGTTCTCATTTTTTGTGAGGGCTGACCTTGCCGGTATTTTTTTTTTGGATTTGAAATAATCACCAAATAGAAAAAATCACTTCTGGCATCCTTGATGGGGAGCGAACCCTATCCATCTGGCATAGAACGCAAGCATTCTACCAACTAGGGAATGCAATCTTGCAGCAAAATCGCAATCTCGGTATTTGCGAGATTATGTAAATCCGATCTCACGAGATCTCGGTATTTGCAAGATCTCGCATTTAGTGGCCACATGGTTACATTTTTTTGCTAAAAAGTGTCATTTTGCTTTAGGTTGACCAGGAAAGTATATTTAACAAACTTTTATTGTGATTTTTTTTTATTAGAATCAGAAATACAAGCTTATCAGAATCATAGACTATCATTGAATATGTCAGTTAACTCATGGCATGGATTTTTGAAAAAAACTACTTAAGAAGCATAGAATGTCAATCGTGGCATCAGATAATCTGCTTCTTAGTGAGACAATACGTAGCCTGCTGAAAAAAATGCCCTCTCAGATTCCACGCTCGTCGGCACTATTGTCACCAGACTATCATAGGCATACTGTTAATATCTTCCTCTTCATCCGCCATATTCAAAGAGGTGCATTTATTTTTTGATGTTGGATTCTAGGGTCGACATTGAAGTGTGCATTGGAACCGGAGTAGAGCGTTTACACGATTTCAGGGTATTTTCTAACTCTTCCTGAAGTGATTGGTTAAAGAGCCGCCGCTGTGTTTAAAGCTGCAAGTTTCTAGCAGATACTGCAGAGACCGCAAATCTTGCGAGATCTCGCACTGTTTTCAATGCGAGATTGGTCTTTCGAGATTGATGCGAGATCTCGGTAGGTATATCAAGATCTTGGTATACCGAGATTGCATTCCCTACTACCAACTGAGCTATCGACCGGTCCTGCGTTCCGACGTAATTCATTAAGAAGGTACCTCGTACATAATACTTTTAAAAATGACAAAATAAACAACAAATTATTTGTAAACAAAAGAGCACAACTTTTGTAAAGTCAAGTAAATATTTGGTTATTGGTTGCTAAGGACGGCAGTCCCATATGAAGTTCCAAATTCAAAATTGAGTCTATTGTAGTAGGAGTAGATAAAGCAGGAGCATAAAACATTACGTAAGCTCACCTCGATTGCGTAAATCGAAAAAGTGTATCAAAACTAAATCACTCTCTAGGAGTGCCGTTCTTTAATCGATAGACTTTTTATCTTTGCCATCGACGTGAGATTTACTCAATGTTTTATACTCGGCGCCCAGATATTTGAATTTTTGTCAAATGACATCTCCCTAAATAATGGGGGGCAATTTCGCAAAACGTCTCTTTTCTTTTACAATATATTCTTGAGAGATTGATAAAAAAATTGGCTCACTCATCCCAAAGCACTCCACATCGATATCATTTTTACTTCTTTATTGCTTTTGCAAAAAAAAAGAAACTCATGCGAAGTAAAAATTATGAAGCAAGCGGGATGCAGCTTTGTAGAGTCTCTGGCCCCCTCTAGCAGAATGGCGACAGAGTTACAGTTATTTTACTATGATTTGAATGATAATGTTACGAATGTCTGTGTATGTGTACTTATGATTGTGTGTATATGTGTTTTTACTTATTGTATCTGTGTGTCTAGACGTAAAAGTAGTAGCATGTATTTGGATGGTTGAACCTACTCGTATTTGCTCGAAGGTTCTGCTCGAGACGATTCTGGCAAGGTCTGGTGTATGATAGAATAGCCTTTAGACACCTATAAATACGGGTTAAAGTGCTGTGAAGGGATCAGTGCCCATTTAGTACAGGAGCCGTTAAGCAAGAAGTACGAAAATTTAAACTGTAAGTACTTAAATCTAATGTGAAAAAATATAAATAGTGTAAAACAAATTTAATCGAAGTTTTATTAAATTGAATCCAAGTAAATCATAAGAGTACTTAGAAAACTAAAGACTGCAATCTAAAAGAAAATGAAATAAATGTAAACGAAAAGGTGATATATAATGACTTCCTGTGTTTTTATATTTTTTTCTTATTCTTTTTTAAACCTAAATTTCCGCGTTTGGTTCTATACGAGTTTGCTAATAGTAGGAAGACAGCAAAAAAATAATTTGTACTAAACATATTTTTGTTTTATTTAATGGAACTATTAGATTTTTTTATTGTCGCCAGTAGGTATTTATAACAACGGATCATTTTCAAGTAGCGATAATAAAATTGCAAACTAAAACCATGGATTTCAGAATGTGTACCTATATCTATTTTTTTTTGTTTTTTTAAACATTGTTTGTCTATATATATCAATCCAAAACCAAGCAACGTCCTTTCGTTGAGAAGAAAAAGTGAAAGTTGACATATTTTCAAATTGAATATGAAAATTAGGTATTATACTTTTTGTTTTAATAATTATTCGCCCCCTTAAGTGTAATGAAAATAAATAATTCATTAATAATTACAGAAAGTGCTTGGAAATTAATTAACAAGCCATTACAGCCCTCTGTCAGTTTTGTGTTGTTCCATTTCCAGTCAGGCACCGTCGTCAGTCACATTTTGAGGCCCATTTCGTCTAACTCATTCACAGCGTTTAACCTTAAACTATGAGGAAACTGAAACACTCGGTAGAGGCGTTGTTTCAATTTCTGTATATTTTTTTATTAAGCTACGGTTTAGTTTAAACGTAAACTTGGATGTGATGCTTGACATACTGGGCTTAGAGTAGGGATGTGCAAAAATTTTCATCACCCAAAACCGTTTGGAATCCAAAATGGTGATGGATCAAAACTTATCCATTTGAAAATGCAAAATGGAAAATGGTTTATAGAAATGCATTTCAATTGCATAATACGAGTACCTATTTTCAAACTTGTTCTTACATTGCATTTTGGATCAACATAGACAAAAATAGCCATGATGATCGCCAATCTTCGATAGAAGTGGCACAAAAAGAAGAAGAATACACAAAAAATGCTATGATTTCAAGCGGTCGGGTTGCTACGTAAACGGCCAACTAATTGGTTGCTAAGGCGCGTACATAGTTACAGACATATGCGACGTTGCCCGACGAAAATTAAAATTTGGAACGTACTTTCCGAGTCCGTTGTGCCACCTTGCACGCACGACATCGAAAATATCAAAATATTTTTGTATCTAAACATACTCGTAGCCTCTCTCACACAAATCGTAAGAAAAATGCATTGAAAATAGAAATGGAAACGGGTCAAATAAAAAAGAATTTATAACGAAAATATGTGAAAAAATAATAATACGGATATAGCTGAAAGAAAAACCTTTAACTTGAAATGGGTGAAAGAGAAAAAACATTAAAAATGGTGATATAAAAAAAGATTTTAAATGGAAATGGGTGAAATAAAAAATCAATTTAAAAAGGTTTCTTTTTTTAATGAGGCACATCTCTGCTTTGTCAGCAGGTCTGACACTGCATAGTGTTCAGGGCACCAACTTGTGTGGAGTGGACCCCAGACACTCCTGGCTGTCGAGTCCGTCTGCTCCACAAGGCTGGTGGCGCTGGTAAACGCTGAAGAGGTCTGGTGCTGGCATTCCTCCATAAAGGAGTTGCACCTCTTGTGGATGTTTTACTCGTCTTATCTGTGGTTGTAAAATTACAATCTGAGAGAGATAATGCCGTGATTAAAAAAGAAAAGACGTTTTTCTTTTACAATTATGTGTTTTGAATTTCGTTTTAATAGTTTATGTTTTTTAAATAAATAGCCCTCAAAATTCGAAACACTGCCACGTTATGAAAGGTTGATTGTATTCACAACACATTTGATCCATACCTGATCCATGGATCATTGGGGCTGTCCATAAATAACGTCATCGATTTTGGCCGATTTTCGACCCCCCCACCCCCCTTACAATCATCCTATAGTCATTATCTATTGACCCCCCCCCCTCTTGCTGGAATAATGGATGAGCTTAATAATTAATAATATTATATTACTTACATAGTATTTTGTATATTTTCTAGAAATTAGTATTTACGAGAACGACGTCACTTTTGGTACTCGTACATCATTTGCCATCATCCGCAGATCAGACCCCCCCCCCCCCTTAATGCGAACGACGTAATATATGGACAGCCCCATTGCTTTTTTGAATGGAAAATTCACGTTGGAAGGCGGTTGAGCCATGGATTTGCTGTGTGTGAGTAGCACCGTAAGTCACAAATATATGCCAAATATATACAACAGATTCATATTAAATGCATTTAAAATTACGTAAAATCTTTAATCTAACTTGCAAAGATGTATTGACATTTGATATTTTTTTCATAAAATGTATGCCCACAAACAGACATGTGTAAGATCGCGCTTCCAAATGCTGCGTGTGTACTTGCAAATTAAATCAAAATCTAAAATGAACGTAAGCCGTGCAACTTTCACTGAAACAGGGGTGACATTTGCAAACTAAGCCATTTCTTACAGTATGGCTGGTCAGTCTGATACTAACCTATACCTACGTGAAGGAAATACTTCTTTACAACAAAAATGTATAATATAACAATAAAAAACGGTGCTACTCTGAGACATTTTAGTCATGTTGAGCCCACGCTTTGACAAACTAATGATGCATTTGTATGAAGACCTGTCAATCCAAGATGGCCGCAAACGAACAGCTGATTAGTTTTCATACAAATATTACCAAAATTCGGTAGGTAAGAATGACCGTGGTGGTGAGACTTTCAGGCCAGGCATCATTAGTTTGTCAAAGCGTGGGCTCAACCGACGACTAAAATGTCTAATAATAGCCCCGATAGAGGAAAAGGTGATGGATATGAATGAATTGAAAGAGGATAAGAGATGCAAGGATAAGAAAAATAGAGGCAAGTCTGCAGAGGCTCAGGCCACCCTTAGTGTAATAGCGACAGAGTTACAGTTACAGGTACATACATACACGTTAAGAGTGAGTACATGTA
This sequence comes from Agapetus fuscipes, assembly GCA_951799405.1. NCBI lineage: Eukaryota > Metazoa > Arthropoda > Insecta > Trichoptera > Glossosomatidae > Agapetus > Agapetus fuscipes. The sequence continues at coordinate 3,425,377 of OX637347.1, read as the reverse complement.
GGTCAGGTGTACACAATGTTAGATTCACTTTTATCTGTAACGCGCGTTTGTTTACTCGCGCTACTAATTATTTCACTCTACTGATGGCGCGTTGTATTTTTCACCTGCTGAAGTGACGTCATCCGCAACACTGAAATTAGCTCACCTACCTGTGTATGTGTTGCATGTGAATTGCACAGAAACAAAGGTGGTAATCTGGGATTATTTCTACAAATGAGACTTTTTAATTTGTACTGCTTTTTTGTATATTTCTGAATTTTTGTATTTTCTGCATTTCTGTATTTTTCTTCCATGTACTTTTCTATTGCTGTATTTTTTTCTATGGCTGGTCATGTATTGCACCCTCCATGACGAAGCTGGAATTAACATTTATTATTTGTTTTTTTATTATTATTAATTGTTTAGTGTTTGTTTGTTTTATATACTCAAATGTAATTAATTGTTTGTATTTCTTGACTTATAGGTTGGTATGAGGCTGACCACCCATACTGTAAAAAATGGTTCACTTTGCCAATGTCACCCCTGTTTCAGGGAAGGTCGGCAAGAGTTGCAGGGCTTATGTTTATTTGAGATTGGGTTTTTATATTGTAGGTCCACATGTGTTAGCGCGAACTTATACATGTCTGCTTGTGGGAATGCGTTTAATATTAATCTTAAAAATGACACACATCTTTACAGCTTAGATTTAGATTTTAGATAAATACATGGAAACACATGAAAACATATTTTCATCATTTTTTTATATTTCCAAATATAATCCTACATCTTCCTATTGCTTGGTCCTATACGGCACTTATTATACACGAGCGATTAACATACATTATGTGCAAGCATGAACATGCTATGCTTATATTTACAAACATAAATACAAGAAAGATAATAATATGTGCTTCCACAAACTAATATCCAAGTCGCAAAGATATATTGACATTTCGAATTATATATTACAGGTGGAGACGTGCAAGTTCACGTTTACACATGCCGCATGTTTACTGATGAAAACGTCAAACATAGCATAAACAAAAATCTTGCAACTCCTGCCGCCATTTTCTGAAACCACGGTGCCTAGTTTTACAGCATGGAATTCAGTCTCATACCAACTTATATGTCAATGAAATATGAGCTCATACTGCATACAAGACATATATACATAAGTAAGGAGTTAGGTACATAAATATTAAAAAAAAAAATAGATTTGTGAAGAGGAATGCAATTCACTAACCGATTCTGCCTGGCCAGAAACAGGTATTAACGTCATCAATTAATAATTAATTACTGTTTATTTTAATGAATTATTTATTAATCTAATCTAAGCTGCAAAGATATATATCATTTAAGATTTATATTAAATGCATTCCCACAAGCAGATATGTATAATTTCGCGCTAACACATGCCGCATGTGGACCTACAATATAAAAACTTAATCTCAAATGAATATAAGCCTTGCAACTCTTGCCGTCTTTCCCTGAAACAGGGGTGACATTGGCAAAGTGAACCAATTTTTTTTTTACAGTATGGGTGGTCAGCCGCATAACAACCTATAAGTCAAGGAACATACATGCATACATGACAAATTACATTTTTTTTTAAATCAATAAATAGCAATATATACATGGACATAAAAAACTAAATCATAAAACCATTTTTTTTTTTTTTTTTTACTTCAACAAACCCCAGCCGCCAACATCACAGATTAACCGCCATTTTCTTCTATCCTTACATACTTCTTTCATTTCCTCCAGAGTCATAACCTTCTTCATACAAGGTCTTCTTTTATTTTAATTACCCAATTTTATTAATCTTTTATTAATAATTCGCTCTTCTTTTATTAATAATTACCCAATAACATCTGTTGAACCAGGGTAAAAGTAATGGTCAAATGATCCAGGCGGGGATCGAACCAACGCTGTTCTATTCCAAACACGCTAGAATGATCAGCCCACTCGGCTCCCTCAGCCAAAAAACCGACAGTTTTTTTAATTATTTTTTTTCAGTTTTATATAAAAAGTTTCCATCATTACACGGACACTTTTATATACCTACTTAAACGTTTTTTAGGTATTTTATAATCTAAATCTAAATCTAAGCTGCAAAGATATGTATCATTTGAGTTTCATATTAAATGCATTCCCACAAGCAGACACGTATAATTTCGCGCTCACACATGCCGCATGTGGACCTACAATATAAAGAACCCAATCTCAAATGAACATAAGCCCTGCAACTCTTGCCGACCTTCCCTGAAACCGGGGTGACATTGGCAAAGTGAACCATTTTTTACAGTATGGGTGGTCAACCTCATTCCAATCTATCAGTCAAGTCATATATATATTTACAAAATGAGTTCGTTGACTTATACGTTGGAAATGTTGGTATAAGGCTGAATACCCACACTAAACAAATGGGTCACTCTGCCAATGTCACCCCTGTTTCAGGAATGGTCAGCATGAAATGAAGGGTGTACGATCATTTAAGATTTGAATATTTATTTTGTATGTACACATGCAGCATGTGTAAGCGTGTACATACACGCTTTCCAGGTGGGAATGCATTTAACATAAATATTTAATGTCTTGGCAGTTTTTAATGAATTGCTCACGGCAAAATTATTTATTTTAAGAAATGAAAACAAAGCGATTGTTGTTGTTTACAAAAGATAAAATAATAATTCTAACCTTAACATATAAAGACAAGAATAAACAATATTGTTTATAAATTGCAGCCTACATAGTATTGTATCAGCAATTTATGTTATTAAATGTTTATTTACTTATTCTAACAGGTAGACAAAACGTACGTGGGTAACTTTATGGATGCATGTCAATAATAATTATTTTTTATTTAATTGCAGAAATAATATTATACAATAAAATATAAAATTGGCTGTTCATGTACTCACCGCTATTAAAAAAACAGCCTTGACGAAAAACACTGGCAAATGTTTGCAAATTCACACTATTTATCACTGAGATATTTACTGCACAAAACGAGTCATAATTTTGCACTAAAAATCTGTCAATAAATTGGCAATCAAACACTAATATTAAAAGGTTTTTGTCAACACAATAAATTAAATTTCCTGAAAAGGAATCACCTGTTATTGTTCAAAATTTACGTTTTTTATTTATTTACGACGTGAACACGTAAAACGTCAAAAACACCGGCCGGTTGAAGGAGCGACGCGCGACACAACCTCTCTTCGGAACAGATCCGAAAACACTGAACGCTGAACGCGAGCGATGTTTCTTCCGAACAGTGTTCATCCCAAGTCGGAAGTAAGTTCTGCCGCGTTTTCTGTGAAGGTATTCTTGGCGCCACTTACTGGCATCTAGCGGGGAAACTTGGAAGCTAAAATAGGAAGGGGTTGACGCGTCAAATAGAAATGAAATGGTTCCACGATAAATTGGTCACAGACAACCCGTCCACAGACCGTGGACAAATCGGTCACACGACTTTTCGATATTTCGGTCACAGATAGCTCGTCCATTTGGCAGTTTGTCCACACGACCTTCTGGTCAACGACATTTCCGTCGCATGCAATACGTAGTCCCAGACGGCTCCATTATAAAAATTACAATTAAGTATAATTTGGACAAGTCCGTAGTGCAGTGGCAGCACTTCAGACTCGTAAATGGAAGGGATCCCGGCGGAGCACAAAAAATATAGCATTTAAATTTTCAAATATGCTCTTTGCTGGGTTGAAAATTTCATAAAACCTTGACCAAAGACAGGTCAACAAAGGTCCATCCAGCTTTGTAGCAACTGGGTCTTGCTTGCAAGATTGTGAACACCTCTGCGGCACTAAAACAAGTGGCATAGACCCCTAAAGTCTCTGATATCTTTTGAGTCTTTCGCACAGGGTTTCTTAAAAAAATGTACATAGTTATGGCCAAGGTTTTATGGATATAAGTTTTTTCGTGATGAAACTGTATATGGACTTATATTGTGTAAGTGACCGAAATGCCATTGACCAAAAAGTCGGGTGGATGAACTGTCATGTGACCAAATTGTCCATCATTGATGTGTCTGTGGACAAATTATTTGCGGCTGAGCTGTATGTGACCAATATGTAATTGAAATAAAAGTCATGTGACCGATTTATCCATGGACGAGCTATCTTCGACTGATTTGTCATGACACGAAATAAAATATGTAAATATTTTCATACATTTCCTCGACGTCGCGAGGCTTTTTTGTGTGTTGTTACACTCGTCAGGACTGTATTTATTTTGATGAAATACGCGCGGAAATGTGCATTTTTTTTACACAAACGCTTTCTTTGTTTGTTGGCAGAAGAAAATAAGAAAAACATATACAACGTGTGAGGCTTTGAAGGAAATATATGTTACATAATATATTTATATTTCAAAGCTAGCAAATCCACCCGTGCTCTGTACGGCTGGATTTTTAGAACTACATAACAGAGGATTCTACACAGTAAGTCAGAATTTTTATATGCGAAAATCATGGCCGTACACGGCATTCAACTGTGTGTAGGCTATAATCTTTCAGTGATTTCTGAGCCTCTTTTATATATATAAGGATAATTTATTTTAATGTACACATAATTGAAGAGCGCCGTTTTTGTGTGTGTCACACCTCAAGGGCCCTCTCAAATCACGGATAAGATTTCTTGTAAAGATGTGTCTTTAGTGCTCCTTTAAAGACACCAACAGTCTTTGCCTTCCTCACATTAGGTGGCAGTCTGTTCCACTCCATTGGTCCCGCAAACCGGAAAGCACCGTCCCCAAAATTAGTGCGTGTCTGACGGTGTGGCTGGACCAAGTCCACCACGCCATCCCCTGCAGATCTGAGCGTTTGGCGCCTCAAATCCCTCTCAACGGGTGTAAAAATGTCAGCCAAATATGAAGGAGCTGTACCATTTACAGCCTTATACACCATCAGACAAACACGGTAGACCACCCTCTCCGGAAAACGAAGCCAATGCAGTTTCCCTAACAATGGAGTTTCCCTAACTTTGCTTTGTGTAAACACTTGGGAAAGTGTAGCTTCACGGGAGGGCCTTCTGCCACTCGCATCTCACGTAACTTTTGCATGCGAGTCCTGTGACACATCCCCGGATAGGATGGATATGCAGGGCGTGGGTCAGTGTAGGGGAGACTGACCCTGAGAGAAGGTGTTGTATATATTCCGTGATCTGTGGTGTTGTGCGTAGGCTTCTTCGTTTATTGCTTTCGCGTACTATCGTATTGTATAAAATGGGAATAATAGGTGGCAGATAGCATCTACAACAAGGGTTGGCAGCAGTGCTTCGACAAGTTGACGCAATATCGCGTCAAAAAACAAAAATGAAGCCACTTCAAAGTGACAGCGTAGTGCATATTTTTTTTGTAAAGAATACTAAAGTACCTACTTTACTTTACTTTCTTCGGCTAATAAGCTTTGAAGGCTCAGGGACTCCTGCACCACAATCCTCCAGGACTCTCTGTCTTATGCTGCTTCCCTCCATGGTCCTCTCACTCCCAAAACTTCGGCGTCGGCTTCGACATTGTCTGCCCACCGCATCCTGGCTCTAACACCTGAGGGGGCACCATCCAAGACAGTTCTCATGATCCTGGAGTCCTCTGCACGTGCTACATGTCCGGCCCACTGGAGCCTTCTTGATTTAATTCAAAGTACCCTTAACGAAAATATCTCACAATGTGATTTTAAAGAATACAATCACAAACGTTCGGCCTCCATCACAGTTGCTTACTTTGAACACCCGCTATCAGATACTGTACTGTACTGTACTGTAACTCTGTCGCCATTCCGCTAGCGGTGGCCAGAGCCTCTGCAGAGTTGCCTCCATTTTTCCCTATCCTGACATACCTCTTTTAATTCCTTCATATCCATCACCTTTTTCATGCATTTTCATCTTTTACGCTCACTTTGTATATCCCATTCTTTCACAATCTCCTCAATCTGATCACTCCATACTTTTCTCGGTCGTCCCTTCCCTCATTTTCCTTTCACACTTTCTTTGTATACATGCTTTGTCAGTCTATCATCATTCATTCTTTCCACATGCCCAAACCATCTCATCACATTCTTTTGTACTTTAACTTTCACATCCTCTTACTAAAACATGATTTTCTCTACATTTCGTAATTAATTTTGGTAGACTATTTTTGGGATTACTCTGTGAGTGCTAGGCACACAACGATGGAAGCGTGTATGTAAAATGCATTTGAATTGGTAAAAATATTATCATATTTTCATTTACACTTCAGCTATAATTTTTTTGTGCTCCTTGTGTTGATAGGTTGGTATGAGACTGACCCCCCGTGCTGTAAAAATCGATTCACTTTTGCCAATGCCACCTCGGTTTCAGGGTAAGGCGGCAGGAGTTGCAAGGTTTATGTTCATGTGAGGTTTTGTTTATTTGTATGCACGCATGCAGAATGTGTAGGCGCGAACCTACATGTGCCTGTCTGTGGGCATGCATTTAATATGAGCCTTAAATATTAACAAATCTTTGCAGCTTAGATTATAGATTATAGACTACACTCGTTCATCACCTTATTGCAAACTCTATCATTCAGTGCCTTTCCAGTCATTGCTCTCAGGTAAACCATTTCAGGTACGCGTACTTTTATTTCTATGTATACATATTTTATGAATTCTGTTTGTTTTTTCTATTTTTAGAGAATCCCTGCTATGATATTCTAACCTAAGGTACTAGTAGTAGCGTAGGTACAGGATTTACCAGCAACATTTGGGCGGGAATGGAACATTTTTCTTGACCCACGTCCCGGGTAAACTATTATGAGACACGGTAGTGCTTTCTCGCCCAGCACTGTTTTATTGTGGAGAAAGGATAATATATCTTTACGTAAATAAATATAAAACAAGTAAAGAAAAAATAGACAACAGTGCCTTTCAGTCCGTAGTCTAGGGGTACGAGTCCGAAGCGGTACCCCTAGACTAAGTCCGGTCGATAGTTCAGTTGGTAGAGTTCTTGTATTCTATGCCGTGAGCTCGGGATCGAATTCCATTAAGGGTGTCGGAAATGATAAACCCGTTCCGGTGTTTATTTCAAACCCCAAAATAAAATACCGGCAAGGTTTACTCGGCCTTCACAAGAAGTGAGTAACAGCTCTTTCGGGAACTGAGACCCTCCCACTTCAACTGAAGTGGTTGGAGTTAGGCCGGCCCCCTTACCTGTAAAAATAAATAGGTTCAACTCGCCACATGCGATCCCTTCGGGGATAACGCGGCAAGAAGTTACACTATATATTGTTTTAAGGACTGGATGGTACTGTTGTATATTTTTTCGTTACTTGTTCTTTTTTTATTTACGTAAAGAAATTTATCCTTTCCAAATCGAGTCCAAAGTGTTAACCCCGCGACTACGGACCGGTCTTTTAAAGTTAAAATAAAATACCTCATACGTAGCAAAAAAATGCGTTCTCTTTATTATGAAAAAGTTGTATAACATAGTGTTGATCTCATATTATTATGACAAAATAAAATATGAATCAAAAAATAATAAGGAAAAAAAGTAAAAATATTTATAGTACAACAATAATTTAACAGACATAAAATATTATCATGAAAAGTGTGTGTTTTTTTTTTCATAGAAATAATCGTAGAAATGTTTGGGAAAGGAAATGGTGGTAGATACTCCAAAACTTCAGACGTGGAATCAGGCAGGGGCGGCTGAAAATAAAACCAAATAGTTATTGCAAACAAACTTTACTGCAGCATAAAAATATACAATTCATAATAATATTAGTACAAATTTAATGTATAAATATGCATAGCTAGAAGAATAAATTATTCTCTGTAATGTATGATTTACTTAAACATCACTCTATTACTCTATTCTAATGATGTTATTCTCAAACTCATCCGCATCCTACAGTGAATTTTCCGTGCAAAAAATCGATGATGCGTAGATCAGCTATAGATCAAATTTTGTGTGAATACTGTGAGTATGATTTATATGTCTTTAGTCTTCATTAATAAAAAAAAAAATGCATACATTCTTAAAAGTGAAATTTCTCAAATTTTCATCTTAATTTTTGTGTGAGTTAGTTACCAAAAAAGGATGAAAATACCATGTCTGACTTATAAATTCAACTTTTTAGTATGAGAAAAAAAAAATTCAAAAGGGTTTCAAATAAAACAACTCTTATTTAAGAAGGGATATGATTAAATCTACCATTATTCTCTACTTTGTACTATCAGGTTAAAATGCTTTAATAATACCCGGTATTTTCAACGATAGCACATATGTATGTGACTTTAAGCTGATAAAAAAAACTACACACACGTTTCAAAGAAGTGCGTCCTTTTATTTCAGTATAAAGTCGCTAAGCTCACGTTGAAAATACCGGACCTAAATGTTGTTCATAATAAAATCAACTCTCCGTTCGTAAAATATCAAATCAGCCAAAGTTTAATACCTGTAAGGCTGACCACCCATACTGTAAAAAATGATTCACTTTGCCAATGTCACCCCTGTTTCAGAGGAGGTCGGCAAGAGTTGCGGGGCTTATGCTCTTTTTGAGATTGGGTTTTTATGTTGTAAGTCCACATGCGGCAACTGTAAGCGCGAACTTATACGTGTCGGCTTATGGGAATGCATTTAAAATGAATCTCAAATGACGTATCTTTGCAACTTAGATTTAGATTTAGATTAAGACAGGCACGTAGCTCATTCAGATATTAAACGAATATTGCCAATTTATAAGAATAAACAAAAATCGTAGACCCCGTTTCACACGGTTCAGCCGGTGCCGGATCAGAAGTCTATCTAGCTATGTATGATAGCTGTCACACAGTTCATCCGTCGAAGTGTCATTCAATGAAAACCAAGTAACAGTAAGATAGTCTACGCGGGAGAAGTTGATCGATTTTTTTATATTTTAGCTTAGAGCGATTTCCGAGATGAGCGTCTTTAGCACTTGCAGAAAGTCTATTAGGACGGATTTGAGCGCAGAACACATATAGAGGACGAAGCTCTTGCACCCTGAGGTGTACCCACCTTCCACTGGAGGCGCTGCTGCTGGGGCGGCTTCGGGGGCGGGGGCGGGGGCTGGGGCAGGGGCAGCTGCTGTACCAAAAAAAAAAGATGAGAATAATCCACGAAATCAGAGAAATAGCTCTGCAAACAATTAGAACGATAGCGAATACTGAAAATGAATTTTGAGTGTAATTGTGCAGTGATGCAAATTATCGCAGTGCTTTATGGAAGGCTCCACACATTTTAGAGAATCTGAAGGTCTATGACACTTGTTGGAGTGCCACCTCTAAAGTGTTGATGATGTCTCTTTTAATACAGTAATAATTCTTTTTTTCTATTCTTTGTAATTCAATATTCGTTTTTACTTTTAGCATTTTTAAATTTCAACAAAACAGTCATATCAAAACGGACTTTCAACTTCATTAATACCAAACTCAAGTCAATCTCATAATAAAATTCATATATTTTTCTAAAAGATAAGTAATGGGATCCTCACCTTCCGCTGGTGCCGCTGGTGGAGCGGCAGCAGGGGGCGCTGCGCCCTCTGCGGGGGCGGCAGCGGGGGCGGCAGCGGGGGCAGCGGCAGGAGTAGCAGCAGGGGCTCCTGGAATGTAAACAAATACTTCACCATATTGCGATGGAATTCATACATGGGGCTATTTCTACAAATACTCCTTCCCGACAATATGGACCACCATCATCAAGATACTGACCAGTGAAAAACTCGGAGCGTCATATACGTCCCACCCCCCCCTCCTGAAAATTATCCCCCCCCCCCTTAACCCTTTATTTTGTTTATAAGGCCAACGATAATAATATTAATTTTAGGGTGACTTATTGGGTGAGCGCTGTTTTTGTGTGAATCACACCTCAAGAGGCCTGTGCGAGCTTGGTCGTCGCTATAGAAACCGCCAATTCTCAAGCAACACTCAGTTGCGTTAAGGCTGGATGGACGTTTGGTAACCGGTCTTTGGAACAGGTATGTGAATTTTTCAACCCGGCAATTTGAAATATAAATGTTATATTTTATGCTCTGCCGGAATTCGAACCCACAAACTTCCATTTACGAGTCCGATGCGCTAACCACTAGACTACGGACCGGTCAAGGATGCATATCATTCCTGAAAAAAATACGTCGATACGAACTTGAAATACGTCACGCCTGTACACGTATACATACTCGTAGTGTGACGAACTATGTAAGGAAGAACCATCTGGAAGTACTCCGTGATTGTGTTAGTGCATAACGTTCTGGTGGGAGAATGATCTAGATTCTAGAGAATACGTGAAAGACCCCTCTGGTACTCAACAACAGACTGAAATGGTACGGAGAGTCAGTCGCATAGAGCAAGTTACCTTTGAAAGACCAATAAACAGTGATTGTCAAGTAAACAGTGATTGTCAAGTATTGTAAAATTGTGAACTAAATTGTGCCAAATAAATTATTGCATTTTAATTAAAAAAAGAGACCCCAGCATAAACGTAACAATATTAAGAAGTTCTTTCTTACCTTCTGCAGGTGGTGCAGCGGCAGGCGCTGGCGCTCCCTCTGCTGGGGGGGCAGCTGGTGCACCTTCCGCTGGAGGAGCTGCTGGGGCTCCTTCTGCAGGGGGCGCTGCTGGGGCTGCTCCATCTGCAGGGGGAGCAGCAGCGGGCGCTCCTTCCGCCGGCGCTGCAGCAGGGGGGGCACCTTCTGCTGGGGGAGCGGCACCTTCTGCTGGGGGAGCGGCACCTTCCGCTGGAGGGGCAGCGCCATCAGCAGGAGGGGCAGCGCCATCAGCAGGAGGGGGAGCTCCTTCTGCAGGGGGAGCTCCCTCTGCAGGAGGCGCCCCCTCGGCTGGAGGTGCACCTTCAGCTCCCTCTGCTCCTTCCTATACCATAAAATAAGGTCAATCAAAATACCCACAAAAACTTCAAGAGCTCTGCGTAATTGTCGACTGATAATGCAATCTTGTGTGAAAAATTATGTAGGAGGATTTTTTTTTTTGTTAATTGATAAAGCAAAACAAAAACACGGTTTTTCTTTACGAATTGAGTTCAACATCTCCAACGCTTTCGGATACTATTTTCAAGAAACGACTGACATAAAAACTACCATAGTGTATTCAGGAGAAAGTTATAGAGGGCAGATTTTGCGTTCATCTTATTGGATAAATCACGCCAGTTCAGGAAGTTATCTGAATCAATTTGATAGATTTCTTGAGTGCGTTTTTATGGTACAAAAATAATGCAAAATTAAAAAAATCTCTTATATTCTCTTATGTCGAGGTTACCGAAGGCAATTGTAGTACAGAAAATAAGAGAAATGTTCTACGAAAAATTTAACTACATGACTCTAAAATTGAATTTACTCGACAAACACTTTTTATAAGAAAATACTATTTTCAGTTCCGACTTGGCAAGATCTACATTTTTAAATGCACTTTGTTGTTTAATACAATTATTCCAACAAAGTCATGCAAATCTACTTTAAAAATTCACGGCTTCCTTCCTCACGTGATTTATGTACAACTGTAAACTTTTCGCCTTCAAGTGCTGCGCTCTGCCGACAAATTACGCAAAACTTTTGCATCTTCCAGCCAAAAGCGTTTGCAGGAGTGTTATTTGATTATATATTTTATTTAGTTTTTGCAAAGCTGTCAAGATAGAAACAATTTTACTATGTTAAAATTTTAATACTCCTGTGTAGTCACAATTTTCTTTAACAAATTAAATTCATTACGTAACACATTAAAAGAATAGATAAACATTAAGCAATTAATAAGATATTATTGTAGCTGTGTGAGTGCAATAAAAATTGATAATATTGCAAACGATATTAATATTTTCAGGTACCAAAGTTTGGATTTTGCGATTTGCTTAATTTCAAATCTACAGAGCATTATTCAAAGATAAAAAAATTAAACAAATAAAATTAGTATGTCTTGATAAGGACTAGTTTTATTAACAAATATTGAATAAAATGTTTCAATTATTTTGGTCTTTTTGATACAAATATTAAAAGCAAAGGTGTAAAAATATTTACTTAAAATCAATGCAGTATCAATTAAGTTAGTAATGAAGGAGAAAGGAATTGAAAAACATGCAAAAATAAATATGATGCAAAAAATATTTCTTACCTCAAAGTGTATTAATCACAGGAAATCACGGTCCATAGGAAATTTTGCATTCAATGGATGAAATAACATTATATCGAATACATTTGGAGAAGAAATTGCAAGAAAAATGGAATGAAAAATATTTCTTAAATAACAAAAAAAAAACTTAACATTCTCATGAAAAAATAATGACTTAATTTCGTGCTAGGAAGGAAAACAATGAAAAAATATTTTTAAAAATCATTTTATGCCATAACTCATACTTATATACAAAATATTGATTGACTTATGTATGCAGGTTTACAGGTATACTAAATTGAAATGTGTTCATGTTTTCTGAAAATAAAAAAGTCAGGTGTGTGTGTCAATAATAATGTATTTATTTGAATGTTTAATTAACTTTATTTAAGTAGATAGACGAATGTTTAACTTGTAAATTTGTGTGTCGATAAAAATTAAGTTAAATTAAGAGAAACTTGAATTACCTAAATGTGTATTAAAAAATCAATTTGTACTTAGATATACAGCTGTCAGTGAACATAACAAAGTTTTTATTATTTATTTTATTATATTATTTATGTAGTAAAAAAATTATAATAAACAGACGAATAATACATATTTAAATTCAAAATAAAACACGTTTATTCTTTAAGTTATTATAAATTAAATAAATACATACTGAAAAACATTATAAATAAAAAATGTTTATGAATATTTTTTTAACATAAGAAAAAATGCTCGAAAAAAATATTTTAAACACGTTGATATTAAATTATGTGATTGGTGGATGTTTGCATGTGTTGCTGGTGAACAACATTGTTGCTTGGGTGAAACATGTGGTTGGTGTATGTTTCAGGGGGGAAGGACGAGGAGAGAATGTTCAGGCAGGTTTTCATGCCTCCACTTCTTCTTCCTTTACCTTCTGCGCATCTCCGGTCTTGCCTTTGGACCAGTCAGGTTTTTTCTGTGGACATAATACAGGAAAAGATTGAAAATCACAATAAAAAACCATCACTAGTTCCTATTGGATATTTTTATTTTACATCATTTTAAAATAAGTCTGAAATTTAAGGTTAACGATACACCAATATTTTTATGAACCTATCGATAACAAAAAGTTATAGGTCCTAGTTTTATTTTGTAAAAAATCAGTGTCTTCTATGTTTTTCTGTAGATTTGAGTACCTACATAAATACACCTTCAATCGCCACATGCGACCCCTTGAGGGATAATGCAGGCAATAAGCTACACTTTATGTGTAGCTTAGTTGCGTATTATTTTACACAATAATTTAGAAAATAAACAAATGGAGCTTCATAAAAAAGGGTTCTGTATTTGTCAGTTTACAAAAAAAAAAAAGGGATTCAATAAACTACGATCTGAACTACTAAGGTCTAGCTCAGGAAAAAAATGGAGGGGAAATGAAATGAAAAAAAATATGATTTGAATCTGTCGAAATAAATGTAAAGAATAATGTTACAAAGCGTGGGTAATCTATCGTAGATGGTAGATCTAAATCAGATTCTTCTACAATCTTCTATTCTTCTACACTCAAAAAAAAAAACAGGGAAATGGGAAGAATAACAAAAAATAATGTACAGAGAATGTGAAACAAATGCACGTTAATGATTTTCTTTCTAGAAAACGGTGCGGATCAAAAATTTAAATTCTTAAAAAATGTGTATTTACATTATTATTTTAAAACATTGCGCTATAACAACTCATAATCCTTTTTTTGTCTGAAGCATAAGTGTCTCCTGCGGACGTTGATAACGATACTAACGAAATGTCGAGAGTAGTCAGTTCTCTGATAACGTTTTAGATGAGGTCTTAATATTGTTAACTTTTTTCTCGGCGAGTAAACGTCAATCTCGGTATAGGACTGCCGTCCTTAGTAACCAGCAACCCGGCCTGGTGACGACACAATCTTGTTTATGTCCGACCCCATTAATTTTAATTTAAACTTGTGATCATTTCAAACCATTGTAATTTCAGTTCAAATTCAAGTAGTGTTATTCAGTGTATATGACACCAAAGCCATGGATCATCTCGACTGAAGTAAAATTTGAATACTTAAAAACGATGATCTATGGATCACCTTTGGATGATTTTTTTTCGAATCACACTGAAGGGTTTCATGAGTTGTTTTAATTCAATGCAAAACAAAACTAAATTATTATTTCTATTTTTTTTTTGGGGTAACCATTAATACGTCTAATGATGAATAAGTTATACAATGTATTTGATTTTAAATTAAATAATGTAACTATGTAAAAAGAAATGTGCGTGTGTTGTGTGTATTGATACATTTGAAAATGCAAAATGTCAGATGTTCGTCAGCATTCCATTTCTATGTTAAACAACATACTTTTTTTTTCATTCCGCCACCTACAATGACGGAATTCTGTAAATTTACATTTGAGATTCGGGTTTTTCCTTTTTTTCATAAAGTTTACCTTTGCGCTGGAGCTGCCCTGAAAACCGAACCGCGAAAATAAACATTAACAACTAAAATCACATGAAGCAAGTCGAGGCATTCGACATTTTAAAATCAACATCGCATTTTTCTGATTCACTGAATAAACAACATGTATTTATAGACACTTTTTAAAGGTTGGCAATTTGATGTGTTTTGATTTTTTTTACCGTCGAGCTGAACGAATGAAAGGATTTTTTTGGTACAAACTTTTATTCAGCTCTACAAAGCTACACATATAGATAACTTCTTAAAACGTTGTACCCCAAGGGATCGCATGTGACGACTGGAAACTATTATTATTATTATTATAACTAGGTTACACATATAGTGTAACTTCTTGCAGCGTTTTCCCCCAAGAGATCACATTGCACGCTTAATCATAAAGAGCAATAACTCAACAAATAAGAATGTTGGGAAATCACGTTTGAAGTTAAGACAACCAGTACAACTTGTATGGGATGAAAAAGGCGGCCGATGTTTTATCTCGGACATATTCGTCCAAATTGAACGGCTGTCGCATTCCACCTATTCTTCTTGCATTGTTCTTGCGTTTTATTACAAAATCTCGATTTTCCCAATTTTTGAGTTATTGCTCTTTATTATTAAACGTGCGACATATGGCGAGTGGGACATATTTATTTTTACAGGTAACGGGGCTGGCAACCACATTAAAATGGTAGTTTTTCAGCTCCCAAGGTGGCTGGTACTCTTTTCTTGTGAAGGCTGAGTAAAACATGCCGTATTTTTTTATTTTGGGTTTGAATTAAACACCGAAACGGAAAAAAACATTTTTGACACCCTCGATGGGATTCGAACCCGAGGTCTCAGCATGGAATGCAAAGCATTCTACCAACTGAGCTATAGACCGGACTAACTGTATATTTAAATTAATTTTTCAATATTTATTTACTGAAAGGACACCGAAACGGGAAATAATTTCTGATTCACTGGGTAGGATTCGAATCCGAGCTCTCGGCTTGGAATGCAAGCATTCTACAAACTGAGATATGGACCGGACAAATTGTATAAATACTCAATGAAAGGTTGTTTCAAAAACTCATTTCACCGTTAGCTCGATTACTTTTGAAATTGGGCGCGTGGGAAAATTGAAAATTGTTATTGTTGCAACTTTTACCTCTTTGTCTTCTTCTTCGAGGGTGAACTCCTTCTTCTTGACAACCTTGAGTTGATTACGGAAGTTGAACTCCGCGGCCTTCTTTTGCAGTTTCGCGAATTTGTTTTCGTATTTGGAAACCTTCTTGAGTGTGGGCTTGACGCTGAAAACAGACAAAACAAGACAAGACAATTGAAAACTTTGCTCGTATTCGCTGTGCAAAACGTGGCGGCAAATCCAAAACAAAAAACTGAAGAAGTTCTCGAAGAGTCTCTTTAAAGTTTGGCTTTTCCAGATAATGAAAGCTTACGGAAATGAAGGAAAAAACGGAGTTACAAGATATATTGAGTTGATCTCTATTAAATTTTATAGAATTAAAAAATTCTCCTACAACATTGACTTATTTTCACTCGATTTATTATATCATATTTACTGAAATTAATTTATTTTTTAATTAAAGATTTTAAATTATGATTGCGGTCGTTAGACATTTAAAGAATGAAAAATACGGATTTTACTGACCGTGCAAAAGAGAAGAACGATTTTCTCTACGTTTCATCGGAGTCATATCCGACGTCTTCAGGAGGCGTGTGTCCTCTACAAAGAGGAACCACGAACTGAAGCGACATATTTTTATGTGGCTCGCAACATTTTGCGCTGTTCGTGGTTCCTCTTTGTAGAAGACACACGTCTCCTGAAGACGTCGGATATGACTCCGATGAAACGTAGAGAAAATCGTTCTTCTCTTTTGCACGGTCAGTAAAATCCGTTTTTTTCATTCTTTATTTTTTAATGCTGGAAAACAGTGTTTTTCATATTTTCTCGAAAACTGTTCACATTACATTAACTAAAGTTGTTTTCTACACTTTTTTTCATTATTTTTTCATTAATGTCACTCTTTTACTAATGAGAAGTTACTCCTAACAAATTGCTTAATCCACAATTTCTTAACTAACTGAATCAGTACATACTCCTGTTTCAACTTTTTAATGTATCGATATTTGGATTTTATGTAAGTTTTTAAAGCTTTTGAAAGAATCTCAGATATTAACTAGGTTTATAATAGTTTGGATCAGTTAGGAAGTATGGGGAAGAAATGTACTTACAATTTTCCTCTGAGGTCATTGACCTGGGAGTTGAGGTCTGAGATCTGGATGAAAAACAAAAGGCATTAGAATCTTCACAATGGGTCCAAGTTGCAAACATATACGTGCTCAACCAGACATCACATTTACTCATATATCAAGCTTCTACGGTAAAGGTAAATCCTTTACAATATCACAACAAAACAAGCAGTACCAAGAAATGATAACAAATACTTGACAAGCTTTTAAAATAACATAAAATAGTATTGGTTTTGTACTAAATAAACAGGAAGATAATACATTGAAGTTAACATTTATTCATTCAATAACAAAAAGGAAGGTCTAAATCTAGAATAATTTAAAAATTCATGGCTACACAAGACAATGATCAAGGCATTAAGTAACATTTAGGAGAATACTTAAGACAAGAAAAATAAAACAAATTAATAACAATATATTTGTTTGTGTATTTTACATTACTATTCTACATAATGCCAAAATAAAAATCAAAACAAAAATGAAAAATAAAAACTCTACAAGCTTTGACTACTGAAACAAGTTTGAGTTCTACTGGAAGTGTAGTGAGGGGTTTATGATACAAGTGGAACAGGACGCAAGACTTTGGCTGAAACGCGACTAAGGGGATGATTTGGGAAAGTCTCAAAACACAAACACAGGCTTGAACAAAAAAATCAACAAAATAAGGGAAAAGAGCAATCAAAAAGTGGAAGGAACCTTATACATAAAATGAAGGAGAAGTTCATTAAAGATACCCATTTTAAAATCAATCTAAAATTTACTTGTACTTTGTGTATATCAAAACGAAATCATACTGGATTTATTGATTTTTACAATGGGTACGGCTGTTATCCTGGTTAGTTCATATTACATTTTGATTAAAAGAGAGATAGAGAGCGAATGATGATTTTATTATTGATTATTAAGAATGGAGTATTAATATTTAAGTATCAAAAATAGAAACATCAGAAAATTAGGCAATGTTAATTGCGTATGGTATCATTGCTCCTTAAACCTTGTACGTTTGGTAAATACCGGTGACACATGTATCAAGTATTCAAGTACTATGTATTCATCTGGCGACCAAAACTGATCGTTGTGACTGAAAAGGTTTTCTTTTTAAGATGACTTCATCAAACTGTTTTGTAATATTGAGATAATTTTTTCGTGAAATTAAAAAACACCATTCAATGTCCTGAAATACATACAAGTTAGTATAGAAGCCTTTTATACAGCTATGGAATGACATATCTTCAATAGTTGTGACTGATGTTAACCGGAAAGCTTTTGTTTTAGAAAAAGAGAAAGGACAGTTTCAACTCGACGTACAATGATGTATTAAAAATCAGTAATTCAAATTCATAAGCTTTAAAATCAGCGTAAATAAAAAAGCTGTATTAATTTTTATCTTATACCAAAAAGGTAACGAGGTTTTAAGTTCCCCCGACCTAAAATCAGAGAATTCAGAAGAACATGAACGAGAATAAGGAAATCATTTGTTTGTGAACAACAAAAGAACATTCTTCATGAAGTACGTCAATCAGAATTTCGTCTTGAGATTTGTTTTGTTTGCAAATGTTTTTTAAGTTTTTCCAAGATCTGTTTTTTCGTGTGATGAATTTCGATATGTACATAAAAGATACGTCATGGTTTGTGATGATATAATATAGTATATGGGGTACACTCGGTTCCACGGGATGTGAGGAAAGTAACTCATTCATTCAACGTAATGTACAAGGCAGCTGGGCTCAGTCAGTGTGAGTATGCCTTCCAGTTCAGGCTTCAGTCACCTTCAACAAATCTTTGACCAAATGCTTCAAGTACGGAGTAATCAACTTGTCTCAAAACACCTCAACCCTTATGATTTTGAGTCAAACGTGTAGATAGAAACCCACTCAAAAGATATCAAAAATTAAAAACGAAAGGTTATAAAGTAAATGCCTCATTAATTGAAAATGTCAGCAATCATTGAGAGGTGAGTGTGTTGAAACACAATGAGATCTCCGTGAAATAAAATCCAAAAGTTGGGCATATCTATTCTAATAAGAACATCCCACAACACACGACACGCAAACACAGTTTGTCATTTCCTTGTTCTCTGTACGCCCCGTCCCAGGCAATGGAAACAGGTGCGGGAGTGTTCGGTGCAAAATCGATTCTTAAAAAACGTGTGTTCGAAAATATGGTAAGTATAGTTTTATTTCGACAATAAGGTGTAGGTTTGCATATAGGATCCGAATGTTTGGGAGGGCGGAGGTGGACACGTATATATATACATTTCATATGGTTGTAGCTACACATGGAAGGCCATAGACAAATAATGGAACTCGAGGGAATGAATCCGCAGCATGGCACTTTGATCAAAATCGAATCGAAGGTGAACAATGAACAAAATTAAAAGTATATAAACGATCTTTGCGACGAGTCTGAGTATTAACGAAATGGAGATTTGGAACACGAGTGGTCGGCGGTGAGGTGGTGGCCGGCCCGGGCTCTGCAGGCGCTGCGTGCATAGGCTGACTGCTCTCTGCAGGAAACTTCCTCACTTCCTCATCGTATTTGATTAGCATCAAATCCTACCGCCAAGTAAGCCATCAACCGCGTCAAAACAGTGCAAATTATCAAGTTTTAGAATATTATATTAATTGATTTGAAATAGCAATTCACACAAAAATTATAATAATTAAATTTTATAGTGCCAAGTGCCATACTTTCAAAGTGGAGACAAACATTAATGGGGAATCAACTACATCAAAAAGTGTAAATAAGGAATCATTCAAGGTAATTGTTAGGGAGAGTACATAAGGTAAGCTGTTAATCATGCCAAAGAGTTCATGCGTAAGTGGGCTAGTAGAGTTACAAGAAGAGATTGTTATGTATTTGTGTCCCTGAGAGGCACCATGCTGGTGTCGGTAGCCAGCGCGTCAGCTGGTCGCGGGTGCAAGTGTTCAAGCGCTGAAAAGTCATCGGTGTTAATCCCAACAGTTATCCTTGCGAGAGCTTTCTACTGCGGCGCTTAGTCGGAGCCAGGGATGATGGGGTTAGAAAGCGTGTGAGGTCTGCGGATGCCATGCGCGGGCAGGAGGGCGGAGGGAGAGGCAGGAGAAGGACTTGTTGTTGGTTGGAAGGTGAGCGGAGGAACAAGTGGCTCCTGCATACATACATATTACAGATTACTGATTAGTGTTCATTAATAGACTCGACCAAGCTCAGCTATTCAGCAAACCATAACCCGCGACTCATCTCAACTACGCGCAGAATCGATTTTGCACCACTGCACCGCCGCGAATAACAAGCTTAGTTATTGCGCTGCCAGGTCAAACTATGTACATTGGCTCTACGACTAGAGACTAAGGCTAGATTTAGGGAAAGGAGCTCGTTCATTCCTGGCGAATGGCAAGCAGCCAGAAGAGCAACGTGCGCGCTCAGGAACTCTGTATGCTATCCAGGGATCGATCAAGAGATACAATATTTACAAAGGAAAAACTTTTCCAAAAGTGCAAGCGTTATGAACACGGAACACACGAATTCCACACGTTGGATTACGTGATCTGACTCTATATTCACAACATGTTCATAATGCATTATTGAACAATCAAATACCTCCCAGTCCCTTTTCCTGACTTCATGTTCCAAATCCCACTTCTGGCCTTCACAAATATACATGCGTTCAAAATACTCCTCTACTATTTCACTGAGGTCCTCTATGGAATGGAAAAATTGTAGCGTTAGAATTTGAGAATGACTGCAACTATGGAGATCGAAGTCGAACAGTAATGTCACGGCGAGGAGGGAAGGGGATGGAGAGAGTTACGAAGAGCCGCGACTGAAATGAGACGCGACAGATGAAGTTGTAGATCGGCTTGCAGGGCAAAGCCCGAGCAGGACTAGCTGGAATGGAAAGGAGCGTGGACGTGGACGCTGATGTCGGTCTGGTGACGCTGAAACAGAAGTGCGACCTCTCGGCCTGCCCTCGCAAACTGATTTGGTGTTGTCATGTGGTGTGTGGGTGCAATGCGAAAACACTCTTATCATCGGAAGTCCCAGAGGTTTACCTCAAACATTTTTAGCTTGGAGCCCCTCTCGAGATCGTACTTATCACCCTCAAGGCTGTACACTCTGTGCCAGAACATAGAGCATATGGTCTGCAACTCGGCTAGAGAAAACAATCACAGTTGAGTAGAGCTCACAGGAGGCAATGACCCGGGTCGTGTGGAGGAAAAGCGGAAGCAGAAGCTAAAGTTTATGGTAACAAGAGACAGAAGAAAGATTTTGCAAACAAAATGATAGAAGATGTCGCTCGGGCCGTATTCTGTATTCCGCGAACGCGCGCCCTGCGCGACCTTCCAGCTTCTTTTGTTTATTCATGAGACGACCAATGTTATTAATTATAGATTAATTTCTGCTATCGGACGGACAGTTACATACCAGGATTATGACACAGCAAATGACAGGAGTATTACAACCCGAAGAAGGTGCTAGAAATAAGTTAGGCCGCAGGCTATACACAACCTGCGAACTTATTTATAGCAAGAGGCTCGGGCGGGGAATGGTGTAGAGTGAGATGGTATCGGTAAGCTATGGTAGGGCCGCACCTCCATTTCCTTGCGGGCCACTTCGTATTCTCGGTCGTATTTCACCACCTCGAGCTCGTTGATGCGCTCGTGGTAGGCGGTTATGACACTCTTCAGGGCCGCTATAATACCAAGCAGTCATGTATGCTTTTAGTAAGAGCGCTAACTGTATGTACATGCTCTCTGCAGCTCCGCATCCTGGGTTCTAAGCGAGCCTAAGAGATCTAGGGGAAAGCTGTGAAAGTGACAGAGGAACACTACACAAGTGTGACTAGGAAGCTTGCAAGCTGGCGCCCGCTTAGCTGGACTGGGGAGCACTCGGCACACGCCACATCACCACACGGAGGGCGGTCCCAGTGTACGGGCGTTATTAATGTATGTGTGTGGCTTATGTGTAAGTGTGGATGTGTATATAGCATGAGGATGAGCTGCGCTCGGCTGAGCTGTACTACCTCATAATCTTTTCGTTTAACGGTGTATTCCAAGTCGAACTTCTCGTCCTCGAGGCGGTGGATGCGGTTATGATAGTCGAGGCAAACATCATTAAGAAGGCCTATAAACATTTTGTAGCCAAACGGTGAGAACAAATTCATTAAAGGTATAATTCAATGCATCAGAATCAGAAACATAATGTTTTGTAAATTTTGTGTAAGGAGAATGTAGGGAAATTATAAAAATCTTTGATGGGGAAAAATTGATAAAAACAATAAATATTTACCCAAACAAGTACATATATGAAGGAAGTCAAATTCTGGAGTAAATTTTGAAAAAGGTGTTTAAAATAATAAATAAATGTAATCTGAAAAAAAGTGGTTCCAAGGGAAGATTTTCAGTGCCATGTGATGAAAAAAAAGAAAATCCACTGCAAGAAAAAATGTCAGCAACGTTTGAAAGCTGCATGATTTTCAGGGTTGATAGCTTATCAATTTTGAAAAATAATGTATCCTTTTTATGTGATATTTATAATCTTCCATATACTTATTATGGGACATTCATCATCATAATGTTTTTTTTTCTTTCTTCAATGAAAATAATTAGTTTATCTGCTTTCTTTCAGCTGAACAATCCATTTACAAATTTTAAGGGTCTCAGCTGCATCCGTTTCCTTTACTACCGCCAGCTAGCGGGTGTCTTCGGTAGCTTTTTCTAGTGAGCGATAGTAAACGACTAGAAATGCTATCTAGCGGCAAACTGTCGAAACAATTTGTAAATTATGCAAGGCTTGTAGAGAGGGATGGTCCGCTGGGAATGTCTCTTCGCATGTCGTAGGGAGAGTAAGACAGTGTTCCTTGTTTTACCTTCGCTGGCATCGTCGATGTTCTTGGGCTTGCCGCAGCGCTCCTCAATGATGCGCCTCCTCTCGGCGGCCTTGCGCTCCTGCTCCTTCTTCAACTCCTCAGCGGCTTTCTTACGCAGCAGCAACTGGACAATGAACGGAAAATATTGGTGATGGTATCAAAACTCTAAAGAAAGAAAATCTGCTGAGAAGAAATTGAAGTTGTGGATGGTGATGGTGATTTAGTTTAAAACTAAAATGGAAGTACCTGATCATTAACGACACAATTTTTTTTTAAAGATTCAACTGCTTTCGAACAAGCTTTAGGAATCACGATAGGAAAATCATTGCTATTATTTTTCGACGAACTGAAAATGTTCAGCAACCTTTTCAATTATGAAAAGTGGTGCTGAAAATGATTTGATTGTAATCATGAAATTATGAATTTATAAGAAAATAATAAGTAAAATGAAAGTACACATATATTAAACACTGAAAAACATAACCTACAAGAAAATGCAGTATGGCTCTTATCGAAAATAACTTTATCCGTTGGCAAACACAATAGTTATCCAGTAAAAAAGTCTGTTCAGGAATTTTCCGAAAAGGAAAGGGAACCCCAAAACCAATAATGCTTACAAGTTTTTTTTAGTGAAAAAAAAAAAAATCTGTAAATAAATATTTTAGATACTCTAACTACTGATGAAAAATATTTTCAGAAAATGGTCATACCCAAATATACTACTGCAGTACATATGTACATAAGTCCTTGAAATCGGACTAATATCTTACATTTCTACAAATATGACTAAAAAGCATGATGTTATTACTCACCCTGAGCTTCTTCTTCCTCTCGGGAGTCATGAAACCCTTCTTGGCCTTTTTGGCCTTGGAGGCCTCCTCCATGCGCTTGCGGACCTCCGCGCGCTTGCGGTCGATCTCGGCCTGTTTGGCCTTCTTCGCCTGCGGTCACATAACATGCCAGTGAGGAAACAGAACATTGTTAGGCCTACCTAATGAAGAGCTACTTCAATTGTTCAATAGATGCTTAGTTTTTCAAGTTCCTTTGAAAAAAAATCGATTAGAAATCAAAATACTAAATTTAAAAAAAAACATCGGAAAAACCATCGGATTTTAAAATATGGAAACTTCATTATTGATACAATATAATTGTCATGAACTGAATAATCTGAAGGAGATAATTTATACTAAAGTTTTTTTTAAAGCATTAATGTTTGATTTTCATACATACAGAGTTGATTTTAAATATTTTCTCTTTGATGTAAAGATTCCTTAAATTATGTAGCCTTATGAATGAATTACAAAATATGTCTAATGATGGAATATAATGTTTTAATAAGTAACTAAATTTTGGGATTGAATTTAAAAAAAAGCTATGTCTAGAAAAATGTGGGGGGGATGAATTTTGCGTGGTTTTTTTGGGAACGTGTGTACTAGCCTCCTCCAGCCGTTTTTTCTGAAAAGAGAAAGAACAAAATGCATTAGAATATTGCCATCACAAAAATACATGTTAGTTGGAAAAAAAAAGTCTCAAAGTCACAAAAAAAAAACGTAAATAAATTGATGTTTATAGGATTAAAGATATTTTTGTTTTTTTTTAAATAATTAATTGCATTTTACACAATGTTTTTGCCACCATCATTTAAACCGGCTCTTTCCCAATTTTTAGCAGTAAATTTTAAATAATCAAATCAGCTTAAAAATTTACTTTGAGATTTCCTTTTCTTGTATATTTTATTAGGTTTTATAACGAAAAAAATAGCAAAAATAATTTTAAAATTGTGATTTCAAAACGTGAAATTCTTTAAAACATAAAAATTGAACTTGTGTTTTTGAGCAACAGCTAAAAGATAATTTTAACAATAAAAAGTCATGCCAGGCAAATTTAAAAATAAAAACCATTGAAATTAAAATTAAATATTTGGGTGCAGTTAATGACAGCATTCATATATTTTTCGTAAAAGTGGATCAAAATGACCACTTCTACAGAAGATTGGTATAAAAGTTAAATTTATAGTTTTATTTTTTTTCCAGAGATGGAAATGTCTATCAACAAAAAAAACTAAATATGTCGCTGTATCAGTTCAAAAATACAACAAGTCAAAAAAAGTGAACGTTCAAGATAATGAAAGAACTGAAATATTAACTGTGACTCCTTATATTGTCACAAGATTTAATGAGAATAATGAACATCTAACAATAATAAAATTTTCCGACTTCTTATATTTTAAACTCTTCAGCATAAATGTAATTTAACTTGCATATATTTTTTTAATCAATCAGGATTTGATATTATTTCAGAATAAAATTATTTGTGAGTCATTTACAATCAAAGACGGAAATATAGGATTTTTTCAAAAATGAGATAAATATAAAAAAAACACAGGATAAAATATTTTCATAATTTTTGTATATACAACTAATTTAAAAAAAAATCCTATATTACCGTCGTTGGTTCCATATGACTCATATGGTTTATATTTTTTTTTAATAATTGAAGATAAGTTTTCTGATTGCAAGTAAAAAAAAAATGCACAAAAAAATTCGTACGCATTCACACACAGATAGCAAATTCATTTCGTTTATTATATACAAAAAAAATTAAATACAAAATATTGTCAATAAAAGTAGCTTAAAATTATGTGAAATATGTTACAGTTGTTATGACAGTCAAAATTGAGAGTAAATTTGTTTTTGTTTATAAGTATAAAAAAAGAAAAAATGGGTTAGTGACAGTGAAAGATGAAAATGAAGAAATTATCATTTTTAATTAATCATAAGAAAATATTCTTCAGTAATTTTAATACGCATATTTTCCCATTAAATATCTCATTATTTCTATACTCAATCTTCTACATTTATTCTAAATCTTCTAGCATTTTTTTCATACAATTTTCCCAATATCTAAGTATTTTTTCAAAACTTTCTACTGATTACTTTACAAATAGAATGATTGGGAAACTATGAATGAAGACAAACTTATTTTGTAGTTTCAGTCAAATTTTAAACGATGGAAGTCAATTGATGTATGTGGTGATGTGAGTATTTAATAATTTTGTAAGAAAGTATTGCTGATGTAGAAAAAATATGTTGTGATTCTTGAAAAAGTGACAAATACTTGTTTTTCTCTGAAATAATAAAAAACGGTCGGTATGAGGTTAATCGCTCATACTGTAAAAACAATACACTTTTTCTTTTGTTTGATTGATCACTTTGCAGCTTAGATTTTTCATGTAAGATTAATAGACAGTCCCACCCTGTCGAGGAGCTACAGGTTGTATCTGCCTGATGACTACACTTGAGGGCGACGACCTTACTTATATCATGTACTGAAAAGCCATACTGATGTCGTGGCGAAACACCCTGTGACTCGGAGTATAAAGCTCTAAAATAAGTCTATATCATAGACATTTTAAAGTGGTATTTAATAAGATTTAAACATCTTACTATAGAGTTCCTCCCAGCTTGTTGTTAGCTATGAACTTGCTTTGTAACTAGGGTAACCTGTTGTGAACAAAATAAAAATTGTAGCATGTAAATCTGAGTCTAAGTGGACTTTAAATACCTCTGCAACTTAGATTATGATTGGTTGTCGAATTCGTTAGTGTGATGTACGAGTAAAAATGTGATGATAGCATACTCATTCATTGTTTTGCGTGTATTTTTGCATTCGGGTTATTACGTGGTGCAAATTTTCGGGCAATTAAATAAAAAATTGTGTGTGTGGGTCAACATAGAACGGAATAACATAACAGTGAAAGAAACAAAATATGGCAGCCCCCATTTCATACTCACATACGAATCATAAAGGGTAAGCAATGAAAAATATAGACGAAATCCCCAGGAAATGGCGTCTAAATCAGATCGAATCAAATTTAAATTTATGCAAATTTTCTCCCCACCAAATCGTCTCATATCAATAAAAATCCTTACTATTTTTTTATAATTTTCCTCATAGAAAATGATTTCCCGCACCATCACATTGGTGGGGTTGTGATTTTGTATAGAGTTTGGATATAATACTTTTGAGTTTTTGTATAAGTATTTCACAAAATTGGTAATAAGAGAAGAAGAAGAAAGAAGATAAGTTGAAAATGTTTGGAATTACATTTTGTAAGTAGGTATTATTTCTACTTTTCTCAGTCAAAAGTCTCTGATAGATTAATATATATTTATCAGAGCAATCAACGATGCTATAAAGGAAAACATTTTGGCATGAAAACTCACGGAATTAAAAATAATTTAAAAGTATTTATTTCTTTAACAAAATATTGAAAAAAAAAACCCATTTGGTTCATGTAAAAATGACTTCCTTTAAATCTATGTAACTAAGAAGTTTCTATTTCTGTTTTAAATTTAGAAACCTGCTCAAAAGGCTTTTAAATTAATTATTAAATACAGCAGTTTTTTCTGTTGTTGATATAAGTCTAGTATACTTTTTTCATATTAAATGAAATTAGATTGTTACTCTAGCTACTCTTAAAATTATATAGATTATAACTACATGCATATAAAGCCATTCAAAATACCTTTTATTATAGACTCTTTCATCATACTGTTATTGTTGACAGACCAAGGATTTCCATGGCGGATGGCGGGAAACAATTTCATCGTGTTTTCGTTTGATTCAGGAGGCGCGACGAGTAGTGTAGGTGTGGATATGAAAAAGAAAATTAATTATAGAATATGCAAACATAACATGAAAACAATAAGTCTGTAAATCGAATATCATAAGGTGACATGAAAATGTAAACATTTTGACTTACAAGTCATTAATACATCAATTAAAATCATTGTGAAAAGTGCGCTCCAATCACATTCAAAAGAATTCCTTTTCATATACATACAATCATTTTTCACATTTTTTTCTTACATCAATTGTTCACATATTTCCTTCATTTTTCTTACCTTACGTCATCATCTGCCATGGTGATGGAGTGTTGTTAAATTTGATCTGAAAAATAAACAAAACAAAAAATCAGAAAAATTGAAAATTTTGTACAAACAATTGTCGTAGATGCAATAATGCCTATTGATTATGAAACAATTTCGAGTATATCATTGTTAAAAATTTGTGTATATCGATGGTTAAAATGAAAGCATAAGCGATGTTTTGGTCAAAAATGAGTTATGAATGCTATCCTACTTAAAATTTTCCGCTCTTTCTAATGCGCTTACTTCCATAGCTCTACGATATTTTTTGTTGTTTGTGCCCAAGCAAACAGCTACGTTTCCAAAGTATGTTTTTGGTGTAACCGACAAGATTTTGGCCTTTTTTGTCCCAAAGGTGCTTGTGAAATAAAACGTAAAACATCGTAAAACCACATTACTAGGAATGCCAATAAATGTCTTAATTATTTAGATTTCAGAGCTGTTTTGATTTTTGAACGAAAATAAAAAAGTTATGACATTTTTCTGCAATGTGAAACTTTAAACTGCTCTCCTGAACAATTTAGTTTATATCGCTTATGCCCTATTGTTTTTTAACCGTCGATATGAACTCCCAGTTTGAATTTTTGTGAATTTGAAAAAGAATTTGGCAACGTGTTAAAAAAACTGTATAAGTGCTTATATCCAAGTTCATAATTAAGATTTGTTTTAGTTTCCATTCAAAATTATAAATTTTCATAAATCCCGCACAATCAGGTTTAAACTAATACCAAATTAAAGAGTAAGTATTTTAAATTAATACTTAAAAGAGAATCTACAATGGCGATCTTTCAAAAATGTGTCAAGAGCACTTTAATATAAACGCTTTTTATAGGAAAAAGTAGTTTTTAGATTTCGGCAATTTCCGCCGGAGTTCGGCGACACGAACCGGCACGCCGTTCCATCTGGCGTTCCTGAAATAGCGTCTCGGAGCCGACGCCTTACAGCTGACGCCAAATTTGGACGTCGCGGCGCCCACACGCTAAAGAAACGCGGCTTCGGTTACACCCGAAGACGTGCGAACAGTACTCGGGCCTTCAACGCATGATCACTCGGCAAAACTCGTCAAAATTAAGAAATTAATGTATAAACGATGATTTTTTTTTTCATATTAATCAAAAAAGTATTGTATCTAGTAATAGAGTGACCTATTGTCACATGAACTTTTGAGAAAGATTTCCCATATTAAAAAACAGCGGTGGGTCATTTAAATCTCAAAGTATGCTGCAGAAGTTTGGTATAGAATTTAATGCTTTTAATTTATTCACATTTTTTACAGATTTCAGGATTAAAGTCAAATTACTTTTTTATTCATGAGATTAAAGAACAATATTTTTAATTTACAAATAGAAAATATTATCTGTACGCTTTGTTGGTTTTGCAAAAATATTTTTCTTGGCACTGTGCGTCAAAAATGTCATAATTATCGTTCACAGCATTTTTTGAAACCTTTCCAAACGTGAAGTGTGAGTTTGAGCTAATTAATGTACCGGTCTTAGAAAACAAACCAAAAATCTCGTCGCCAAAAACATGTCACGCTATTTGCACGCCGTCAATCTTTTGACATTGACGCTATAATATTTATTATTAGATCAAGTGAGTAGTTAATTAACAATCTCAAATCTAGATTTAAAACATCATCAATGATAGTACTAATTAAGTATTTGTTTCTTGTTTTGAGATAGTCATGTTTAAATGTTTATCCATCCTTGCATGAGAGTAAGTTAACAACTAACAAAATTAAATTGCTTTAAAGTTATTATTATTATATATAATATACGTATCAAATTTTCATTGCTGAAAAGTCAAACGTGTTTCGTGAACATCCCACGGGGTGGCAGTCGTGACGTGGATCTAAATATAAATCTCAAACGAAATCCAACACTCAGTTTTACGAAAACACTCAATCCTTCAGAATACGATAATTTATATAATCACTTAATATTTCAATCGCAGAAGCGAGTTTTAAGTTTATTGTGGAAGATACACGTGGATACGAATTTACAGCTTTCAAATCGGCACAACGAGAACTGATTAATTTGAAAGTTTAGTTGCACACTGCGTAGTTCACTTGTTATATTTGTTGCACACACGAATCAGTGGTGGTTGCTTGCGTTAGGTTGTTCTTTGGAGCTTTTTAAAGCTTTTGGAAGCTCCTGGAGCTTACTGGAGAGTTGCAGAGCTTTTTGAAGAGTCGCAGAGCTTTTTGGAGCTTTTTGGAGTTGTCTGGTGGTAAATCTGAAGAGACAGACTCACCTATGGAAACACACTAGACCAGTGGTCAGCCCGGCGATACACTGGACTCGTGGAGGCGCTTGAGCGGACTGAGGGCGCGCGTTCGAGCCCCAGACGACGCTTTTAGTCCGCTTCCCTCCTTGCCCTGCCGCGCCGGGTCCAGAAATAACGCGCGCAAAACTGGGTGTTTGGGATAATATCATCATCATCGTGCGGTTGGTCTCTGGCGGGAATTGAGGATTCTGTAACTTGAACGTTCTTTCTGGATTGTAGTTTTACATTTCTGGGTAGCGATATGAAAGTGAAGAGATGTTTGTTTTGTTTAAAAAAAAAAGATTTGTGAAGAGGAATGCAATTTACCAAGCTATTCTGCCTGGCCGGAAACAAGTAGATAGTAATATCATCAATGACTAACTCATTATTTTATATTTTAATGAATTATTACCAAATGGCATCTGTTGAACTAGGATCAAAGTTATGGTTAAATGACCCAGGCGGGGATCGAACCAGCGTTATTTTATTCCAAATACGCTAGAAAGATCAGCCACTTGAACCCCTCGGCCATAACAGCGATGTAGAGACATATTAAGGCTTAATACAAGACAATGAGATTAAAAAACTATGTTTGTTTTAAGGAATCCTGTGCAGGAGACTAGATTTACTAGATTTAAGAAACTCTAAGGGTCCATCGCACTTGTTGTAGTGCCGCAGCTGGTGATTTTGCAGTTGATGTCCTAATCAGTTATTGCAAGGCTCTTCGATGCGTAGTGTTGTGGCGTGCGTTGCATTGCGTTGGTTTTATTTTGAGACACTGAAAGGAAGTGGCGATTTATATTGGATAAATTGGGGTGGAAACACGGATACCGGTGAATCGTTCCATAAGCGGGCAGTTTGGCAAAGGAATGAGTCTAAGGTTAAAAGTTTAAGGTTGGAGTATAAAAATGAAGACATTGTTTCGTTTCAGTTGTGTGAAGTATTAAATACGAAAAAATATCACTACACTTCAATGAGCTCTGGATATTTTTTTAACATAAGACATCAGTTAACGTTGAAAGCAGTATTATTGTCAAGTCTGTAGTTGCTAGTTTTCAAGGCAGAGGAGTTTTAGCGTTGTCTAAATAGCATGACCAGAGAGTATTATAAAAAAAAAACATCAGCATGACAACCCCAAAAAGTTGAAAATGTTATCACAAGTCCACACCATTTTTCTTTTTGATATTAATTTGTATTGAAGTTATGTTAATCCATTTTGTTTATTAAAATCAAACGCTCGCTAATATAATTTATTTACAAAACCACGCCACAACACTACGCATCGAAGAACCCTGCAATAACGGATTAGGACATCAACTGCAACATCACCAACTGCGGAACTACAACAAGTGCTATAGACTCTTAGAGTTTCATGGCGCCCTTGAGATGGTCCTGGACCATTAAATGGCGCCACAGGAAAGAAATCATCCATCATCATCATTTAGAACTTTTCTAATCCAATTTTTCAATGAATGATTTTTTCAAAACAAATGAGATAAATTATCTTTTCAAAAAGGTCAACACGAGTCCGGTCGATGGCTTAGTTGGTAGAGTACTTGCACTCCATGCCGAGAGCAAGGGATAGAATCCCACCGAGGTTGTCAAAAATGATTTCCAGTTTCGGTGTTTATTTCAAACCCCAAAATAAAATACCGGCAAGGCTTATTCTGCCTTACCAAGAAATGAGTACTAGGGGCAGTGTGCTGGAAAATCCCCACTTCAACTAAAGTGCTTGGTGTGTGGCCGGCGTCCTTACTTATAAAAATAAATCAGTTTACATAGTTGCACAATATGTGTAACTTAGTTGCGTTGCGTTGCGTGTGAGAAATATAAAAAGAAAGTAATTTCGAATTTGTATCTTGAATTTGTGAAACATAGGATTTTGACAGTTGAAATTCATAAGAAGGAGAGCGCAGTCTATGTTACGCCCACCTTGTATCGTTGCATTTTTTTACATTTTGTACATCGTTATTACATTTGTGTACATAACTATTTCCAACAGCAATCTAAAAGCCAGAATTGCAATCCTTCAGAAAGTAATAATACAACAATCTGGAATTTTTAGAAAGAAAAAAAAAACATTGAATTTTTTCGATAGATGCAAAAAGGCTGTCAAATCGTCCCCTTACTGCTTGTTTGTCTTATGTCGATAAGCGGTAATTTCACATGAGGACCGGTCCGTAGTTCAGTGGTAGCACTTCGGACTCAGAATGGGAAGGTTGTGGGTTCGATTCCCGGCGGAGAACAAAAAATATACCATTTACATTTTCAAATTTGCTCTTCGCTGGGTTGAAAAATTCATAAAACCTTTACCAATCACCGGTCACCAAAGATCCATCCAGCCTTACAGCAACTGGGTCTTGCTTGAGAATTGGCGCTTTGTAGCGACGACGATAAAGCTCGTAAAACGGTCGATAGCTCAATTGGTAGAATGCTTGCATTCCATGCCAAGAGCAAGGGTTCGATCTCAAAGGCTTACTCAACCTTCACAATAAATAAGAACCAGCCACCCCGGGAGCTGAGAAAACCCCACATCAACTGAAAGTGGTTGGTGTGAGACCGGCCTCCTTACCTGTAAAAATAAATAGGTCCCGAAGCGCCACGTGCGACCCCTTCGGGGAAACGCAGGCAATAAGTTACGCTGTATATTTTTACCGAAGTGCATATTTACGCCACTGTTTAATCTACCTAGGTACTATATGTGAAAGTCTAGAAAAAAATCTCCCCAGGTATTTACGCTTCAAAATATTTTGTACCTATTTGTTTTGGCAAGAAATTTTTCAGTACCTTTTCAACTTCTTTTTGTCTTATTTCACAGGAAACGACAAGGCGGGGATAGGTGAACACAGCTACCAAGATAATGCATGGATAAGATTGGAAGAGGCCTAACGGGAAAACATTTTTTTGATCAAATGACTTATCAAAAACACTTTAAATTTTTAAGATCTATTAAAGACTGTTAGTTAGGGTGAGAACCTTTCTGAAAGTAGGATACCTATATGCAACGCAACTAAGCTACACATATAGTGTAACTTCTTGCCGCGTTATCCGCGAAGGGGTCGCATGTGGCGAGTTGAACCTATTTATATATATCGCTTCACAATAAAATATATTGTAGTTCTGCCAGGGATCTAGCTACGTTCCCTCATCCGTGGGTATATAATATATGAATGGAAACGCCGTTTTTGTGTGTAGCACACCCCAAGGTCCCTTGGCATACAATATACATATCGACGGTAAAAAGGCATTTTGGTGAAAAATGAGTTATGAATGCTATCCTACTTAAAATTTTCCGCTCTTTCTAATGCGCTAACTCCCATAGCTCTACGATAATTTTTGTTGTTGTTTATGCCTAAGCAAACAACTACGTGTTCAAAGTATGGTTTTGGTGTAGCCGACAAGATTTTGGCCTCTTTTGTCCTAAAGACGCATGTGACATAAAACAATCGTAAAACCATATTAATAGGAATGCCACTAGATGCCTTTAATGATTTTTTATTTTAGAGCTGTTTTTATTTTAACGATATTGTAAAAAATAAAAAAGTTATGCCATTTTTCTGCAATCTCAAACTTTAAACTGCTCGAACCGTTCGGTGAGAACTTACATTATTGATAACGCCAAGTTTGACGCTATCATGTGGTATGCGCGGGGGAGGATTTGAGATCGCAAACTGGTTCTCGATTATCGCGATCGGACGAACTGCCCAACAAATCTGTCTAGGCAGCCAACCAATGGAGCAAGGGGGAAGGAATCACGGAATCAAATGGTCTGGACTCACCTTATCTCCAATGGATGCCTCTTTCGCGGAGCACTGGTCGCGTTTTTTTGTGTGTGGTTTCTCCTTCGTTCGCGCGCGGTGTACACTGCGATGGACACGTCTATCCAAGGCCGCGTATGAAGAAGTACTGGCTGGAGACAGGTGATTGGGCAAATCGGATAGGTCAGATTATAGGCACAAGGACAAGGATTTTATGGCCAGCTACCCATAACAAACCTACCTAACAGTTCGCCCAAACATGCCCCCCAGCTTGAGAGGACGTAGTCCTTTCAAAACAATGATTTATTTATTTATTTGTTTATTATTATAACTTAAATCTACTTAATTTAGCGAGTGGACTGTATATTATTTTGTAATGTTATTGATTTGGCAACGGACAAACCTTGACAACTGGACGCCTATAAGTTCCAGTTTTCGTCCGGACATTAACTACTCTAGCTATACCGTCCGCTCCCGGAAAGACATCCTCAATAACTCCTAGTGGCCAATTAAGAGGTGCACTACCTTCAGTTTTTAACAAGACAACAGATCCAATCTTGATTGGCTCTGTTTCCGTGTTCCATTTCTGACGCGTTTGGAGAGTGTGAAGGTACTCCACCTTCCACCGTTTCCAGAAAGACTGAACTAAATGGTCCACATACTGTTTACGAGACAGTAAACTAATGTCTCTAGCGGAGGTATCTGTCGCCGGAAGTGACTTTAGAGGAGTCAATGTGAGAAAATGTGCGGGGGTTAGAGCAATAGGTTCGGATGGATCGGCACTCAAACATGAAAGCGGTCTGGAGTTTAAAATTGCTTCAATTTGCGCAAGTACTGTAGACATTTCCTCGAATGTCAATAATTGTTTACCAATTACTCGATTCAGATGGAGTTTGATACTCCGCACGTTACTCTCCCAAATTCCACCGAAATGCGGGGCGGATGGGGGATTGAACTTCCAATCTATCCGATGGTCTCTTAGTTCCCTGTCGAACTTATTTTGAAAATCTTCAGACTCCAGGAGACCATAGAGAGCATCGAGGTGAGATTTTGCACCAATGAAGTTTGTCCCACAGTCTGAGTACATTATTTTTACCGGCCCGCGTCGCGACAAAAATCGCTTAAGAGCGTTAATAAATGTTTCCGTGCTTAGATCTGATGCGAGTTCGATATGAACCGCTTTCGTAATTAAGCACACAAACACACAAATGTATGCTTTAATTTTGTGCACACCTCTTTTTCTATAAGGAATCACACTTAAGGGGCCCGCGTAGTCTATGCCACAGTGGAAAAATGCCTTACCTTCATTTACCCGACAGGCAGGTAAATCCCCCATGAGGGGAAAGCGTGATTTTGGATTAACCTTATAACAAGTATTACATAATTGGACGCGTTTACGCACAATATTTCTAGCCGACAAAATCCAGAAATTTTGTCGCAAAAGGGACATTAGTAACTGAGGTCCGGAATGCAAGAATTTTCTATGATAGTAATCAATGATTAAATTCAAAATATGACCGCGACCTGGTAAAAGTATTGGATGTTTACTGTCATAAGCTAAGTCAGCGTTTACAAGTCTCCCTGCTACTCGTAACAACCCATCGGCGTCGATAAAGGCATTAAGCTTACGAAATGCAGGAGATAAGACTTTACCGGCTTTCGCGTTTTTAATTTCGTTCGAAAAATGATGATTTTGTAAGTCTTTTATAACTACGATTTCTGCAAACCGTAGGTGAGAGACTTCAAATTTTGATGACAATCTTTTTATAAAACGAAGTATGTAAATAACAACTCTTAACAGTTTACTCCAGGAAGAGATTCGTTCAGCGAGTGAACCTAATAAAGTTGGTTGCTTGGGTAAGTTATCCATTACAGTCATCACTTTTATTTTTTGTTCCGGCGGGTTTTCAATAGTATTTGGATCAAATTTACAAAAATTCCATTCTTCAATCGGTGAGCGCGCGAAGGCAGGGCCTTTAAACCAGAGCGGGTGGTCAATTAATTGTGCGGGAGTCAGGCCGCGTGAGAGACAATCCGCGGGATTGTCTTTCCCGGCAATATGATAAAACTGACTTGGAGGTATATTATCCTGAATTATAGTTACTCTATTCGCGATGAAAGTCTGCCAGCGGGATGGGTGTGAATGAACCCAAGCGAGTGCCACTGTACTATCAGAAAAGGCGTATACATTATTAATTTGGCAGCGAGTTGAATATGTATCAATGACTACACGCATTAATTTTGACAATATCAATATTCCCGATAATTCAAGTCTTGCTAAAGATATTGTACGACTTGGAGCTACTCGCGACTTTGCACAAGCTAAACTTATTTCTCCGCGTTTACTTGGAGGATTATATACATGAATATATATCACCGCTCCATATGCTCTCTCACTTGCGTCCGCGAATCCCAATAGGGATATAATCGACTCCTGCGTTACACCTGTATGCCGTGGCAGCTGAATACTTTGAAGGAGTGGGAGTTCCGATTCATAATTTTCCCAAGTTGAAATTATACTCTGAGGAGGACAATCGTCCCAATCGATTTTATGTTCCCAGAGAAATTTAATCATTAATTTAGCTGTTACAATCACGGGTGCGACAAACCCCATCAAATCCCAGAAGCGCGCAATTGTCGACAGAATATTTCGTTTTGTACATTTACGAAATTTGTTAGTGACACTAAAGGTAAAAACATCCTTTCCAGGCAACCAATGCAAACCAAGGATGGTACATTGATCTTCTGAACTGAACTCCACAGCTTCAGAAATGCGACAAGCTGAGGGAATGCCTCCCATGACTGATGGTGAATTACTCGAGAACTTCACCAATTCAAAACCGCCCGCAAGAAATAATTCAATCAATTGGTTTGAAAGTGCGATAGCCTCTTCATCATTTAAACAGCTAGAAACCAAATCATCCA
Source organism: Agapetus fuscipes (assembly GCA_951799405.1). Lineage (NCBI taxonomy): Eukaryota > Metazoa > Arthropoda > Insecta > Trichoptera > Glossosomatidae > Agapetus > Agapetus fuscipes. The sequence goes on along the minus strand of OX637347.1, from coordinate 3,388,860 downwards.
TGTAAATATCTCTCTCTGCTACAAGTGCCGCTAATGGAAAACGTGTTCGCTCATCATCAATTAAACGACGAACGGTACGCATTGCAAGGTATGGGCTGCACTTTAAGCCAAATGGTACGCGTGTAAATTCAAAAAGCTGAAGTGGATCATTTTTATCAAACCGATATAAAACTCTCTGATAGCATCTATGCTCTTTATTTACCAGAATTTGCATATACATTTTACGTATGTCAGCGCTTAGAGCAACTGGAAACAAGCGAAAGTGTAATATTATTTTAAATAGATCATTTTGAAGATTTCTACCCGTATGTAGAACATCATTCAGCGATAATCCTGATGTAGTTTTCATACTAGCATCTATTACTGCGCGAACCTTAGTTGTGGATTTATTTTCACGTATCACTGCATGATGCGGTGCTATGTATTGCAAGCTCAAGCATTGATCCGAATTTATATTTACAGGATTTAAATACCCTTCTTGTATATAATTTTTGAAAATAAGGTCGTATTCCAATTTTACAGAAGAGTTTGAAAGCAGTTTCCTTTCCAACGCGTAAAATCTCCGCTCTGCCGCTCTCTGAGAGTCACCAAGCTGCCCCGGATCGGTCTTGAAAGGCAGCATTACGGAAAATCTACCAGTCTTGTCTCTCGTGGTGGTGTTGGTATATTTCTCTTCACATACCAGCTCCTCGATTTGCGGAGTGGAGACGTCCGGTACGTCCTCCAACTCCAAGAATTTTTTCATTTCAATTTCAATTGCTGAAAAGAAACTATAATCTGTTTTGATTAACGGTAGCACTGGAACTTCCCCTAGTACCACATACCCAAATAGGGTATCCAGTGCAACTGGCTCGCCTAAATTTCGTGAGATAGTGTTGTGTTTTATCACACGGGAGAATACATCTGCACCCAGAATCATGTCAATTTTTCCGGGAATAAAATATTTTTCATCAGCCAAACGTAATGATTTTAAATATTCTAAATTTTCAATATTAATGTTGGCGACGGGTATTTTATCAGTTATTTGATTAACCACCAAAGGCGATAGTTTAAAATTGACCGATTTCTCAACTCTCGAAAGAAGGGTAATTGTTGTCACTCCCTTGATAGGGTTGACAATATCCCCTATTCCTGAAACAACTTTGTCTCGCGTCGTCTTTACATCAAGATGAAGTTCTCGACAACAGGAGGCCGTTATTATGTCTCTCTGTGAAGCACTGTCTAATAAAGCGCGAATAGTGTGTCTTTGACCCCGCTTGTCTAAGATTACACAACAAACAGTTCCTAGTAAAACCGTAGATTCTACCTCACTAGAATTAGGGCCCATAGCACAAAGCGCTAGGGGCTCCGCCTTTTCTTCGGCCGCGGCTTGCAAATTCAAGTTGAAATGCAGGCTAGTATGGTGGGATCGATTACAAACGCTGCATCTTCCCTTTGATTTACAATTCTTGAGATTATGCATCGTACTTAGACAATTGACACATAATTTCTTTGATTTTATAAAATTGTACCTTTCCCGAGCGTCCAGGATAGTGTATTTCGGACACTGGTACAACTTTGAATGGTTGTTGTCTCCGCACAACAAACATTTGTCAGTATTAACTGTTACAAATGCCCTAACGTTTTTCTGGGAAACTGAGGGCTTGCGCGGCATCGCGTTAATTTGATTGTTAATTTTACTGCTTCTACTTCCGTTTGCGCGCTGTAGTATTCGCGAGTAATTTCTCATGAATTCCACAAATTTTACTGAATCTACTGAGTCTGGAGAATCTTGTATAGAAACTTCAAAAGCCTTAATCGTATCCATGTCGAGTTTCTTACACGCAATGTGTATGAATATAAAGTCTTCTAGATTCTCTATGTTCAACTGTTTGATTGCAGCAGTCAAACCCGAAAATAGATCAATAAAGTCCTCCAAGTTTGAGGCAGATGGTTCCTTTACTGCAGGAATATTTAACAATTTCTCTAGATAAGTTGTTGCCAGAACGCGCTTATCGTTGTATTTCTTGACCAACGAATTCCATAAAATTGTATAATTTTGAGCAGTTGGCAATAAACCTTGGCAAATGCTTTGAGCTTTTCCTACCAGTTTTCCAACTAAATATTGAATCTTTTCACCTTCCGTTAGACTGTCATTCTCATGGACCATAGATTTAAAATTTTCATAAAACACCGGCCAATTGTTTACATCTCCGTTGAAGGCACACAGCTCCAATCGTGGCAGTTGGATGCTCCTTTTTAAAGGAATATCATTTGCACTTGAGGATTTTGTTATGTCTTTTAAATTCTCGTAAGTATATTTAATTTCAGCGTATAAATCTTCAAATGACAGAATAATATTATTATCTGTTGCTTCATCTTCCTCACTTTCTGCAATTAAATCATTTCTTTCTTTCACCAGTAATAAAAATTCTTTACGCCAGTTGTCAATGCCTGCCGCGTGCACTTTAAATTTCCGCAAATAAATTTCTCCCAAATGAATTGAATTAATGATATCGAAAATGCATTGTGCCCGTTCCAAGTACGTCTCTATCTCATTCTGGAGGCGCTCCTTACGTCGTTGAAATGCCCGTTTCTCGCGTTCTGACGTCATGTTTTAAATTTGGCTTTAATAAATTAAATTTGATAAAATTAATAATAAATTTTACAAATCCCGTACGTACAAGTCCTTATAAATTGAAGTAGCAAAGAAAGAAGAAGGTTATAATAATTTTATCAAAATGTAAACAAATAATGTAAACAAAGAAAGTAAACAATGCTAGTACCTAGGTAGTTACTTATACCGCGGGCTTAATTCGAATGTACCTAAAATGCAAGAGATAGGTATACTTACAAGGCAATTAAAGAATTAACCCGCACTTCGATTCCAAAGCGATAATTATGATAATAATGTATGAACGCGTCACGAATTGCATTTTTGTAGCAATAAAAATGGCGAATAATTTTTTGAATCCGATTTCAAACTATAAGAATCTGAATTAATATTACGTGAATCTAATTTTTAATTTACGATCCGGTTCTGTTAGGACCAAAATTATGATAACGCCAAGTTTGACGCTATCATGTGGTATGCGCGGGGGAGGATTTGAGATCGCAAACTGGTTCTCGATTATCGCGATCGGACGAACTGCCCAACAAATCTGTCTAGGCAGCCAACCAATGGAGCAAGGGGGAAGGAATCACGGAATCAAATGGTCTGGACTCACCTTATCTCCAATGGATGCCTCTTTCGCGGAGCACTGGTCGCGTTTTTTTGTGTGTGGTTTCTCCTTCGTTCGCGCGCGGTGTACACTGCGATGGACACGTCTATCCAAGGCCGCGTATGAAGAAGTACTGGCTGGAGACAGGTGATTGGGCAAATCGGATAGGTCAGATTATAGGCACAAGGACAAGGATTTTATGGCCAGCTACCCATAACAAACCTACCTAACAGTTCGCCCAAACATTATTCTCTACGTTTCGTCAGCGACGTAGCCGACGTCTACGTCGCTGACGAAACGTAGAGAATAATGTAAGTTCTCACCGAACGGTTCGTTAAATATCCGAAAATTAATATAAGTAATTATCAAAATGTCAAACGACCGTAATTCTAACTTAAACCTGACTTTAAACTGCTCATTTTATAGAAAGAAAAAAAAACGGATTTTACTGACCGTGCAAAAGAGAAGAACGATTTTCTCTACGTTTTGTCGGAGTCTGCTCTCCTGAACAATTTAGTTTATGTCGCTTATACCCTACTGCCTTTTAACCGTCGATATGCAAAATGAGTTAAGATTGTAAACAGGGTAAGATTGAGGGAAAAAGATCTCAGGGACGCCGAAGGACATCGTGTCTGAAAAACCTGCGACAGTAGTTCGGCAGAAGTACCAAGTCGGCAGAAGTACCAAGTACTCCCTGTTTCGAGCCGCAACATCTAAAGTCAAAATAGCCACGATGATCACGATGAAAAGGTTATGACTCTGGATGAAATGAAAGAAGTATGCAAGGACAGGAAGAAGTGGCGGCTAATCTGCAATGTTGATTTCTAATGTTGGTGTATTCATTTGCTACATTTTTTTGCATAGGAAATTTTTTACTTTTTTTGTATAGATTTCTTTGTAAGGTTTTGTTCTTTTTTATATTTAAATGTAATTTATTATTCATATTCCTTGACTTATAGGTTGGTATGAAGCTGACCACCCATACTGTAAAAAATGGTTCACTTTGCAAATGTCACCCCTGTTTCAGGGAAGGTCGGCAAAAGTTGTGGGGCTTATGTTCATTTGAGGTTTGGATTTTATTTGTAAGTACACATTGAGCATTTGTAAGCGCGAACTACACTTGTTGGTTTACATGGTTGGGCATACATCTGAGAGATTTAAATGAATATATCCTTGCAACTTAGATTATAGATTATAGATAGATTTATTATCACCGATCTTCTATAGAAGTGGCACAACAAAAAGAACAATGCAAAATGAGAAAATATGAAGGATATAATAGAGTATAATTAAATTAAGTAAAACAATAGAGGTACCCATGCACATTAAGTGTGTTGTATATTTACTTTACAGTTTACTTGAAATAACTTTTACATTATAAATATTTACTTTAAGTAATTAAATGTAAAACATATTATTGAATGTCGATTTACTCAAATATTTGGCATACTCTACGGAAATTACTGCTGCTATACGGTTGCTACTCTCTAGATATCTATAAATATAATGTTTGTAGATATCCGATGCTCCCAACAGCTGTTTCCTCTAAATTGATTTGTTATTTTTCAGTAAATTCTTCACACGAGTTAATTTTACCTCTGACTTGACCAACATACTAAAATGTGACTCTATTTTCAGCAAGCTTTTTTTAAGCTCAGTCGCTCTGTGTTCTGGAATGCGAAGCTTTTGTGCTTTCCCCGTGAGAATAAGTAAAAAGCTTTAAAGTAACGCTGCAAGATGGTACTGTACAAAAAAACATTGGGTTTTGTTCTAGTGTAAAGAACAAGTTTTATGGTTTCATTCATAGATGTCTATACTTACATTATAGTACTCACATTTTCATGAATGGAGCTTTTTCTTTCTTTTATGATAGCCTTGTAATTTCAGTGGCTCAAGAATCAATGAAAAGCCACAAAATTTGAAAGAAATATTTAAGTAATTCAAGTTGAAACCAGAATAAAGAATTTTTGGAGAAAAATAAAAAAACCTTAGAGATTTAAATTAATCAACCAAAAAATTTAACAAGGTACCCTGCGTCTTTCTTCCTGGAAAAATTAGACAATTGCCATATTTTTTTATTTGAGAAATCTCAATTGCAGAAGCGTGCTCTAGGTAGAGGCAATTACATATCAACAAAAAAACTTTCAAGTTATAACAATGATTTAAAATAAGTGGAGAATTTATTTTAAGCTTTTATAGAAACTAAATTGCTGTAAATTTATTTGTACATATGATGCACGCCCCTGCTTCATAGTCACATCGTGTCAATTCCAAGGATTTAATAAAACTCCTGATCAAACCCAGCTGGGATGAGAGAGCTTTGTATGTAGGTATGATGAAAATTATAAATAATATACTTACACTTCGCCATTTTGAAAAATGGGTGACCCAGTTAAGGCAAGGGCTGGCCCTATGAGGGATGCGGGGTACCATCCCCTCCACCCCTCGAGCGGGTGAATGACGTCACCATCTGGTTGCCTGGCAACAGGTCAAATGAATAAAACCATGCCCATCCCTCACCCCTCCCGTCTCAAGACAGTCTCCTCAGTCCGGAGGATTACGATTTCATGGTCAATTTTGGAAAAATGACGACCCACTTGATATCTCTTTGTTTTCATAAAAAAAAGTTTCATTTTCCTGAACAAACAATGGAGCCTGAACGTTTTTTACATGGTTGTTAGAAGTTTGAATTTTACTCGATGGAAAAACGTCACACATCCACAAACCGACAGGTTATTAGTGAGGCTTTACCCTAGCAATGCGGCCGTGTGATGTCACAACTTTTTTTGAGGTTTTTAATGTGCAGACTTTATTATATTCTATAAAAAATAGATCCATAAATAGATACAAATACAATCAAAGCAGATTACACGAAGAATGGTAAATATCTATACTTTTTTAATCAATTATCATGAACAATAACGAAAAAGTGAAAGGATAGTTTTGAAAAAAATATGTTATCTTCGCTCTTGAATGAGAAAATTAGATCTCCTGTGTGTTCATAATATGATTTTTTTGTTTTAACTCATTTTCTTTGACTTTTTTTATTTGACTCATTTTCTGACCCTACATTGGCTGAGTCACATCCAGTGAATGGACCATCAGAGCCTAGAAAAGATGGTTGTAATGACGAAGCCTAAGGGTGCAAGACAGTGGGAAGACCTAAATGAAGGTGGCTGGACGGAGTGGTGGCAGAGTACCGTGCATTAGGAGTATGGGACTGAAGGAGGAAGCGGTGGCTGCGGTTAATCAAGGAGGCCAAAACCCATCGCAGGTTTACAATCATAATAACTACACAGTTAAAAATATTTTATTCTGATATTAGACGAACTGTTGTAAGAGAACTTACATCATTCTCGACGTTTCATCAGCAACGTAGCCAACGTCTCCAAGAGACTCTCCGCATGATAACTGAGGATGAACTCATCATTCTCAGTCGTCGTCATGATTTTTCCATACTGAGAATGAACTGTTCATCCTCAGTCGTCGTGCGGAGAAGGTGTCTCCTGAAGACGTTGGCTACGTCTGTGAAGTTATTATAATTGTAAATATGCCAAACGACAGCAATTGCAACTTTAACAGGTCGCAGGTTGTCGTGCTGTTGATGATGGTGAAGATGGACAAAAAAGATGTAAAAAAATAAGTAAAATGAATTCATCAATTAAACTTACACCACCGGGGCTTGATTCTGGGTTGTTGCTTTCCCGTATCTGTTTAATCAACATCACTATCATATAGGTACTTTCCTGTGATGTTTTGTCATGTGATGTTCTGTCATGTGTTGTTCTGTCATGTGTCGTTCCATCATGGTACCTGCAATAACAGATCCCGGAAAGCAACTCTCTAAAGTGATTGTCATCAATATTCCCAGGTACACATTCTTCTAGTCAATGATCATTCATAATGGCTTCGACGCGATGAATTTCAGATATAGAAGGCCGGTACTCTCGTGGACCAGAATTGATGAATGAACGGTCTCAGGGCCGGAGGGGTGTGGGGAAGACCTGGGCTGGAGGGGGAGGCTGCGCGCGCAGCAGACCTGAATGATTCTTCTAACAGTATATGTAGGGGCGACGTGAGAGCTAGAGCCTGTATGGAGCTACGTGGAAAATGCTGCCAAACATGCATGATAAAGTGAAAGAAATTTTGAACGAAAAAGTACAAAAAAATTTATGAAATAATGCCCAATAAAATGCAACAAAAAAAGATCAATAAAATTTGAAAAGATCTCATGGGATCATCATCCGCTTTCAGTGGGCAACTAAAAACGCATCTAAGCTACACACATAGTGTAAATTATTTACGTTATCCTCTAAGGGTATTGCATGTGGCGAGTGAAACCTATTTATTATTACAGGTAAGGGGGCAGACCTTACGCCGACCACTTCAGTCAAAGTTGGGGTTTCCCAGCTCTTGAGGTGTTTGGAACTCATTTCTTGTGAAGGCTGAGTAAGCCTTGCCGGTATTTTATTTTAAGGTTTGAAACAAACACCAAAACGGAAATTATTTTTGACACCCTCGGTTGGACTCGAACACGAGCGCTCGGCATGAAGGCAAGCACTCTACCAGCTTAGCTATCGACCGAACTATCAGATGCTCTTTATTTTAATGGAACTGATCACAACGGGGTCTCTGTAGATGTCATAGAGTGCTTTGTTGTACCGTCTAAGCCACTGTCTCGATTCTTCTCCTTCGACTCTGGACCCCATCATCCCTCAACTTTAACACTAGAAATACTGTTACGAATGTATGAGTTTATATCTGTGCATGTTTACCTATGATTGTGTGTATTTACTTACTTGTATGTGTGTCTAAACATAAAACTATTTGTTGGTCATACCTACTAGTATTTGCTCGAAACTTCTGTTCGAGACAATTCTTGTATGGTCTGGTATATGCTTGAATAATCTATAAATTTTTGACGTACGTATTTGATAGTTGTACCTACTCGTATTTGCTCGAAACTTCTGTTCGAGACAATTCTTGTATGGTCTGGTATATGCTAGAATAATCTATAAATACGGATTGCAGTGCTTTGTAGGAATCAGTAAGTATCCGATTAGTACCTTCGCCGTGAAGTGAGAAGTACAAAGATTTAAACTGTGAACCATACGTGAGCAAATTTATAAAGTAAATTTAAATCGAAGTATATCAATAAATTGTACCCAAGCAAATCGTCACCATTTTTTTAAGTCAAAACAAATACTCCTTGTTGGCAGCACTGTGTTTCAGGGCGCTGCATCCCGGATGGAAGTGACCCAGTTTCCCGCGTTTTTATTACGGATCCGATGACGTCACGCCACGGGGTTGGCCTAGAGAGGGGAGGGACAAGGCGCGGGGGTGGGGATGAAACTGGGTTAGTTTCATTCTGAAATATCGTCACTTCCCCTCTGAACCGGAGGGGTGGGATGGAGGAAAGGCGAGGCTTTTGTGGAGGGGGAGGGGGGGGGAGGAGAGATTTTCATAAACTAGATTCCTGCTGCATTCATAAAAATATACATGTGTGTATGTATGTAATTCCATCTATGTATAAACAACCTTTACCTGATTTCAAATGGGAAATTCTATAAATAGAAAATGCTTCATAGTGGTGCTGGAAAAATAGTTTTGAATGAATTTCAAATAAATGCAATCAGGAAATGGAATTTAATAATGAATATATGAAAAATTAATCGAAACGCAACTAAGCAACACATGGAGTGCAACTTTTTGCCACCAATAATATAAAATCTAAGTTGCAAAGATATATTGACATTTAAAATTCATAATGAATCCAAACCTAGAATGAACATTTACCCTGTAACTTTTTCCTACCCTCTCTGAAACAGTTGGAAATCACCACTTCGACGGGAGGGGGTTGGCGTGAGGCCGGCCCCCTTACCTGTAAAGATAAATAGGTTACACTCGCCACATGCGACCCTTTGGCATGAAGCTACACTATATGTGTAGCTTAGTCACGTCAGCCGCATTAGTACTATTATTATAATTATAATTTGATGAAGACCTGCATTTGGAATCTAGGTGAATATATCTGTATACTGTAGCCTTGCGTATTTTGCACAGGGGGTGTATAAAACACGTATGTATATGCGAACTGTATCCTCCCGCACAGCTGAAATGTCAGGTGTCAAACTACGGGGTAACAAAGAACAAGGTAGATATCCCGGGTGAAGCTGTTATGGAGAAAGATATATTTCTGTGAATTTTAAACATATAGAAAACTTTGCAATCGATGTCTTATCTGAAATTTATATATGTACCTCCGACGTATGCTCAAACCCTCCTCGTACCCGTCCTGTATGTATGTGTCAGAAGGACCCACAGCACATGGACGCTCATGCAAAGCTATATATTTCTCAAAGCTATATATATCTCAAGTGGCGAAAGGCATAGTTATGGATGATTTTTTCAAGTTAAAGATTATTTTTATTAATTTTTATTTCGCCTTTTCATGACCGTTGGTCATCCAAAGGCGCTGCAGATTGTGAAAACAAATGTGTTTTCAGGGCTTTTCTGAAGACTGCCTCCTTGTCCGTTGTCCTTGTCAACACATTGTTCCAGGCCATGGGCGCAGCAACACGGAAAGTCCGATCGCCAAACACGGTAGTCGAGCTTCTCCTCGGAAGCTCCAGCTGCCAATGGTTTGCGCTGACCTCAGTGTCCACCCTCTCTCGTCAACACATTTTCAAAGATACTTACAGATTGGGTATTTCGTTGAAATCACTTGTCTGGTCAACAAAATAAAGAAAATGGCAGTCATACAACCTAGAATCTGAAATTCAGACTATGCGAAGATAAGATAAAGTACTGATTCACTGATTTGAGAAATCGTGAATTTAACCTTTTATTGAATGAATCTCATAGAGAGTGAATTAATTATAAAATATAAAGCAGTGCTCATAAAAACTTCTACACCACAGGATTTTCACATTTTTTTTAGTGTTTCCTATGGTAAAAAATTGGAAAAAAGTGCATTTATCTGAGAAACCCATGTTAGCTTTATTTATCACTCATTCAGTTTTAAATTTAATATTTCGATATATTTTTGTTCTAGTATCCAACCGACATTCCGCTGGGAGTGTCCTGTACCTCTGCAGATGTGTCTTCATTTTGTTCTGTCTTCATGCATGATCTCTTTTTCTAGCACTGCAGATAGCAGACATAATTTGTAATCTCGTTAATTTGATCAATCTATTCATCCCTCGGTCTTTCCCTTCCGCACTTACCATTGACATTATCTCCGAACAATCCTTTAGCCAGCCTGTCATTTTGTATCCTTTCCTCCAGATTCCTATCAGTCATTCCTGGTTCTCTTTTCCCAAAAGATGAATCAACAAAATTATCTTGAGAAAGGCGAGAATGTATACTGCTCAAGACGAAGAGAGTAAAAAAATATGAAGTCTTGGTTTTACAGTGGATATAAGAAGGATTAATAATATTTAAAAATAATTCAACCTGTTTTGATATTTTTGCTGATATGCTTGATGTTTCATAGAAAGATGTCGTAATTATGAATCTAAATCTAAATCTAAGTTGCAAAGACAAGTATCATTTGAGATTCATATTTAAAATGCATTCCCATAAGCAGACACGCATAATTTCGCGCTCACACATGCCACATGTGGACCTACAGTATAAAAAACCCATTCACAAATTAATATTATAAGCCCTGCAACTCTTGCCGACCTTCCCTGTAACAGGGGTGACATTGGCAAAGTGAACCATTTCTTACAAATAAATGAATGAATGAATGGACATGAAAAACAAATAGCATAAGTTCTCAATTCTTTATTCTATCATTGTTAACTACATATATTCAACAAATGCTGCGATAGATCCAAGGACAATTTCCTACTTTTTCATTTGTTCTCCTCAATACATTCAATGGTATTCCTGGCCCCGTCTGTTTGGGTTAAAGAGAGTATTTGTGTTTCCTTGTAACTCAGTCAGTGGGAACGGGCTAAAAATATCCTCAAGTGCGACTGAAAAAGCGGCGACACACGAGGACAGCTGGCAAGTCGAGAAGATGACGATCAGCAGACACTCAAGAATTCGCTGCCTTAGTTCTTGTTTGCCGTATGGCTCCTCGCGAAATACCCGTCAGGGAGGCTTTCCCGTCAGGCACATTAGCTTCAGTAAAATCGAAATTCGGGGGAGGGGGGGTTCCTTAGAGTCATGAAATAGCCTCTGATCTGGAGGATTTCCTTTTTTTGACACGAATAGAGTTACACTAGCTGATTAACTTCATCGGGAAGGCCCTCAGCCACTTGAAAAAAAAATTGTAATGTTGTTCACCGAGTGAAGCAACTCCGCATGAGTTGTATGAACTGGGTGGGAGGTGGTGGGAGAGTGCCTTTAAAAAAGAAAAAAAAGACCATTAAGCTAATTTTACATGAGCAATGTTTGCATGTGTACTGGACCAATGTGTCTTTTGAAAACAGGAAATTGATTTAAAAATTATTTAAAACAACTCTCACATTATCGAGTTTTACGTTTTTTCTTAGCTCAGATTGTGGTCATAGTTGACAAAATTGGTCTACACCGCAAACGAGAACTGGGGGAGCGAACTCTTTGCGAGCTTGGTCGTCGCTATGGCGCCAACTCTCTTACAAGATCCAATTGTTGTAGGCTAGAAGGACCTTTAGTAACCGGTCTATGGTAAAGCTGTTTTTTTCAAACCAGCGAAGAAAGCGTGCGCGGAAAACTCGCGACATTCCGATTATGACTTTGAAGGGGTTAACCACTAGATTGAGGACCGAATTTTAAAGAAGATTATAATCCCTTTTCACACAAAATTTGGAATACTCCATGACTTCTTTTTTTCGCAGAAGTTTACACTCATGCCTGGGCTGTCTAATTCTAACCTACCGAATATCGGTAATATTTGTATGAAGACCTGTAAATCCAAGATGGCCGCAAGTGAACAGCTGATTAGTCTTCATACAAATGTTACCGATATTCGGAAGGTAAGAATTACCCTGGTGATGAGACCAGCCTTGGTATTTTCAACGTTAGCATGTGTGACTTTATACTGATAAAAAAAATCTACACACACGATTAACATAAGTGCGTCCTTTTCACTGAGTATAATGTCGCTATGCTAACGTTGAAAATACCGGGCCTTGGGATACTGGTGTGAACGGGCTTCCTCAGCGGTTAATCGACAGCACCTCTGACGTCATACGAGAACTGTATGGAGGGGAAGAGAGGAAGGAAATGTAAGGGGGAGGGGAAATGCGGCTCTGGCAAGCGAGATTCACGTCAATATTTCACTTTTGCCAATGCCATCCCTTTATTTTTCAGGGAAAAACGGCGAATTTCTAGTCTTTTGTTAATGCCTTTGATTTTTTTTTTAAATACATTTAAAGCAATTAATATAAGCTTAAACTAAGTTGTGTCTATATGCGTAAGCTTTGTTCCTGAAAGAGTAGGTATTCTATACTTATGAAGTCTGAGTACACCATACCGGTACTAAGACTTCTGTACATCGAGTATTATCGTACGTAAGCTCACTTCGATCGCGTAAATCGAAAAAATGCTTGAAAACCAAATCACTCGCTAGGAGTGTCGTAACAAATTCTGTAAATTTTCTGTCTTAAGTTACGCAAAACTGGAATCGATTCTGTCATTTTGTCATTCATTGATTCTATTTATAAACCTTACAAATATTTCAATAAAAATAGATTGTATGAAATCATAAATGAAATTATTTTCTTCTTAAAATCAAAATCATATTTTCATTATTGGCGTACAGTCAGTCGATACGGATTCACTTGTTGCCATCTGGGCCACACGTACGCCACTCTGTTCGGAAACTGTGTCAAACTCCCTCAAGCTCTCATCTGTACGGGGTGTACCTCCCCCCACCCGCACACAAAGAGAGAGACAGCAGCATACCACCCTTGGCATAGTAAAGAGAGAGAGGTAAAATACTTGCAGGGGTTGATGAACTCGGCTCCACGCGGGGTCGATAGACTTTAAGAAAATAAAGGAAATCTCGATTCGAATTTGGAAGGAAAATTATGGAAGTATTAAAATTAATTTTAAAATTAACTTAAAAAACAGCAAAGTACCTACATATGTACGTTTTAGAGCATTGGAAACTGTATATTAATTAAATATATTTATATATTTTTAGGTAAAACAAAACGCTCTACAATCAGATTTTTCAGTATTCGAAATTATTAAATTTGTATACCATCAGGAGTGTCTAATCTAATCTAATCTAATCTAAGTAGAAAAGATATGTTACATTGGGGATTCACATTATATGCATTCTCACAAGCAGACACGTACAAGTTCGCGCTTGCACATGCCGCATGTGAACCTACAACATAAAAACCCAAATCTCGAATACACCTTGAAACTCTTGCCGTCCTTCCCTGAAACAGGGGTGAGATTTGCAAAGTGAATATTTTTTTACAGTGGTCAGCTGCATACTTACCAAGTCAAGGAACTGGAGCGTGATTTAGTAATATGTATTTATTTATGCTCACAAAATGAGATGAAGTTGTTAAAAGTTTAATTAAAAAAACAAAGAGATGTCGATATTTGTGAGCTCCATCAATTCTTTCAGAGCTTTCAAAAGCGTCTAAAATTTTACATCAATGAAATTGTCCAGGAATTTTCTTTCAGTGTGAATTATAAAATATATCTCCAGGTCTTCTCTCGTCTGCAGCCTCCACGCAACTGAATTCTGTACCCTCAAATACATTGCAACATAACCATGGCGTCTCACCAAAAATGCATTGAAATTGAAACGCTTTCAGGGGGTGCTGTTTCAGTTTCTGTAACTTTTCTAGTAAACGCAATGGTTGAGTTAAAACGTAGAGTTGCATACTTGGGGTACAGGCTGACCCAGCAGAGGTTCCCAGTTCCTGACTGAGCTAGGGGAGCGGCGTACCTAAGTGTAAACCTTAAAGCTAAAACTCAATAATAGCGTATTCCTGAAATTGCATGAAAACTGAAACAGCGCATCTACTGAGCGTTTCAGTTGTTGTAAATTTTCGGGAGGACGTTGAATTTGAGTTGGAATATGAAGTTTTCTGGTTGGAGTACATGGAAGTACTCCTGATCCATGGTGGTGACCTAGATTCGGCTGCAGGTCACATAGACACACACCAAGAGGAGCAATGACGTCACCCGGCCGTGCACCAATCAGGGAAGAGGCCCATTCAGCTAAACTCTCTCGGAGAATTCGTTGAGGAAAATCGTGGATGGCCAGTCTCACGATCGTCGTTGGAAGGGGTGCACCATGGGAGCTTTGCGTTCTCAACGCCTTCCCAACGAGATCTACCCTCAAATGTTAATGGAAAATAATCAAATTTACCTGTAAAGGAAATTGTACATTTATGATTGAAGAGTGTATTGAAAAAGACAGGAAATGCAATTGAATGTGTGGGGATGAAGTTTTATTCAAAATTAGTACTTAAAAGTCACAAGAAATACGATGGAAAGTGTCAGTATAAAGAAGTTATAAAATGAAAAAAAATATACAAATTAAAATTATCTACATTAAATAACATTGAATTCTTTAAATTAAGTTGTGGAGCAAACGTCCGTAGTCCAGTGGCAACACTTCGGACTCGCAAATAGAAGGTAGTGGGTTCGAATCCCAGTGGAGCACAAAAAATATACCATTTACATTTTCAAATTTGCTCTTCGCTGGGTTGAAAAATTCATAAACCTTTACCAAAGACCCGTCATCAAAAGGTCCATCCAACCTTACAGCAGCTGGGTCTTGCTTGAGAATTGGCGCTTTCTACAGCGACGACCAAGCTCGCAGAGGGCTCTTGAGGTGTGATACACACAAAAACAGCGCTGACCAAATAAATCAGCCTAATTTAATTTTTAATTCATTTAAAGAAAATCATCTGAGTGTAACTTTATTGGTATGGTTATATTTTGCTTATCAAGTACTTTTTTTTCAAAATACCGATGACATTCATCTACACGGTGTTCTTACATCTTTGTGTATTAAGAATCCTAAAGAAACAAAAGTGGAAATCTAGATATTTTACGTAAATGAAATAAACATATATGAAAACATAGGGAATAACTTCATCATCACTTCATCATTCATCATTTCCGTTTTCAAATATCTCATTTTCTAAAATAAATCCTAGATCAACTCCCATAACTTTAACCGACCAAATAAAGACAACCACTCTGAAATTAAACAGTGAAAAATTAATCATCACAAAGAGCCAAAATGTGTAAAATATTAAAAATTAAACAAAGATGGGTGAGAAATCAATAAACGTGATCACAAAAATCAATTATCAAAAGTGTAAAAAAAAACTTGGTAAAAAAGTGGGTTTCATAAAAAATCTCGGTTGTTTACATTGTAAGTGCATTGTGAGTGAGTGTTATCCACCCCTAAAGTTCATCCCCCATCGTCCCACGCTTTTTGTGATGGAGGAAATTCTCTAGCTGCCTACGCTTTTCCTGGTCTGCTCGTGAAGCAGACGACCGCCCACGCTTTGGGGGAATCCCCGACAAACCGACAACGCTTCTGATGTAATCTTTATAGTATAGATACGGTAGCAAGGGTATTCCCCGAAAAAAAGCTGAAAAAATTATGTAGTTTTTTTATGTTAATGTCAATGAAAGAATAAATGATGAACGCTTGACTTGAGAGGAAATGTAAGACGCAAAAGGAGAAGGGTTAGACCGAGAAAGGAATGGCTTAATCTAATTAATGAAATTTTGAAGGTATGGAATGTAGAGTGAATGTAAAAGAAGAATGTGGCGGGATATGTATGAAATAAGTGATGGATATGAATGAAATAAGAGAAGTATGTCTGCATGGAAAATACTCTGCAGAGTGCCTAGTGGAACGGCGACAGCGTTACAGTTACATTTTTTTTATTAGGGTTGTTTTTCAATGTATTGCGATGTTTTTTTTAGAGGGATAGAACTTTTACATTATGAATAATCTATAATCCACATTGCTACGGGTATAATCTTAGTTGCAAAGATAAATTAACAATTGAGATTTACATTTAACGCATGCGCACAAACATATTGTAATTAATACAATTCATTTTTATGAAAATTTAAAGTACATTTTATAAGATCTATGGTTCTGACAAAAAAACT
Source organism: Agapetus fuscipes (assembly GCA_951799405.1). Classification (NCBI taxonomy): domain Eukaryota; kingdom Metazoa; phylum Arthropoda; class Insecta; order Trichoptera; family Glossosomatidae; genus Agapetus; species Agapetus fuscipes. Next base: position 3,372,559 of record OX637347.1, on the reverse strand, counting down.
TTGCAAGGGGTGTAACAAAAAAATAACGACCATTAATCGTTTTCTGCAAACGAAGATTTGATTGGCTACTCAGAAATAATGTCCAGTTGATTGCAAGGTTCAAAAACATATCGTTAACTAACCATATAAATTAAATAAACTTTTAAGTTATTTTTTAGTAAAAAAGGAAGTTATTGTATCAAGAATTAATATTTAAATCAAAAAAAATTAACGATTAACAGCCCATTACTGAAAATGGAATAATCTTTCAGAAACAAAAAATATATATATATTTTTAATATATATTTTTTTAACAATAACATAATCAAGTGATAAAAGATTCCCGTTTTAAAAAAGCATTTAGAATGATTTAATGATTTCTGTTCCTTGACTTATAGGTTGGTATGCGGCTGACCACCCATACTGTAAAAAATGGTTCACTTTGACAATGTCACCCCTGTTTCAGGGAAGGACGGCAAGAGTTGCAGGGTTTATGTTCATTTGAGATTGGGTTTTTATAATGTAGGTCCACATGCGGCATGTGTTAGCGCGAATTTATACATGTCTGCTTGTGGGAATGCATTTAATATAATTCTTAAATGATATATATCTTTGCAGCTTAGATTCAGATTGGATCCCAGGTACCTGTAGCTAGTGCATCTTTCAATAATAATAATAATATTAAGGTGATTTATTTGGTGAGCGCTGTTTTTGTGTGTATCACACCTCAAGAGCGCTCTGCGAGCTTGGTCGTCGCTCTAGAAAGCGCCAATTCTCAAGCAAGACCCAATTGTTGTAAGGTTGGATGGACCTTTCAGTGACCGGTCTTTGGTAAAGGTGAATTTATACATGTCTGCTTGCGGGAATGCATTTAATATGCATCTCAAATGATATATGTATATCCTTGCAGCTTAGATTAGATTAGACAAATGACGATATTTTCGGGTATCCCTGAAATTGCTGAAATAACTGAATCCGTTGTTATTATTATTAGTTTTTTGTACATCAGCACAAAGAGTAGGTAAGCCTTATGGCAGTTTTCCAAAAAAAATATCGCGGTAAAATTTATAAACTACCCTTGAGATTTTAATGAAATTTGAAGGTTTTCTGGATTTTCATTCAAGGAGATTTGTAAAAATAGATGTCGCGCATGCGTACATATGGAACAGCATAAAACGTGATGAAAAATATATTCTCCGTGAAGGAGTATTTTTCAACGAATTACTTATTTCAATATTACTGGATGTAATAACATGGTTTCATGGATTTTTTGTTGTTATTCAAATCATTAAAAAAAAGTTTTATTTTAGTACATTGCATTTTTTACATTTTTTTCTTTAAAAGGATATAAGTGTGTTAAACATTTGATGCACTTAAAAAACATATCACATTACATAAAGATAAGGTTGTCAGTTAAATGCATAAATTGAATGCGAATAATTTTTTTTTTATTATTTATGTATTGTTTTTATAACACCTGAGATTGAAATAAACCAGGGGTAAGAATCGAAAGATTTTCGATTTTTTCTTAGTTCTGTGACAAAGTGAGAGACGAAAAAACTTTTTATGGACTTTTGGTGTTATTCTCAAACAGCAAAGCCATGGGTTATTCGCAGAATACGCTGAATTTTCTGTACAAAATAACGATGATTCGTATATCAGCTACGAGTATGTGTGAAATGTTTAGTGAACTATCCTTAGTACGAGTTGCAAAAGTTGAGTAATGTAAAGTTTACGGCAGTTATTAAAGAGTGATTTCCCCCAAAATCTGCCGTTTTTGTTTGTTTAAACTTGATTTTCTTCATCAGTGTAACTCTTTTACTAAGACCATAAAGTGTAAGAAACAAAAGCGGCAGATTTTGGGAGAAATTTTTCTTTAATATTTTCCGTAAACTTTACTTTTCTCAAGTTTTGCAACTCGTACTAAGGGTACTGAACGGTTTAAGCTTAATCAGTCTGGCTTGACAAATGATTTTGTAAAACCACGTTTTAGACTTTTTACCAACCAGCTGGTGTAGTATTCAAATCTGATAGTCACTTACACATTCTTCTGGGCATTTTTAAACACATTAACGGGGATGAAACTAACATTTAAGCATTGAATAACATTTGGAAAAACATTTTTGGTATAACTAAAGTAAACTGTTGAACAGATAAAGATCACAACTATTAAAATATTTTTTTCCACTTACAATCAGTCTAATCTAATCTAATCTAAGTTGCAAAATATAAGTAACATTAAAAATTCACATTATATGCACTTTCACAAAGAGACATGCACAAGTTCGCGCTTAAATATGCCGCATGTGGTCCTACAATATAAAAACCCGAATCTCACATAGGCATGCACCCTGCAACTCTTGCCGACCTTCCCTGAAAACAGAGGTGACTTATTGGCAAAGTGAACCATTTTCTACAGCATGGGTGGTCAGCGGCATACCAACCTATAAGTCAAGGAATCAGTGCAAACATGTAAGAAGCAACATTGTAAAAAATAATACAAAGAAAAACAATGTTTTTCTTTGCGGGTGGATCTATTCCCTCAAGCGCTTTCTGTGTTATCACACCATTATACAACTTCAACACAGCTTTCATCATCGCCAAATACGAAGAAGATATAAAAAAAAACCTTTGAGTTTTTCCATTTCATCATCTTTCTGCGTCTCTAAACTCCTATTTTATTTAAAGTGGGAAGCTTACTTTATTCAAGAAAGGGCTCATTTAAAACCCTTGAATAATTTACACAGTTATATGAAAATCAAGAGGTTTTATAATTGTTATATTCTTCTTAAGCAGTCGATATGTAATTTTTCAGAAACATCGATTTTAAAATAATCTAAGTCAATTTGGTGGATGCTTTTCTTTTCGTTTTTTAAAAACAGCTACATTAAAAACAAATACTACAAAGCTACACATATAGTGTAAATAATTGCCGCGTTTTTCCCGAAAGGGTCCCATGTATTTATTTTTACAGGTAAGGGGGTCGGCCTTACTCCAACCACTTCAGTTGCTGTGGGGGTTTCTCTGCTCCCGAGGGGGCTGGTTCTCATTTCTTGTGAAGGCTGAGTAATACTCGCCGGTATTTTGTATTGGGTTTAATATAAACACATTCAAATCATCTCTGACACCCTCGGTGGGCTTCAAACCCCAGCTCTCGGCATGGAATGCAAGCACTCTACCAACTGAGCTATCGACCGGACTTCAATGAGGAAAACTAAAAACTCTCACATTATCGCGTTTTACGATATTTTCTTAGCTCATGTTATTCAAAATTGGATTGTTAAGACCATTTTATTGAAAGGTAATCTTTGAACCAAATGATAGATCACCGGTCCGGTCCGCAGTCCAGGTGGTAACACTTCGGACTCGTAACTGGAAGGTCGTGGGTTCGAATCCCGGCGGAGCACAAAAATATACAATTTATATATTTTCAAATTTGCTCTTCGAAAATTAAAAAAAACACCCAATGTATTAGACGTTTATTCTTAATATAATCTCAAACAAAAGAGCTATTATATAATACTACAGCAAAGAAACTGTGCAAGCATTTTACATGGCAGATCTTCCCGGCTTTATGTAACACAATAAACATCCATTACAATAAAGAGCCAAAAAGAGGCCAAACGAAATTCACAAAACTGGCGTTCTCTGACGTCACGAGCTATCCCGTGACGTCATTGCCGGGAGGGGGTGGCCACCCTCATCCCCTCCCACCTCCCCCTGCGACCTGACAGCGCTCCACTGCAGTATCCCGATGGAAAATAATATTATATTGTTAAATGTCACAAGTTGACGGTGCAACAGGGGCGTGCTTCCCGTACAGGCACATGCGCCTAATAGATGGACAATCTATAATCTAAAATGCAAAGGTATATTACATTAAAGATTTATATCAAATGTTTTCTCAAAAGCAGACACGTATAAGCTCACGCTCAAACATACCGCATGGGAACCTAAAATATAAAACCCAATCTCAAATGAACATGCCCCTGCATCTCTTGCCGACGTTCCCTGAAACAAGGGTGACCTTGGCAAAATGAACCATGTTTTACAGTATGGGTCAGCCTCATACCAACCTAAAAGTCAAGGAAAAATACTCGGTAAAAAACGCATTTATGTAAGCTTGATATTCAGCGTTCTTGCGTGGGACCCATGCATTCTACCAACTGAGCTAACGTCCGGATTTTCATTTTTTATAATTTTTTATTAAACTCATTTTAAACGACACCCCATACTTAGGTACATTTATTCTCAATCTTACATGTAATTTCAAACGAATATATTTATTCGAAGATAGATTAAGTTTTCTTATCAGATTGCCAAATTTTCAGTGACGTCAAGAAAACCACGGCTATAATATTCGTGTAGCCAACAACGCCTCTGTCACATAGCTGAAGTCCGCTCACAATGAAAGTGTTGCATTCCAGAGTGCTGACGTCACGCGGCCCCCCCAGCTTGCACCCTGCGCGCGCATCCCGTTCCCTGACCTGGTTTCATCCCCTCCACATCCTCCCGCACGAAGGTTTCGACTGGGGGGGTGGTATTTTTAGAATAGGGGTCAAACCATCTAAAAATAGATGCACCAATACTGTACGCGCGCCTCTCTGCCACCCAAGACGATTGTTTTTTTTGTTTTCAGATGTTTTTTACACTTTTTAATTGTGTCAATTGCATTTTAAAATATTCATCTGTTTTCGAATTTTGAAAAATGTTACAATTTAAGCTTCAGGGGTGGAAGTCTTGACGGCCGTCGGTCGGTAGATCTGACCGTACTTCTTTAAAAGATAGGACAGAATAAAACATGGCGGTTCTGAAAAGCTTATCGTTGTTTCATATAAAATGGAGCAGCTGTTGATACACTGCTGTGTTTTATTTCGTCCTATCTTAAAAATATAGATCCAGAAAGATCTACCGACGCAACAATCGTCGAGACTTTTACCCCTGATTTAGAATTAATAACGCATTTTTGACGTTTTATCACCAAAACACCTCATGTACATGCACCTACAATCTTCAATCACGAGCGATAACAACTTTTTGTGGTGCACCTCTTTTTTGAAGAAAAGACACTTCTACGACTTCAACGGAATTTTCGAAAAGGAAAATCCTCTATTAAGGAAAAAGTTCGCGCTCCAGATTTTACATGTGAATTTTCAAAAGAAAACTCAAATCTCTAATGAATATATTAAGCTCTGCAACTCTCACCCTCTTCCTTTAAACAGTGATTTGGCAAAAGTGAATCAGTGACATAATGGGACCCGAACATTTCAAAGGCACACGGCCGGGTAGCTAAGCCAAAATCTAACTTAACAAATGTTATTGTTTGCCAAGGACCTTCGTTACATGGACGTGTTACGTTTCCCCCCCATTTTAAATTTCGAACATCCTTGCAAAAACGTTACGACTCAATTTTTGTATTATATAAATTTTATTGCTTCTTTCATTTCTACCGTTCAAATTAACATGCATCTAAAATTCACAAGCGATAAAAAATCTAAAAACGTTCAATTTTCCTCAGCACAGTTCTTGATTATAAATAATAAAATAAAAAGAAGAAAAATACGCAGGATATCGGCTGCGATCAATAGAATAGCAACAATACTCCTATCATATTTATGTAGGGGTGGGAAACTTCTCAAAGTGCAATGCACCCTTATAGAAACTTTCGTCACAGCGCACGCGCAGTCGCTCCCTGAAGGAAAACCGTGACGTCATCAGAAGATGCGCGCGAAAATTTACATCTCAGTACCGCGAGTAAAAAGCATTACGTTTATTTCACATAGATAATTATGTACATTAAAAATGTATGAAATATACGACAGCACTCCTAGTGAGTGATTTTGTTTTCTTACCCTCTTAACGATTCACTCAATCGAGGTGAGTGAACGCAATATTTATACTATGGGCACAGACTAAAAACTAAATTAATGAAACTTATTTTTATTTTTTCTCACCAGTCTGTGTCCATCCATTTGCTCAAGGATAACACTGCGGACTCTGAATGGGAAGGTTGTGGGTTCGAATCCCGGCGGAGCACAAAAATATACCATTTATATTTTCAAATTTGCTCTTCGCTGGGTTGATAAATTCATAAACCTTTACCAATGACCGGTCACCAAAGGTCCGTCCAGCCTTACAGCAACTGGGTCTTGCTTGAGTATTGGCCGTTTGTAGCGACGACCAAACTCGTACACCTCTGCGGCACTACAAAAAGTGTCATAGACCCCTAGAGTCTGTAGAATCTAGGGAGTCTCCCGCACAGGATTTCTTAAAAAAAAATCTGACGCCAAGCTTTTTATTCGTAAATCGTTGAATTTTTTTTGTCGGATGCCTTTTTAAGAAATTACTGAGGACAAAATAGATAAAATATCAAGACTTCGAAACTTTTTTTCTGCGGGCACACGTTACAACTGTTTATGCGAGATGGTCCTTACTAACGAACAACAAAATAATATTTTTCCTTTTCACAAGCAACCCGGCCGTGGGACGTCACTACTCTACGACGTCAATTAAGTTGTGAGCTCTGATTTTACGAGTGTGTTCTCGCGACATTGACTCCGCACAAATTTTATTTAAGAGCTCTTTTCTCGGGGGGCAAACATCAACACTTGTAACAGACTAAAAATCTTAACAGCTAATGGCCAAATTTATGTTTCCTTTGCACTAACAATCCAGCCGTGGGGCGTCACAATTTTGTTATGTGTTATTTTTTTTTGAATCCATTAGGTACGTTCCATAATTCTTCAACAAACTATTTTTGTTTGATTATAAAAATAAAATCACTTATTGAATTAACTTCCTTGACTAATAAGTTTGTATGAGGCTGACCATCCATACTGTAAGAAATGGTTCAATTTGCCAATGTCAATCCTGTTTCAGGAAAGGTTGGCAAGAGTGGCAAGGCTTATGTTCATTTAAGTTAGGATTTTTATGTTGTAAGTTCACATGCGACATGACGTATAAGCGCGAATTTTTACGTGTCTGCTTGTGAAAATGCATGTAATATATCTTTGCAACTTAAATTGTAGATTGCATCTATCTTAAAAATTGAGCACTTCGTGTAAAAGTATAAAAAGTTGAATTAATGTTTCAGCATAGTTTCAAAAACTTTGAAATCTATCAATTTTTTAGTGGGTATCGCAAACAAATGTATTTTTTACACATTTACACCTTAGGTTATTGATGTAAGTACCGCAGTTTTGATAAAAAAAACATCGACATGCCAGTCTTTTTCAAAGAAGTTTTAGAAACCAAACGTTATGCAATATGAATAAAAGAAAACTCCGAGATATCTAATCCACGGATCATCCTCAGACTTTAGTCAATTCCACGTTGCAATGAATATTATCTAATCTAATCTAATCTAATCTAAGCTGCAAAGATATATATCATTTAAGATTTATATTAAATGCATTCCCACAAGCAGATATGTATAATTTCGCGCTAACACATGCCGCATGTGGACCTACAATATAAAAACCCAATCTCAAATGAACATAAGCCTTGCAACTCTTGCCGTCCTTCCCTGAAACAGGGGTGACATTGGCAAAGTGAACCAATTTTTTATATTATGGGTGGTCAGCCGCATAACAACCTATAAGTCAAGGAACATACATGACAAATTACATTTTTTTAAATCAATAAATAACAATATATACATGGACATAAAAAACTAAATCATAAAACCAATTTCACTTTAACAAACCCTAGCCGCCAACATCACAGATCAACCGCCATTTCTCTCTATCCTTGCATACTTCTTTCATTTCCTCCAGAGTCATAACCTTCTTCATACAAGCTCTTCTTTTATTATGACTCTGGATATTCCATTCATTCGCAATTTCGGATATTTGGTCCATCCATACCTTTCTCGGTCTTCCTCTACCACGACATCCATCCATCCAAATATTATCATTGGACTATATATGGGTTTAAAGATTCTGAATAGTGTCGATGGTAGCTAAAAAGGGCCTTCTATACGGTGAAACAGGGAAGGGTACTTAGTACTATTTTTCTGACTTGAAAGTTTCACATTTCACTAATCTATAATTTAATCCTTCACCTCCCCCTGCAGGCTCCATTACTATTCATTCCCCCATCGTCAGTGACAAGGGGTGAATATTTTTATACTGGGAAACATATTTGGCTCTTGAGGTGTGATTCACACAAAAATAAGTCAATCTTATTGTTCCAAATATGTAATTGTGTGTTTTGTTTGTTAAATTTATGTTTTGTTATAGTCTCTCCAATAATGTTAGGTACTTATATAATTTTGTTTCGCAACGTAATGCAAACGCAACTGAGCTACACAATTAGTGTAACTCCTTGCCGCGTTTTCCTCGAAGATGTCGAATGTGAGGAGTGAGCCTAATTATTTTTATAGGTAAGGGGGCTGTCCTTACTCGAACCACTTCAGTTGAAGTGATGGTTTACCAGCTCTCGAGGGGGCTAGAACTTATTTATTGCAAAGACTCAGTACACGTTGTAAGTATTTCATATTGAATAAGAGTTTTAGGCTTGCACGGCCGGCTGATGATGCTGGAGTGATGTTTCCCGGGATCTGTTTCCGTGGTCTGTGGGAGCTGGAGCTTCCGGACGTTTAGCCCATTTCTACGATGGGCTTCTTCAGCGTGAAGTACCTACGATGATGAAGATGATCTTGATGAGAACTGATCTTGATGAGAACTGTGAGTTCTTATCAAGATCATCTTCATAGTTCTTATCAAGATCATCTTTATCATCATACTTCACGCTGAAGAAGCCCATAGTAGAAATGGGCGAAACGTCCGGAAGCTCCAGCTCCCACAGACCACGGCAACAGATCCCGGAAAACATCACTCCAGTATATCATATTGTATTTGTATCGTTTGAGATAGCTTAAAAGTGTTGATTGGATGTTCTAGTAAAGTCTCGCAGGTACCAATTCTCAGTGATTCGAGAATAGTCCTATTCTTGCTATAAAATAAGGGCCAAAGATCTCTGTAGCCGGCGAAGGCAACCGACCGTTGTATGGTGCATCTGTAAAGTGACTCTGTATGTAAACCTTATCTGACAAAATAAGTTGGTAAATTGCATTCCACTTCACAAATCTATTAAAAAATATATTAGATCCCTACGTCACTGGTTTGCATATAAAGTTACCTTATAGAGTCCAAAAGGTATGATGTCCATACAAAGCTAACCTACTTCCGTCCTGTACACTAACTTTAAAGCTTTTCGTCGAAACTTGAAACTAAACTCATCAAATTATATATGAAAACTTAAGCAGCGCTCTAACAGAGTGTTTTAGTATCCATACATATTTTGGTAAAACGCTACAGTCGAGTTTTAACGTAATGTTGTATAAGTGGGGTAGGTAGGGAAGTGGGCAGCAAAGAGAACTTCCTTCCGGTCTGTGAACGGTTGGACGCATCAATAAATAGCACCGACGATTTTTAAGGCTTCGCTTCCAACCTATGGTGGGGTGGAACAGGAAACTTTGAAACGGTTTTTTAAACAAAGTACATTGACAGCTTTTAAAATGTAACGAAATTGAATATACGGAATGAAATTGTGTTAAAAAAAATACATCGATCAGAGAGCTTTCTAACTCTTTCCATAGATCAATGATCTGTTTGACAAGAACTTCTGAAGCGCTGTTTTGGTAAATTACTGTTGTGTTTTTAGGGTTCTAATGTTTTTTTTTAGTTAAAATATTGGTCTTCTTGATTAAAACTGCCGGAGATTTATTTTAAAGTAATTTATTTTGTTCATAATTTATTTTACAATTCACATGGATAGTTCACTTTCGCTGTCTTTGCCTGTAAAGGCTACTAGTACTTGGAGACTGACTCACCTGCAGGCGAGATGCGCCTTTTATAGCTATGGCTATCAAACTATCTAGAACTTAATTTCGCCTGGAAACGTCTATGATATTCCAAAAGCTTCGAATACAATTTATTACTTGCATAATATTTCCTTACTCTAGGTACTTTATAATAATTCATCCTTCAGCTAGAATCTATATGCACCTACCCTATTTATTTTGTTTATACCTACTATTTACATAACATTACTTTGGATATCAATCCAAGTTGGGGGCTTGCTAGCGCTTGCGAAAGAACTCCATAGTTATATACGGAGAACATCACAATACACCTTATTTATTTATTGACACCAATCAAGAATCGTTATGTTGTCGCCTTAAGTTTGTAAGGAATTTAGCAGAATAGCTCTTTTGGTGTCAATCTTATAGCACTTTAGTCCAGCTATCGTTTCAGCTCTTTGGGGTCTTCTTATCAGTCGAAGACCTTCTGGTACTTCGGAAATTGTGATTTTCGGTAGTCTCTTGAGGTCTTTCATGTTTACATAGTCCTTTTTATCTTCTGTTCTACGTCGCAATGTCATCCACGTCAACAGATTTCGCGTGCTTCCTCATTGAGTATCTTGGCTCCTAGGGTTCTACCCGGTATGGATCTTCCATCTAGTTGTATTATCTTTACCTTGTTTCGATTCCCTATGACGAAAACGACGGCTGCAGAATGAATACCCTGAAATATTAAAAACAAAGCATTGAAGCATTCTTGTTGGACCGGTCCGTAGTCCAGTGGCTACACTTCGGACTCGTAAATGGACGGTTGTGTATTCAAATCCCGGCGGAGCACAAAAAATATACCATTTATATTTTCAAATTTGCTGTTCGCTGGACAACGGACCGGTCATAAGGATATGTGGTAAAAATAAATAGGTTCAACCGGCCACATGCGACCGCTTCGAGGATAACGCGGCAAGAAGTTACACTATATGTGTAGCTTAGTTGCGTATAGTTTGTGCATATTTGATGCTTAGTTTTTTTAGAATTTGATGATGATTGTGAGTGTTAGAAAAAATTTGATCGTGTTCGAGTTGTATAAAATTTACCAAGAATCAAGTATGAATAATTGTTTTAATGGACATTTAATATACTACTTCTCTTGTAGGACATTTATACTTCTTCTCTTGTAGGACATTTATACTACTTCTCTTGTAGGACATTTATACTACTTCTCTTGTAGGACATTTATACTACTTCTCTTGTAGGACATTTATACTACTTCTCTTGTAGGACATTTATACTACTTCTCTTGTAGGACATTTATACTACTTCTCTTGTAGGACATTTATACTACTTCTCTTGTAGGACATTTATACTACTTCTCTTGTAGGACATTTATACTACTTCTCTTGTAGGACATTTATACTACTTCTCTTGTAGGACATTTATACTACTTCTCTTATAGGATATTTATACTACTTCTCTTATAGGACATTTATACTACTTCTCTTGTAGGATATTTATACTACTTCTCTTGTAGGACATTTATACTACTTCTCTTGTAGGACATTTATACTACTTCTCTTGTAGGACATTTATACTACTTCTCTTGTAGGACATTTATACTACTTCTCTTATAGGACATTTATACTTTTATCTTCTGCCTGTAGATGTGTGTGATCATGTTATCATTGCTGGTCCAAAGAACAACATTCAGCCCCGTCTCATTTCTTTGTTTTGAGTTCTAGTGAAAGCAACCCTCTGCAGTCTCGTGCTTTGCTTTGGATTTTTTGCGGGGTTAATTCGTTCCACACGGCATCTTAAAATCATGTTTTAAAAAAATATTAACGTTAGCAAACGCTTTTCAAAAAAAACTTTTTTTTTAAAAATGTTGTGTCCAGTCTTTACCTTCTTACTGAGGACTCTGACTATCTATAATCTAAGTTGCAAATATATATTACATTAAATAATCATATAAATCCAATCCCATAAGCAGACACGTAGGTGTAAGTACAAGCTTACACATGCCGCATGTGGATTTACAACATAAAAACCCAACCACAAATTAACATAAGCCCTGCAGCTCTTGCCGATATTTCTTGAAACAGGGATGACATGGTCAAAGTGAAACATTTTTACAGTATGGGTGATCAGCCTCATACCAATGTGTAAGTCAAGGAAACCTCCCCTGTTTTTTTTTCTTGGGCCTCGGACGATCTTCCACCTGTACTAAAATGACCGGCATACCTTTCATCCAGGCGCGTGCATAGGGTATAGGCAAATACATTTCAGAATAAATATTTTCTGCCCTTCCTTTAAAATAACTCATTTGAAAATGATTGCAGTGCTAACGATGGCTCCAAATTTTAAATCTCAAAATCAAGCTCAAATGCGTCAAAAGAGCCAATTCTCAAGCAAGACCCAGTTGCTGTGAGGCTGGATGGGCATTTGGTAACCGGTCTTTGGTAAAGGTATAAGAATTTTTCAACTCATCGAAGAGCATATTTGAGAATATAAATGTTATATTTTTGCGCTTCGCCGGGATTCGAACCCACAACCGTCCATGTACGAATCCAAAGCGCTAACGACTAGACTACTGATCGGTCAAAATTATGTTATTTTTTCTATTAAGCCAATTTTTTTATTCAAGTTTCAGTTGTTACCAATGAAAAGAATTCCAAAGAAACCCTTCACGTGTATGATACCTAAGACCGGTCAAACGGTCATTTTCAAATCAAATGGTACATAAGTCAAACAAGCACTGCGGATGGGGGGAGGGGGGGGGTAAATTGTGTGCACCATTTTCGTGAAATACCATCAGTGAAACTTTAGCACACAAAATATTCATCACTTTGAGGTGTTGACTCTTTAAAATCAGACACAAGACAGGCGTTGCCACAAATGCTGAATACTTGATGAAGCCTCTACGTTACCGATGCATAATTAAAGCGTTAGGTGGATATCGCGTCATGTGAGCCGGTAGTGATCTAGATGCCATAATAATATAGTATAATTTAGAATAATATATTATAATAAACCGTAAGCCGGGTCGTTCCTACGGCTGCCGTAAGCTGCGTCGGGCACAACTTAGTGTGGAGTCCGTATCGTGTTACTCGCCTTTGCTGTTCATGTAGCGCATATGTAGGTACCCTTAGCATACCTACTCGTCCCTCCAGTGCTTGCTTAGCTTATCTGCTATTTGACTCAAAGATCAAATAGCAGCCAACGACGATACCATGTTGAAAGCATCGGTTCTCATCAGATCACCGAAGTAAGCAACATTGGGCGCGGATGCTACTTGAATGGGTGACCGCTCAAGTACACCGCGTGTCGTTGGCATTTCTTGGATCGGTCCGTAGTCCAGTGGCAACACTTTGGACTCGTAAATGGAAGGTTGTGGATTCGGATCCCAGCGAAGCACAAAAAATATACAATTTATATTTCCAAATGTGCTCTTCGCTGGATTGAAACAAATCACAAAACCTTTACCAAAGACCGGTCACTAACAGGTCCATCCAGGCTTACAGCATCTGGGTCTTGCTTGAGAATTGGCGCTTTCTACAGCGATGACCAAGTTCGCAGAGGGCTCTTGAGGTGAAAAAAAATCATTAAACGCGATAATGTGGAGGTTGTTTTAAATATTTTTTACAGTTTTCATAAGACACATTGTTTCAGTACACATACAAACGCTCATGTGAAATCACCTCTGATGGACATAAGACAAACAAGCCCTTAGGGGACGTACTGTAGAGCGTTGTGTGAGACATTGATCCCGCGTTTAAAACTGATTTCAGCTTATTGGCTTCTGGTGGAGACTATTTTTTATGTAACCGTTGTTTCTGCAGGTCCGAGGAATGCCTGCTAATTTGTAGGTAGTGGGATTCCGGAGGTTTACTTATAACTCCGAGGATTTAATGTTCAGTGGAATATTAAGGAGTTCTTGTCATAAAATGTTTGAATTGTAAATTGAGCTTTCACGTAATATGTGAATACGGTTGAAGATACTTTATATTCTATTTTATTTTCTTCGGCTCATAAGCCTTGAAGGCTCACGGCCTCCCGCACCACAATCCTCTAGGACTCTCTGTCTTGTGCTGCTTCCCTCCATGGTCCCCTCACTCCCAGAACTTCGGCGTCGGCTTCAACCTTGTCTGCCCACCGCATCCTGGGACGTTCGAGTGGTCTAACACCTGAGGGGGCACCATCCAAGACTGTTCTGATGATCCTGGAATCCTCTGCACGTGCTACATGCCCGGTCCACTGGAGTCTTCTTGATTTCATTACCGACACTATGTTTGGATCTTGAATCACGAACATCAGCTCCGCGTTGGTCCGGATACGCCACCTGTCATCTTCAAATACAGGTCCGAGAATGCGATGAAGCATTTTATTCTCAAAGACCTGAAGAGATTGAAGATATAAGTTAAAAAATATCACATTGAATTTTGTTCTTAGATTCCGTAACAAAATATAATATAGTGAATTATCTCCCGACAATCGATGGGTGGATAGAGCGACTAAAGCGTTAGAAATACCCAAACTCGTGAAAATAAAACTAAGACCCGGTATTTTCACTTATACTTAGTTTATGTGACATTAAACTGATAAATAAAACTACTTACACGATTGACATAATTGCGTCCTTTCTATTCAGTATAAAGTTGCTATGCTAACGTTGAAACTACCGGGCCTGAGTTTTCTACAATATATTTTTAAATAATACACCTACCTTTATCATAAAACTGAATCGTAGATGATCAAGAGCATTGCACCCCTGGACACCTTTCTTTCAATATTGTACCGATTTCCCATAGATACTAAAAAAAGTCATTATCATGCCAAATAATGAAGTACGGAAGGACATAATTATTTTACTGGAAATAGTAAAAAATAGTCAATTTTTTTAATGTTTCAGCGGAAACTTTGTAGAACTCCATTTTAATTTAATAAAATGAAAATAAACTTTGTTTTATTCTACTATTATTTTTATTTTAATTTGTTACAAAAACAAACCAAAATAAACGAGTTTACACCTTCAGAGTAACTCTTACTCAGTTACTCTGACAGTTCATTTTTTTTAAATAAAAAATAGTCATAATTTGATAGGAGTTGCAACAATCTTGTTCACATACTTTTTTTTGTATCTTCCTAACAGATACATTTAACCGAAGCGTCTTTTCTTCACGTTTTGGATTCTGCACAAATTCCAAGACGACTAAATTGTGACTCAGGATGCCGGGCTGCTGGAGAAAGGGCAAACTAATACATTTTGTCTCGGTTACTTAGGACCCTAAGCGTGTGACGTTTGCCCACTCAGAAAAAAAAAATATTTTCAAATTAGTTCTGAGTCCATTCTCTCATTTTTCTAAATTACAAATCCTTTTTCATTTGTTCTTTCTCCACATTGTAGCCTTTCAGAATCTCTTATCGATTTGATTGATGCTGCTATGAACCAGATACCAATTAGTAGCACTTTCAATGCAGTTATTTAGTAGGTAGGTCCCGCACAAGCTGCATTTGAGGTCACTCCTGCATTATACATAATCTTGTAATGAGATTTAGCAACGACCCAGCCAGGGAGCGGGTACTTTCAACTGCAGTTATCAGTATTCCCACACATGCGATGCGGCGCCACGCCAATGCTACAAACTCAATAACTGTGGATTCATTCTTCTGTAAACTTTAACACCATTTTTTAAAACAGAGGTGGAAAACTCAGGGCCTAACTTGATAATCTTTTCGGTCCAAAAGATTTATCACATTAAAGAAGGCCTGACCGAAGAAGTGAGAACCAATGAATTAAACAGATAAGCGTTTTATGTATCCCGCTTGGTTCCCGAACGGGTCACATGTGGCATCTATTATCTAAGTTGCAAAGATATATTACATTTAGGATTCATATTAAATGCACTCCCATAAACAGACACGCGTTTAAACATTATGTATGTGGACTTACAATGTAAAAACTCAATCCAAAATGAACATAAGCCCTGCAACCCTGAACGACCTTCCCTGAAACAGGGGTGGCATTGGCAAAGTTTTACGGTTTGGGGGGTCAGCCTGATACCAACCTATAAGTCCAGGAACGCTATTTTCATCAGGGACGCTATAAAGCTACACAAGGGCCTTACGCCAACCAATTCAGTTGAAGTAGGCTTTTCTCAGCTTCTGAGAGGGCTGATTCTCATTTCGTGTGAAGGCTGAGTAAACCTTGCCGGTATTTTATTTTGGGCTTGAAATACAAACTGAAACGAGAAATAATTTATGATATCTACCCTTGGTGGGAATTTAACCCTAGCTGTCAGCATGAAATGCAAGAGGCATGTTTAAAAATTAACTACACGTATTCTTAAGCCACAAGAAATAATCATATAAAAAAAGGCCTTGACAAATAAAGCGTGGAAGGGAAAGCCCGAGGAAAGAATGGATTGATCAAATAATCAGAGAGAAAAATGTCGAGGGGATGAAAGAATTGCGCAAGTACAGAACAAAGTGCAGACACATCTGGGGAGCTTTGATATTAAAATAAGTAATATTCATACGAAGATACGACAGATCGCCACCTTAAAAAGCTAAACCTGAATAATTGCTTTTTCTTTGATTTGAAAACTCGTGGGTAGGTAAAACATTTTATTGGGGGTAACTTCTCATTGTAAGTGAACTCATTATGAACTATTTCTCACGACGAACTTCTTACTGTAACTGTAACTGTAACTCTGTCGCCATTTCACTAGGGGTGGCCAGAGCCTCTGCAGAGCTGCCTCCATTTTTTTTCTTAACTAAAGGATTCTCATACTTTTGCTGTGTTTTCTCGGGTATAAAATAGGAGAGTAGGTGCATTTATCTGAGAAACCCATGTTAGTTTAATATGTCACTTATTCGGTTTTACCTTTAGGGTGTCGGCATATTTTCTGTTTTATTCAAGAGTGTATTCCTTGACTTATAGGTTGGTATGAGGCTGACCCCCCATACTGTAAAAAATCGTTCACTTTGCCAATGTCACCCCTGTTACAGGGAAGGTCGGCAAGAGTTGCAGGGCTTATGTTTATTTGAGATTGGGTTTTTATATTGTAGGTCCACATGCGGCATGTGTTAGCGCGAAATTATACATGTCTGCTTGTGGGAATGCGTTTAATATGAATCTTAAATGAAATATATATCTTTGCAGCTTAGATTTAGATTTAGATTTAGTGGTCATTCTCGTACCAACCTGTAAGTCAAGGGATGCAATGCACAAATTTGAAAAATAATTATAACTTTAAAAGTTTTCGCAAATTTTCAGTTTTACAAAAAACTTAAAAGCTCTCGAGTTTCCATTCGAAACGTACTTTATTTTACACAGGTGATTAAGTAATTTGTCTGTGTGTGTATATTGGTATATGTGCGGAGCTGGGGGATGGGGGTGCGCGGACAGAGGGGAAGCCTTTATATAGAGAAGCCTCACACAGCACTTGTAGTACATGTGACAGGGGACTTGCATGCGTCAGGTGCATGTGGTTGTACCGTGTGAAGTTTACGAAGAATTTCTTTCAAAAAAACAAAAAAATCCAAAACGAATTTAAAGCTAAAATTCTCTAGCAGTTCATAGATTTGAATAAAAGGAAAATAATAAAATAAACATTGTTTTTTTTTTAAATTGATTAATCTGTAATGTTGGCGGCTAGGGTTTATTAAAGTGAAATTGGTTTTATGATTTTTTTTTTATTGTCCATGTTTATATTATTGTTTATTGATTTAAAAAATGTAATTTGCGATGTTTGTTCCTTGACTTATAGGTTGGTATGCGGCTGACCACCCATACTGTAAAAAATGGTTCACTTTGCCAATGTCACCCCTGTTTCAAGGAAGGACGGCAAGAGTTGCAGAGCTTACGTTCATTTGAGATTGGATTTTTATATTGTAGGTCCACATGCGGTATGTGTTAGAGCGAAATTATACATGTCTGCTAGTGGGAATGCATTTAATATAAATCTTAAATGATATATATCTTTGCAGCTTAGATTAGATTAGATTAGATTAATATTTTGGATTCAATTGACTTTGACGGTGTGAAACACCAAACCCTAAAATTATGTTTTTATTTGAATTTTTAATGGTTTGTGAATAAACACTGAAAATTCATTACTATTTCAAAGAGAGCAAAAGAAAACAAAGTTGTTCTTTACTCTTTAACACTCGTGACAATGTGTTCTTATTAATTATAATAAATAAAAATGAATCATTGCAAACTCTTTTTAGATAATCATTTTATTGTTTTCCATAATCATGGATTGAAAAAAATACGTATCTTTTATTCTATTTGATCATTAATGTCTTGTTCAAATCTATGAACTGTCGTAGAGCCATTATTGTAAGAATGTAAGTGGTTATTTTTTAAGTGTGAATAAAAATATTTTGATTGACAAATTTAAAAAGAAGTGATGGACAATATGAAGAAAGAAGTGAAATGGACTGCAAGAAGAAAATTCTTGGTTTCAAACAACCTAAAAATCTCAAGCAAGAAGAAAAACAACAATAAATAATACATTAATTTTGCGTTGTATCAACAGATGAAAATATGAAAAAATAACGCCGTTTAGCGTACCAAAGTTTTGATGCCTTTTTAAGCGTCAACGAGGCTTTATAATCAGTTTCCAAGGACTATGAAACAAATATCTCTTTTCACGACTGTGACGGTGTTATCTTGCTTAGTTTTATTCATTGTGCACCTATTTCGTTTTGTAGAATTCTTCTTTTTATATGAAACAAAAACAAAAATATGCCATCTATATATTTTATATTGATCGATGATTTAAAAATAATTACATGATTTCAAAAGTGGAAGTTTTTACTGTTCGCAAAATAGAAGGTTTTAAATTATCGTGAAACTCTAGGAAACGTGCAAATACAAAAGAAACATATATGTAGTTTGATAGTGGTATCTTAAAAATGCGTTTTTTTTTGTGATGCCAGTTGGATTTGAAACCATACCATTGTGTTAGAAAGCGAATGCTTTACTCATTAAACCATCAACCGGAATATCTAAAAACAATTTTCCTAAGCAATTCGTTTTTACACTTAGATTAATAACTAACGTATGCACCATCCATGCCGTGAAAAGCTGCGAGAAAATACTAAAATGCGTCCCTTCAAATTTACAGGTTTGCGCTTACAAATGCTGCATGTGTACTTAAAAAATAATCCCCAAAACCCAAATGAACAATATGAGCTCTGCAATTCTTGTCGAATTTCCCTATAACAGGGATTGCGTTGGCAAAAGTGAATCAATTTTTCAGTGTATCTTAGTGGTCAGCCTCATACCAACCTGTAAGTCTTAAATATAACAATGCTAATGTACATTTACCTAAACAAACAACAACCAATAAATTTAAATTTAAATTTTCATTTAAAAACCTTAACTGCCGAAATTGTAGATAAACCGCATTTTTTCGGTCTTCACATAAGTACCGTTTTTATTTTATCCAGTCACAGCCTTTTTCATGCATTCTCTCCTTTTATTATGACTTTGGATGTCCCATTCATCCGCTATTTTAGGAATTCGAATTTATCCATCCTGTCTTTGTTTGTCAGTCTTTCGTCATTCATCCTCGTCATATTTCTAAGCCATCTTCAATTTAATTGATTGACGCAATACAGACTCTTCTTGCCTGTGAAAATACATAGGTTCGGAATGCCAAATACAGCCTTTTTAGGAACAATAGGGCAGGAATAACGCGCAGGTTTCTGCTTTAGGGCACGCATGACTGGCAAACGAATATCCGGTTTACTTATAAGATTCGACTCCTGTGGGAAACCTTGCAAGTGATATTTGCTTCCTGTTTGCGTCCCATTTGTGCCACCAAATTTTATACACCTGCACGAAGGTATAAAAAAAAAGAATGGTGAAAAACAAACAAACGAAATAAAATGTGTGTGAAAGTGTGAATGAAATAGTTTCTGACTATTCGAGCGGTTCATAGTCTAATGGTTAACGCTTCGAACCACAGATCAAAGAATAGAGCTTCGAACTGTTCAGCTCCCCTGTAACTCTGTCGCCATTCCGCTAGGGGTGGCCAGAGCCTCTGCAGATTTGCCTCCATTTTTTCCTATCCTGACATACCTCTTTCAATTCCTTCATATCCATCACCTTTTTCATGCATTTTCTTCTTTTACGCTCACTTTGTATATCCCATTCTTTCACCCATGGGGCTGATTAAAAAAAAAGATTTCTTGGCATCGAAGGTAGTAAAACTTATGAGTATTTTATTTTGGGTTTGATATTATTTATATATTCCTGACACTCTCGGTGCGTTGTCGGCATTAAAGAACATAAAATCATTCTACTAACTGAAGTATGGACTAAGTTACAAAGATATATTATTAACATTGATGATGCATGCATCATATATAGGGTCAAAGTGGCAACAGTGGATCATGTGGGTACAGTGGATCAGGGCAGTTTCTTCCAGATGAGTAGTTATACAGGGCTATTGCTTACACCCTGGCATGGTGCTCATGTCTGAACATGTCTGAACCAAACAGAGTCCTACTTCAATGCAGTTTGGTTTTGCTGAGTTACAAAACGTGTTTCTGACAGTCAAAAGTAAAAATTAAGCTTCGCTTTGTTGTCTTCTTATTTTTAAAGTATTGAAGTTCGGCTAGAAGTTATTCATTTATCCTCATTAACAATAATCCTACTTCCATTATAACATTACCCCATTACTTTGTACAAAGTGAAATACATAAATTGCTGCCCCAAAAGAAATTTGTTGAAAGGGTACACAGTGGATCAACATCATAGGGTACATAGTCGATCATCTTACCTGTAAAAATAAATAGATTCCACTCGCCACATGAGACCCTTTGGGAAGAACGCAGAAAGAAGTTACACTAAATGTGTAGCATAGTTGCGTTTACCTCGGAAGACGCAGCAATGCCCGTTAACATTCTTATTACTTCTTCAATGTGGATTTTTCATGTATTATCATCCACTTATTTAATGTTATTTTGTTCTGTTTGATTAAAATTGGTGTATAACCATTGTGTATAACAGAAAAAAAAATTGTCTGTTTTTTTGAAATACAAATAATTTGGTTTTTATTGTTTGATCCACTGTGTACACCATAGGGTACACAGTGGATCATTTCCCATTTTTCCCTAAATGCAAAATATCTCTGTATTTATTGGATAAAAAAGATGGAGCTCTTAGAACAAGTTGTAGGTACTTAATTTATTAACCGTTTGATAAAAGTTGCAAATTGATTGCATTTATACAAAAATAATTCTGAGCGCTTGAAAAAAAATGATCCACTGTTGCCACACTGACCCTACTTACAAGAAGACATGTGTAAGTTCGCACTTACACATGCCGCACCCAAAGCCCGAATCTTAAATGTACATAATCCCTGCAACAGGAGGGACATTGGAGAAGTAAACCATTTTTGCAGTAAGCATGGTCAGGGCAAAAAGTATACTTTCTACAATTCATGTCTAATTTATGTGTACTCGTGTAAATTTCTTAATGATATATAATGAAAAATAATGTATTGTAAGTGTTTTCTTTGACCGGCGCAGTCACAACTCAATGCTGTAAACTATACAAAAAATCCCTTATTTTTTAATCTACTATAGGTGACGTCAAATAGCCGAGGGATATTTTGAATGTTGGGAGCCTATTAAATTGAGTGCATGCCTTCGTCTAAAAATAAAAATAAACGTTACGGAACTAAGCTACACATATACTGTAACTTATTGTCGCGTTATCCACGAATTCCACACGTGGCGAGTGGAACCTATTTAGTTTTAAACCAACCACGTCGGTTGAAGTCGTGGTTCCCAAGTTCCTGAGGATGCTTGTATTCATTTCTTTTTAAACTCTTAATAAACCTTGCCGGTATTTTATTTTAGGTTTGAAATAAACACTGAAACAGGAAATCACTTTTGACACCCTCGGTGGGATTCGTACCCGAGCTCTCACCATGGAATGCAAGCACTGTACCAATTGAGCTATCGACCGGACTCTTACATCTAATCTAATCTAATCTAAGTTGCAAAATATATGTAACATTTAAGATTCACATTATATGCACTTTGACAAACAGACATGCACAATTACACACGTAAATATGCCGCATGTGGTCCTACAAGACCGAATCTCACATGAACATACACTCTGCAACTCATACCGACCTTCCCTGAAAACAGGGGTGACATTAGCAAAGTAAACAATTTTCTACAGCATGGGTGGTCAGCCGCATACCAACCTATAAGTCAAGGAACATACACAACAAATTACATTTTTAAAATCAACAAATTATAATATTGGTTTGTTTTTCAAAAAACTGTTCTTTTATTTAAGCACTGTTTTTTAATTAAAACATATAATATATTTAAAATATAATGAAATATATTATATGTGTGAATTAAAAAACAGTGTTTATATAAAAAAAAACGCTTTTTGAAAAACGAACCAATAACATGAATTTTACACAAACCATAAAAAATATAAATTATAATATGTATGGACATCAAAAACTAACAGAAAACAAATTCTGATTTAAAAAACCCTAGCCGTCAACATCACAGATCAACCGCCATAAATATTCATTTTAAATCATTAACAATTTTTTGACTGAACTGAAAATATCATAATCGCTTCAGCTACAATGATATTAGAATTGAAAATTGTTTTATTTGAAAAAGACGAGAATATAAATTTACGTCCGCCATGGATCGCTTTTTACTTCGTGGAAAGCAGACCTCACATAACAGATGTCTCATTAATAATTTACGGAAAAATTGTACAGAAGACTTCGTAAAGAGAAAATAGTCAGCACATACGGTATTATTTACTACACTTAAATATATAAGTTAATACACACAGGTAGGTATACGTATACCAGCTGGTATTTAATTTTAAAATATAGGCTTATTAATAAAATCGACATTTTCTTATTTACACTATTATAATATAATCTATCTATAATTAAGTTGCAAAGATATATTGACATTTAAGGCTCATTTAATTGCATGACCAAGCAAGCACGTATAAATTCGCGCTTACACATGTGTAGGTTCATACAAAATAAACCAAACTTTAAATGAGCATAAGCCCAGCAACTTTTGCCGACCTTCTCTGAATCAGGGGTGACATTTGCAATGCGAAACATTATTTTTACAGTTTAGGTGATCAGCCTCATACCAACCTATGAGTCAAGAAACACAAGCAATAAATTGCAGTTAGCTTTATAAAACAAACAATCGTTAGGTAAGTAAAATAATAAAATTTAAATCTGAAAATTGAGTTCATTAAATTATATATAGACTGGTCCGTAGTTTAGTGGTAACGTTCGCGACTCGTAAATGGAAGGTCGTGGGCTTGGATCCCGGCGGAGCACCCGAAAATTGTCTATAGAATTTGTGTCGAGTTATATTAATCATGCAGGTAAGTAGGTACCTACTTACCTGCATGATTTTTTATGAATATTAAAAAAAAAAAGTTTTTATGTGATTTGTGAATCATAAAATAAAACGACAACTTCAAGGACTTCAAGAAAATTTCATCAACACAGCGGAAAGGGGCTGTCCATATATTACGTCATTCGCATTAAGGGGGGGGGGGTCTGGTCTGCGGATGATGGCAAATGATGTACGAGTATCAAAAGTGACGTCGTTCTTGTAAATACCAATTTCTACAAAATATACAAAATATTATGTAAGTAATATAACATTATTAATTATTAAGCTCATCCATTATTACAGCATGAGAAGGGGGGGGGAGGATCTTAGATAATGACTATAGGATGATTGTAAGGGGGGGGGGGGGTCGAAAATCGGCCAAAATCGATGACGTAATTTATGGACGGCCCCAAAGTGAAAATCTCCACGCGACCGGCTTGTCAAGAAAAGTTACCCTGAAGGAAAATGAAGACTCCAAAAAAAGCTCGATTTGTCAACCATTTTGTTTGTGATTTTGATAACAACGTTCAAGATGTCTGTGATGAAGAAGATGATGTTAAATCTGCAGAATTCCATTGCAGCTGCTGGCCACTGCTCAAGATTAGATTCGATTACTCTTGTGCGTGTGACAGCGGCTATTGTGGATATTCGAAATCAACACAACGCAACGTGAGAAGAGTTCCTGAACAACTGATATTAAATCCACAAAATAACGGTATATATGTAGAAACAACTGTGTTACTAAAAACTTGTTTCCAATATTTTTCTCCGACTTTCACGTATAGATAAAATTTAGTTTAGTATCGAACAAACTTTTAGGAGCACAATCATTAAATGGAACAAAATTTGAAATTCGGACCGTTGAGTCGGTAATGTAGAAACCTGTATAATCATTATTACTGTTTTTTCATTGACTAATATAGTTGTTTTTACCTATTGTTGTATGCCAATAATTTGAATGGTGAATAGCTATTAAACTTTAATGGGGCATCCACACGCTTGCCAACCTCGGCCAAGTCGAGCGTGTGGACGGCCGTTTGGCTCAGCTGGGGGCGTGGCTTAAGCCGCCTTGGCTCAGCTTGTCGCCGATCCGACCAGAGTCGGTTTTTTGACGCAAGTCAAAGGGAATTCACGCATGCGCATGCCAGGCACACACATACTTGTGCGCGCGCATTCTGGTGCGGTACGGTTTCTATGAATTTTGATCATCCACCATCGTCTTTGCCGAATTATTCGTTTCTTTTTAGTTTCTCTCTTTTTGTTTTGTTTTTTTTTTAAATAAAAATAAGTTTATCCAAATGTTATAGCTAAAAGCTGGACGTCCACCATGCTTGCTTATTCTAACACACACAGACGCACGCACAAGCGTGTGGATGACTCTGTTTGGTTTTCCAAGAGCTTGCAAGCCCTTGACTCAAGGCGTTTGAGGCAAGCGTGTGGAAGCCCCATAAGATTCTGTTGTCTGTGATTGTCAAGGTCAAATCTGTGGGTCAAATGTCATTTCATTATTGTGCCATTGTATTGTGCTATTTTTTAATATCATTTATATTTATTGTGGATTAACTTAACTGCTCCGGTGCCGGAACGCAGATCTGCGCTCCAAGGGCGTATCGCGATTTCCCTCCCCCCCCCGTCCCCCCACAAATAAAATAGATCAAACTATATATCAGCATTGTTACAATTCACTTGAGTTTTATTTTTTAAAAAACACAACCAGTTTCGGGAGAAGCAGTACCTCCCATCTTCAGGTGTAACAAAGTTAAAAAAGTATTTTAATTAATTAAAATGTGCTTTCACAAAGTTACTGCCCAAAATCTAAATAATATATATATCAGCAACTTAAATTGTTAGCAATAACAAAAAAGAAGTAAAAAATTATAAAACACTGACAGTAAGTAAAATATTAAATACAAAAAAATGGCGCAAAATTGTTACACCAACTGCCGGGATGGGTCTCACAGACCTTTTCTAACTTTGTGCCCCTGTAACTCTCACTGCGGCTATTGTAGGACTAACTTGTTACCTGCAACACAGAGTAACTCAACAGCTCCAGCTATTGAGAAGAACGGCAATAAAGCATGTGTAGTAACCGAACTAGAAGAGAAATAAAATGTGACGGGTCACAGACCCAACCCCAATGATGCCGGGTTAAAAAAGTTTGATGTGCTTTGAAGCATTCTAAAGGTCTGATAGCTACTCTTTAACTTCATGGTCCCAAAATTAATTCTATCATTTTTATTTGTTTAAGGCTGTGCGAGTTGGCGAATAGAATCCTGAGGCGTTTGTGTGAACGAAGGAAGAGGCTTCCCATTCTGTTGCAGTTATTAGTCAGTTCTAAATAGAGCTGCTCTTACATGTATACCTACATGAAATTTGCATGGCTGACATCGTGTTCAGTGTTCTTATTTTTATTTATTAAATGCCTGAAATTTCAACGCAAGCATTTTATAGACATTGCCGGTGACGTTTTATGAATCTGATGCATTGTGCGTGTGTGCGTTGGTTATCGCTGTACAGCATTGTATGCTGTATAATGTGCGTTGAAGCTCAGCGCCCCGGCATAGTGTATTTACCTATTCCAACTCATAATACCTACTCCCGCTAATTTAATTATTGTTAAAATAAGATTATGCGATAGGCACCTATTATTGGAGCATTGGAGATACTTATGTATTTGTATTATTGTGTTTTTTTTGTGTATGTGCTACTCCTTTGTTCTGTTGGTGTCTTTAAGAATAAATAAATAAATTAATGTTTTAACTGTGATTTTTTTGTAAAATCGAGACCATGACGCGGCCGATTCGGGCAGTGATGTGGAAGATGACTTTCATCATCACATTGCGGAGTCTGATGAATCTGGTGAAGATATTGATGAAGAAATAGGTGTCCCAAATTTTTATTGGCCTTATAATTTTGCGGAGCTTACCGGCATTGAAGAGAGGTACGAGCAGCAGGGCCAAGTATTGGGGAAACTTCCCCGAGTGGTATTTTCATGTTTATATCTCGAACCTCCAAATAATGCTCATGATTGTTGCTCAGATCAACAAATATGCATGGGAAATGATTACCTCTGCATTCGAAACCAAAGATGGCATCACGGCTGGGTCTCATCTTAATGACAGGAAGGAGACCTGAAATCATCTTAATAATGTTAGGATGATTTATTTGGTGAGCACTTTTTTTGTGTGTTTCACACCTCAAGAGCCCTCTGCAAGCTTGGTCGTCGCTGTAGAAAGCGGGAATTCTCAAGCAAGACCCAGTTGTTGTAAGGTTGGATGGCCCTTTGAGTGACCGGTCTTTGGTAAAGGTTTTATGAATTTTTCAACCCAGCGAAGAACACATTTGGAAACATAAATGGTAAATTTTTGTGCTCCGCTGGCATTTGAATCCACAACTTTCCATTTACGAGTCCAAAGTGTTGCCACTGGACTACGGACCGGTCCAAGAAATGCCAACAACACGCGGTGTACCTAGCCATCACCCATACAAGTAGCATCCGCGCCCAATGTTGCTTAACTTCGGTGAGATCTGATGAGAACCAGTGCTTTCAACATGGTATCGTCGTTGACAATACCACCATGGATGAAATGTATCGGTTCTTTGTCATTATGATGTATATGTCGTTCAATAATAGAGGTGTGCTTAGGGAGTAGGTACTGGGATACAGGTGTTTTGGGTATGCCATGCTTCAGAAAACTAACGAGCAAAAGTTTTTTTTTTTTGATTTTGAGATTTCTACATTTTGTAGACAACGATGAGCTCACGGACTCAGAGCATGGATATGAGAGATTTTTTTTAATTGCTCCTATCGTCGAACATTGCAATAAAAGATTCGCAGAAATTGATGTGCCTCGATGAGCACTCAGCATCGATGAGTCTTTGTTATTGTGGATCCAGTCGCTTGTTGTGGATCCAGTGCTTTAGGACAAAAGCTGTATTTTGATCTGCAACTAAGTACAACATTACCTACAAGGTTTGATTTTTTTAACACCGGCAATCGAAGTGAAAGTTACACTTTATTTAATCACAAGGTTTGTTTTTTTTGTTGAGATCAGCTGTTTTCTTACAGAAAATCTCAGTTTTAACCATCATGAAAATACATGAAAGCATTGTGTTCTCCCTAACAAAACCAGTGTTTTTTTTATCTTCAGCTTACAGATTTACTTCTTGTTTACGGATTGATTGATTTATGTTGAAATTTGTCAAATAATATTCTTTCTGATTTTTAATAATGTTTCATTGTCACAAAATTTCCAATAATACCTGCCTACATTAGGTACCCATAATTAATCATTTTTTACACTTTCTTATTATCAATATTTGGGCACGTTGCTGACTTTTCAAAGTATCCATCTAAAATTTTTTGAGGATGCATTATTTTGTTGCACTTTTCATGTGGTAGGTAGAATATTTTTTCAAATTTAGAACGCTTTTCAATGCAGGCGTAACATTCACCAGCTTAGACTCGAACCCTTCCAGCCATTTTAGTTAGTTTTTCTTCACACAGATGACAGTAACTTTTGAAAATTTTGAAGCTTTTTTACAGGGCATCTTATTTATTATTTTTGCACAATATACTCATACAATTGACATAAAAAAGTACAGGAAAACTAAAAAATGATCTTTTAATAAAAAAAATGTTATTTTTCTATGTTATGAAATAAAACAGAAAGCTTTTGCCATGAAAAATGTCTTTATTTACTGAAACATTATCACTAAGATGAAAATGTGACACCAATAGAGAAATGGTTATGTACAAAACAAAATACATACATAATGATATTAATGAGTATTTTATGGTGTAACTTTATTTATCTTTTACTAAGGTAGACTTGGACCATGCATGTAAGTATATAACACGGATTTCATACAGATTTTGAGAAAAAAAACATTGAACAAGAGTTTTAGGCTTACACGGCCGGCTGATGATGCTGGAGTGATGTTTTTCGGGATCTGTTGCCGTGGTCTGTGTAGTAACTATAGTTTCGCAATGTAATTCATTGATGGCGCTTTTTAAACGACAAACACATACTGTAGAAGCAAGATAGTTTGTTGATACACCCCATAGTTTCACGTGCGATGATACAGAGATGTCTTCAAAGTGTATTTAGTTTGCACATATAAGCCCTCAGTGTACACACACTTGCATCACAGTTCTCAAGATCATCTTCATCATCATACTTCACGCTGAAGAAGCCCATCGTAGAAATGGACGAAACGTCCAGAAGCTCCAGCTCCCACAGACCACGGCAACAGATCGCGAAAACATCACTCCGGCAAAAAATCATTGTTTTTATATTGATGACAAATAAACGAAATATTGTCCAAATGATTGAGCCTGAAGGACCTCAGCATGATTTTTAACAGCCACAATAGAGCTTCTCAAATCTCAATACATGGACACAACTAAATATGATCATGGCTTAGACAAGAAATGTGTCAGGTGACCATTGACTGCTCTGCATTTGAAGTTGTTAAAAAGTATATTTATCCTGAAAAAATTGCCCGTTTCGTAAGTCCATCTTTGAGAGGTAAGCTGATTGCTGAATTCAACTGGGTTGGAAGTCTCAACAGCCCTCGGTAGACATTACAGTAACGATTTGAAGATAGGATGGAATAAAATATGGCAGGGAATAAACAGCTGATCGTTGTTTCATATATAATGTATCAGCTGTTGATACGGCACCGTGTTTTATTCCGTCTAATCTTCAAATAAATACGGTTAGATCTATCAACGGTCGTCGAGGCTTCCACCCCTGGATTGGGAGCATTTGGTCAACAGTTTGATTTCTTCTTGTCGATAGACGTGGATTGATCTTTGTAAACCTGATTTTACATACAAATCTTGGTTTACCTTAATGTACATAGAAAAAAATTTAAGAAGACAATTTGACAAAGAAATGCATCAAATTCTTGTTGAAAGACAAAAATAAACAATAAATGTATACAAATTACACATGTCATTTGAATAAAATTCTTTCTTATTTCAACAATAGTTTTACACGGCAACAATGATGAAGGTGATGGGTAAAACTGTGTGAAACGAATCTAGGAACTATCAAAAGAACCACCTTTAAAAACTAATTAATAAATAGATAGAGATACCAATTAAATAACTCGTAGGTCAATACAATATCACAATTTTAATAATTTATGAGATTAGAAAATTATCATATTTTTTTTCTTTCAATTATATAATTAGAATAAATAACAAATTAATAAAAGTACCCTTAAATGCTAGTAAATGAGATGTTAAAATGTCTACCAAGAAATTATGAAAATAAAAAAATATTACAATAAAAATGAAAAAAAAAGACTCAGAGAAAGCTGTTATGGAAAATATTTCAAAGTTAGAAAGATAAAAAGGTGTGTTTTAAATAAAGCATTTTAAATTAGAAACATTCTCAGTCAAACAACCATTTTTAATCTGATAAGTATGTATTTATAACTAGTAGTAAGGAAAATTTGGTAAAAGGTTGAAATATTATGCAAAATAATTGAAGCATTTTAAATATACTGGTTTTAATCTCTGATCCTAGTATATTGGGAGTTCACACCATGTAAAATTGTACCAAGAATTAAAATAAATCAATCAAAAAAATATGTATCCACATATCATTATATAGAAAATGAATTAATTGTATTTTTATCCTTTGAAAACAAAAAACAGTGGTCCAAGGACATTTGCATTCTAATAAAAAAACTAATTGGGATCAAATAGTTAAGTCACATAGAAAAAATTGCTATACACGACTGTCAAAAATTATAACAAAATTGAAAAATTGTGAGAGCCAGAAAATGTAAAGCAAATTAAAAAAAAAATTACTAAAGAAATATAATAAGTTTGGATAGCCAAAGACTATACCTAATGAAATGTAAAAATTTGGATTGCCAATGAGACATCAGAATTTGGAGATTTTTTTTTTCGAGTTCAAACAAATTTTATGAAACAAAAGTATAATGAAATGTCAAGACTCCATGAAATGCATTTTCTGATCTGTAATTTCTCTATAGAACTATTTATTCTTACAATCTTTATTGTAAACATGATGTTTTCCTGTTTATTTTGAAAAAAAAAAAAGTATTATTTCAAGTGAAAAATGATATATATGAATGATATATATGCATATGAATGCGAAACAATAAAAAGCATCCATGTAGGATTGTAAAATGGCACACAAATGATAATGCTATCATTACACCTAGTATAAAACATAACATAGAAAATGTATGGAAGATACAGCGGCACACCTAGTGAGTGACTGAATTTTCATACATTTTTGCTATTTATGAGATTATACAACTTAACACAGGGGTTCCGAAGTTTAGGAAATCATAATATAAATCTGATACTGTTTAATTCAGATAAATGTACATAACTTGTATGATAAGTGATCTATTATATGAAATAATTAAATAGATTTAAAATAAAAGTTGAAAGAAAGAGAAATTAGAAAAATAAAGTGTGCACCGTCCACAAAATATTTTATTTTGGTAACTATAAAGCCAAAACCCTGGTCTTCAGTCACAAAAAAAAAAAATTAACACAACCCAAATAAAGAAAAAAACAAACCTTCAATTTAAGAGATACAAAGCACCTTTGGCTAAATAATTATCGATAACCACATTTGTGCAAATCGCACAAATCAAAATACATTGAGCATTCGTTACATATTAAATATGTAGAGCCATAATACGTCCAACATTCATATTCTGGCTGATCAACATCCAGAAACGCCCGAATCACATTGAAGAATTACATAAAAGGTGAGTATAGAAGTATAATAATTACATAACCACACAGTAATAGGTGAATAATATTCAACAATGTAATAAAATTACAAAAAAACAACGATAATTCACAATCAAGTTGTTGCAACAGTGTTGTCTGATGATAAAATAATGAGGGCGAGACTTACATGCTACTATTGGACCAAATTATCACACAATACTTTATCTTCAATTGTTTATACTTTTGGAGCGATTACCACTGCTTGGGATGAAAAGGTTCTCTCATGAAATAAATACACAAAATCATAAACCCGTCGGGAAATAGTAAATAATTTTACAGGGGTCATTCCGCACCGGTTCAACCAGGCCGTGACATCTACCAACTCAGATTTTTGATAAAACTCGACACAGTTTTGCATTTCTTGAATTAGATTGCTGGTAACTCTGCACTCTCTTTAGAATATTCAATTTGATGTGGAACTCTCAATTCTGTTTTAAAAAAATATCACCACCTTGAAAGTAAAGCTGAATAAGTGATGATTCACTGATTAGAGAAATCGTGGATTAAACATTATATTGGGTGTAACTTCTCATAGTAAGTGAACTAATAATAAGCAAGTGCTCTTGAAAAACTTGTAAGCTACAGGATTTGCACATTTTTTAGTGTTTTCTCGTAGATTATTTAATTTGTAAATTAATGATATTTTAAGATTTTTTTCTTGATTACAAAAAGAAAGTTAGAAGCAAGGTAGATGTATATGGGTGTGAAAACTAATAAGTCTATATTGTTGATCACCTGCGTATCCCAGGATCATAGTCCGTCATCTGCTGCTGTATGCAGCGTCTGAGCAAAAGGGGATAACAGCTGATCTATGTAATTATGATCAAGGAATATAACACATATACAAAGTTCATTAAAAATCTGAGTCCGTGGGTGTGAAAATCCATTTATTCTGGTTTATTTGAAGTGGGATGACCCGTAGGTAAATTTGAGAAAATATTGCTGATATGGTGCGTACGTTATCCTTTAATAATAGTCTTGCTTAGTTATTTGGTGTGTTTGGCAAATCGGTTAACATCGGCTGAATAAACTCAGCCAAATATACCTTATTGCTCAGTCATTGTTTTATTAAATAAGGTGGACTCGTCTTGAAATAAAATTCTTTCAAAGATTTTCCATACAACCATTGGGAAATGGTGTAAAACCAGAGAGAGAAGTAGCAACAGTTTTATTTCCGTTTCACTGCTGGACTAGACTAGGGAATGCATACAAAAACTATGATTACATTGAACCTTTCCTCTTGTATGACGTTTTGTGGATCCAACTGACCAATACCCATAATATTACTCACATCGACTTTAAATTAAACGTTACAGGGTTAAGTGATATCTTACACAAGATTACTGATAGATTTCTTCAACTTTAATCCTCTGATTTTGTGTGATGGTTCCTTCATTACCAAACAGCAATAAACACAAGATGTTCTGTAGATTTGTCTTGGCAACAGTGAAGTTCTTGTCCAGACTGAGAGCTTTGCGGAACATGTAGATGGACTGCTCGTACTCTCCCTAGAAATAATTGAATAAATAAAGTACACCTGCGAGCAATGACGGGAAAGGCACTGAATGATAGAGTCCGCAATGATTGGATGATGAACGAGCATGGTATAAAAGAGAATATGAGAATGAAAGTACAATAATGCACAATGAGATGGTGTCAGGTAGCTAGAATGTCAGATAGCTACCTGTTACAAAGAAGAAGAAGACATATCGAATATGAACTGTCACTAACAAAGTGGGAAAAAACATTATACCTTTCAAATGAGGAAAATAATGCCTACCAAAATGGGGAAAACAGAAAAGATCTGAATCCCAAATTAAAAGAAGAAGAGAAGCTGAGAATGACCGTTGGGAGCGTAAGAGAGTGGAAAAAACCGTGGAAGCTTCGCGTCAGACTGGTGGGAAGGTTATAAAAGCCGCCGACGCCCAACATTCTGGGACACAATCACTTGGAAGCCTAGACCTGCAGCACAGACCAGGCGTGGCCAAAAGGATCCATCTTGGGTGGCCTGAGTCGCCGTTATTTCCTGCACCAACAGCCCCTGGCCGCGCCTGGGTCCCCCGTGGCGGATTCCTCTGAAGGGTGGAGCCCCTGCTTTCTACCCGCCGCAAGCGCCCGCTAGGCTACTTGCTTTGTGCTGCTCGATATCCGGAGCCCCGTGCCCGAAGTTCCTCAGGAGGACGGAGCACTTGCCCCGTCCAGCTGAGAGCACCCGTCTTATCGCAGGGCTGAGCCCCGTACTGAAATTCCTCCGGAGTGTGGAGCACCCGACCTCCTCCCGTCAAAAGCGTCGCCGTGCCTAGAGGCCGGCGCAGTGAACATCGACTCTACCAGCATCCCAGCATCAGTACTTCTTCCGTCACCGTGAGCATGTCTCTTCCTTTAATTCATTAACTAATTAAACTTCGATTCCCCAGTCAGTCTTGCCGGTTTGGCGTTGTGATACTCTCCATTGTCTGTTTCAATTTAAAATAAACCACCTCTTTCCTTTACCTTGTGTTTACCTACCATAATCTATATTTGGAACCTCTTTAGCATCAGTGGAAATCGAGCAAGGTGTTGGACCACGAACACCACCCTGAGGAGCCTCTTTTGCTAGCCGGGCAACTGCAAAAGCGCGCAACTTAACCTCAAAGGAGCCCCATTGTCCGTTGTCGGAATCCTAACCTCAAAGAGGTGACGGTTTGCGGCGGGGGGCCCAGCAGGGACGCACGTTTCCTGTATGTGTTACAATGGTTTGGACATCTTGAAAGAATGAATGATGAACTACTAACTAATGAACGAAAAGAAAGTGTATAAAGGAAATGTCTGAAGAACGCATGGAAGGGAAGACCGAGGAAGGAATGGATAGATCAAATAGGTGAGATTGCGAAAGAATGGAACCTACAGAGTGAGAATAAGAGAAGAATATGTAAGAGGAAAGTGATATTGAAGAGATGAAAGAGATATGCAAGGACATAAAAAAGTGGAGACGAATCTGTAACACAAAACAATTGACTAAGATATTGAGATTCAATTGAAAAAAGAGAAGTATTGTTTACCAAGTCTGCGTGGATCAATCCAATATGGTAGAGATTGACAGGAAAGTCAGGCCGTTTTTGGTAAGCTAGATATGCGAGTTTTAAAGCGTCACCCGTGTAACCAATCCTGAAAAAAATAGTTCATAAGTATTAGGACACAACAGCAGAAAAATCACTTTTTCATTATGATAGGATGAATAATTGTAAGTTAAGTTGTTACCAGTGTAAAACACCAGC
The DNA here is from genome assembly GCA_951799405.1 of Agapetus fuscipes. NCBI lineage: Eukaryota > Metazoa > Arthropoda > Insecta > Trichoptera > Glossosomatidae > Agapetus > Agapetus fuscipes. Next base: position 3,338,301 of record OX637347.1, on the reverse strand, counting down.
CACTGCAAGGAGCGGGACATCTTTGTGTTTTTCTGGAGCAAGAAATAAAGATTGTCGCAGGCAGGAAACTAGCATGTTGGAGTTTCCTTCGATACGCCAGTAGATTCCTGCCAAAACATGGAGAACCCAAGATGACGCATTCTGAAAAATATAGAAAGCAATAATTAATCAATGATTTTCACTGATTTCAAAGAACCAAGCTATGTATACACATAATATGAGTTACTAGGAGATATTAACGTATGAAATAAATGTGGTATAAATAGCATGTGTAGGAGAGTGATCAACATTGAGCAAATTAAATGAAGTACTGGTCACTTCTAGCAAAATGGCAACTAGAAAGTCGCAAAAAATATGAAGAATTATGGAAATATTACATGTTTAATGGCTTCAGCTATCTTCGCAGCCAGGATGTTGAGCGGGGAGTCATTGTCGTTGGTGAGTCTCCGCAGAATCGGCAGCAAGCTTGGTGTGGACTGGTGCGGCAGCGGGGGGAACTTGCCCAAGATGGACTGCTCCACAATATCACCGCTGGGAGCCGTGCACAGGGGCCTTAACTTAGGGTCCTTCACAGACATTTTGGCAACTGAGAGTAAATCATTAGACGGGCTGCAACACAAGGAAAACATTTTATTCAATAGGGTAATTTCTTCTTCTTCTTCCTCTTGTTATAGATCTAGGATCTGTTTATTGTGGAACTCCCTCCTGCGATGCAGAAGACCAGCTGTCATTTCATCTTTTGGGAGGGCGACCTGGTAGACGTTGGCCGTCTGGTATCTCCTGTGCCACGACTCGGGCTATTCTTCCTTCGTCCATGCAATCTATATGGTCTCTTACAGTCTCTAACAGGTCTCTGACAGGGTAATTTCACATTTTTATCTTATTTCATAAAATTATATCTAGCGTACTTTTAAAATTATAGCTCTTTAAAATTTACGCATTTTCCATTTCTGGTAAAACTGGATATTTTTTCTTAGGCCGATGTGATGTCACTCAACCTTCGGATAGTATGTATTTCATAGAACTGCACAGAGGCCCCCAGGTAGCCTGGCAGATCCAGTGAAGTCACGGCTTGCCTAGCCGACCCCGCTGTGTTTTAGCGGGACTCAAATTCTCGGCATTTTATTGTAGGAAATTATCAATGAAATCTTCATTTATACTACTTAAAAAATATATGGTTGTGATCCTTGAAATGTACCCTACACAACCATAGCACTTTCAATCGTATTCCCCACCACTGCAATTACCCTATTGCGGTATTCATTACGAGTCTCCTGATTTCATGTAATTTGGAGGTCTATGACACTTGTTGAAGTGCCGTAGAGATGTTGGTGTTGGTGAGGTTGTAGTTGATGTCCTGATCCTTTATGTCAAGGTTTTAGCTGCATGGTGTTGTGCTGCCTTTGTTGTGAGACACTGAGAAGAAGGCACCATTAATGCTGGTTTTAAACAAACCCAGATAAGTCATGAAAAATAAAGCCAATTTTGTATGTCACACCTCAAGGGATAAATAAGTTATGTACACTGAATGTACTGCTTAAACGCTGGCACTGATACAGAGAAAATCAAAAATATTAGTAGTACAGAGAATATGAAGTGAGACTTACAAGAAATCTCGCTGGGTGTAAAGGTTCCAGAAGCTTGGAGATTTGATCAGGTCCGGTCGGGTCTTGTGGCCGCAGGTCTCACCGGACAGGTGATAGCTGACGGTCTTGTCATACACGTGAAGGGTTTCCTTGGAATTCTTTTCATTGGTAGCAACTGAAACTTGGATAACAAAACTGTCTTACTAAATAAATTTGACCAGTCCGTAGTCTAGTGGTAACGCGTTGGACTCGTAAATGGAAGGTTGTGGGTTCAAATCCCGACATAGCACAAAATATATACGATTTATATTTTCAAAAAGGCTCTTCACTGGGTTGAAAAATTCATACACCTTTACCAAAGACTGGTCAACAAAGGTCCATTCAGCCTTACAGCAACTGAGTCTTGTTTAAGAATTGGCGCTTTCTATAGCGACGACCAAACTCGCAGAGGGCTCTTGAGGTGTGATTCAGCACAAAAACAGCACTAACCAAATAAATCACCTTAATATTATTATTATACAATAATAAGTAAGCCTCTAAAAAAAATTGTGCATGATTTCTTTATACGATCCTTATTCCTTTTCTTATCTCACACGCCATTAGAAACAGCGAGTTGTAAATTTGTTTAATCACGACTTTGGATACATTGGATTCAGACAGTCGAGGTTCCAATGATTGTGAAGTTCTGGTGACAACACTGATTTCGAGGTTAATAATAATGGGAAAAGAAACCATTTTTTATGTCCATGTATATATTGTTATTTTTATTCTTTGATTTTAAAAAATGTAATTTGTCATGTATGTTCCTTGACTTATAGGTTGTTATGCGGCTGACCACCCATAATATAAAAATTGGTTCACTTTGCCATTGTCACCCCTGTTTCAGGGAAGGACGGCAAGAGTTGCAAGGCTTATGTTCATTTGAGATTGGGTTTTTATATTGTAGGTCCACATGCGGCATGTGTTAGCGCGAAATTATACATATCTGCTTGTGGGAATGCATTTAGTATAAATCTTAAATGATATATATCTTTGCAGCTTAGATTAGATTAGAACCATAAGAAATACTGAAAAACTGTCACCCAAGCTAAAGATTCCTTCAAAATCCAATTATATCTCCAATTAATCTTTCAATGGTTATTCTAATAAGGGTTTAGCACAAAATGTGACTCACCCATCAGATTTCCTAGTTCTTCATCTGCGGTTCCCAAATCCACATCATTGGGAGCTAGGGTAATCTGGAAATGTTTATTGGGATCTTTCACAATGTGATCCACACCGTCCTTCGTCACATGCATCTGATTATTTTTATTAGAGTCTTTCAAGTTGAGATTCAGCGACAGCAGCTGCGGTTCACATTTCCCTTCCTTCCTCGCCGTGGGAGTGCAGGTCTCTTGGTGTGAGGAGATCATCTTCACCAACGACACTTTCTGCTGATATTTCACTCTGCCCGGATGCTCAGACGGGGAATCCAAGTCAGGCATGGTGATCACATCTTCAGTTTTAAAAACCAGAGAGTCTATCTCTTTGCCGCTCATTATATTTTTCTCTGTAATCAAAAATAAAACATTAAAGAGTTATCACTATGTGTATGGTTGAAGGGGCGCGCTAGACTGGAAATATTAAGCCATGAAGCTATTTTCTGGGCTCAACCAACAACGTAGAGCCCTCAGCCATAAGTCCAATTTATAATAGGAGCTTCTTTTCAATATTGTTCCTCATCGCTGAGGGTTGTGACCTTTGTGGAAGCAACCACTCTTCTCCAGTTATCTCTTGACTGCGCTGCCCGCTCACTGGTACGTCGAGCCATCCAAGGGATTCGGAGCATGCGCCTCCAGCACCACATTTCAAAAGCGTCACTTTTTCTCCTTTCCGCTGCTTTTATTGTCCACACGTAAGTAGCATAGAGAAAAATAGAGTGGACCAGACTCCTGACAAGCTTAGGAGGAGCACTTCTCTATTATGTGCTCAGAGGTCTGTTTCCTTTGACCACATTCACCGTGGGTCGTTCAGGAGCCCTCCTTTGTGCATGTTTGCAATGCTCCTGGCACAGAAACGATTTACGGTCGACCAGGCTTTGTGGTTTAGGTTGAAATCCACTAATCGCTGGTGAGATCAGAGACAATGCTGTTGCTGGTAATCAAAAATCAAATTGTTTTGAGTGATGCGTGTAAATAAAGAAACCAAATAATTTACCCATTTTGGAGAGTAAGCTTTGAAACATTACTTCATCCCCGTCGCTCTCCTGTTGAGCAGTATCACTAACCAAGTCAAATGGTAAATATTCCTCCCCAAGTTCTGAAAAATAAATAAAATAGAATGATTAAATTTTTTAGAGTTCAACCATTTACAAAGTGAAAATTAATTTTTATGAGAAAATATAAAAATGATTAAAAAACACAGAGTTTTATTTTCCCAACTAGAGCATTTATTTCGTCTCAAGTACTTTCGACTTGCTTATGGCATCTCCTCTTGAAAATGACGTAGGCAAATCAAAAGTACTTGAGGTTAAATAAATGCTCAACTTGTGAACACAAAAATCTGTGTTTTTTAAACATTTTTATACTTTCTCATAAAATGCAATGAGGTCTACACATTTCAAAACGTCAACAAAACAATGTGAAAAGTTCATGAATCATGCGTCATGGAAATCATGTCATGTTTTGGAGATCGGCAGACACACTGGGGTCACAGATGTTGCAGAATGAATGGCCTGCTTTGGCGCTGTGCAGGGTACGTCACATAAAAGGTGGCTGAAAATAATCATCCAAGTGGGAAGTAGGGAGACTGCAACTGAGGTGGCTCGACAACATCAAGGGAACTGCAGGCAGAGGATGGCTGAACACAGCAGCCAATAGAGACATGGAGAAAAGTAAGGGTTGCCTACATCTAGATCTTTGTCAACGACGATACCATGCTGAAAGCACCGGTTCTCATCAGATCACCGAAGTTAAGCAACATTAGACCGCTCAGGTACACCGCGTGTCGTTGGCATTTCTTGGACCGGTTCGTAGTTCAGTGGCAACACTTCGGACTCGTAAATGGAAGGTTGTGGATTTGGATCCCGGCGGAGCACAAAAAAATACAATTTATATTTGCAAATATGCTCTTCGCTGGGTTGAAAACAAATCATAATAACCTTTACCAAAGACCGGTCACTAAAAAGATCCATCCAGCCTTACAGCACCTGGGTCTTGCTTGAGTATTGGCGCTTTGTAGCGATGACCAAGCTCGTACACCTCTGCGGCACTACAACAAGTGTCATAGACCCCTAGAGTCTCTAGAATCTAGGGAGTCTCCCGCACAGGATTTCTTAAAAAAAAAAATCTAGAGTGGACTGAGAAAGGCTGATGAAGGAAGGAAGGAGACTTACCTGCTTGGGTTGGTGCTTTGTAGCAGTGTATATTGGCGGGCTGGCAGGACGTCCCTCCAGCCGTGCATATCATTCCCCTCCCAATGACTCCTCCGTCTTTACTAAGAGTCAAGGATTCCCCCGGCACACCAGAGCTGCGGAACTCTTTACCGTGGTCGAGGGCAATATCGGAGCACATCTCTGGTAACTCGTTTATGGAGACTTGGTTTTCTGAAATTAGTAATCATAAAAATCATTCTTATTGTGGGAATAGGGTAGAAATTACCTTCTTTAACTGCAAGTGGCAATCCGTACAATAAACATTTCGAAAGATCTTGAAAAGACACGTTACTGTGGAAAAAATACAGCAAAAGGCGATCAACTCAATGTTTTCATGAGTGCTCAACAAACTGTATTTGACACATAAGGTGGGGAAAAAATTGTGATATGCCCACTGAGTTATTGTAATATTGAGTGCTTAGCCGTATCCAAATCTGTCATCAGCTATAATAATAAATTCAAGATTTGTACGGTGCCTTTTCATGACTCTTGGTCATCCCAAAGGGGCATGCTCGTATATATGAGCGTGCAAACAGGTGGGTCTTTAGTCCGCTTCTGAATGAGCTCTCTGGCTCCATATTACGAAGTTTATCAGGTAGGCCATTCCATACGGTTGGAGCAGACACCTTGAAGGCTCAATCTCCAAAGACCGTCTTTATATTTCTCCTTGGAAACTCTATTTGGCTGCGGCATGATGCGGTTGATCAAAATGTTGAGATCCTGTTGCTTGTTGTTGCCGGTGCTATCAGGTTTATGAGATATTTTGGTGCAGTCCCACGCAGAGTCTTGAACACTTGCGGTTGATGTATTTGTGGTCGCTATGCCTATAGATAGCCTGTGACACAATACTGGAAATTGGGAATGTTCTAACCCCATTATGAAGTAGGTGAAACATAGTAATGAGATGAACAACATAGGTTCTCACCTCCGTCCATTTGATTCACAAACTTGGCTTGGCAGTGCCAGGCCTTGAGCAGAGTCATCGCCCAGCCATTCATGAAGTCTGGATCGATGCGGACAACCTGCTTGATGTAGTACATTTGTCCATTTATATTCTTCTTCGACTTGTACAGCATGGACATCAAAAAGTTAGTTGAAGGCTAAAAAAAATAAACAACAGAAAAATTCAGAATTACCAATAATATAATTTTAACAAAACAACAACTTTTCAATAACCCGACAGAGAGTCAAAAGACACTATGCCGTAAATAGCTCTTTGATACTCTTTCCAATGGTGCAACAGACCAAATTGAGCCTTGGACTTCCAAACTCTGCACCCTAAATTCCTTCAGTCTTTCGCAGCCGTCTTCCAACTTGACACCTCAAGAAACTGTTTTGCATCTCTCTTCAATGATATTTGTATCTTTAATGGATATTTGACCAATATTTTTTTATGCTGGAGAAATGTTTTCCGGGATCTTCCAGACGTTTCTCCCATGTCTACGATGGGCTTCTTCAGCGTGAAACAGTTTCATCAAGATCATCTTCATCATTTCACTTTTACACTGAAGAAGTCCATTGTAGACACGGGCAAAACGTCCGGAAGCTCCAGCTTTCACAGACCACGACAACAGATCCCAGAAAACATCTCTCCAGCATCATCAGCCGGCTGTATAAGCCCAAAACTCCTATTAAATAAATGTTTATCTAACTAGAAAACCAATTGAAAAAATATATATTTCTTTACCTCATTTTTATTTATGACTAGAGCATCAGTGGTCACCTTCAGAGACTCATCTATGTGCCCCAACTGTTTGAGGACAGACCCCAGAGACACGAGGAGTAAGTCCTTGTATAATTTGGGGGCTTTAGAGAGACCGCACAGCAAGCAATCCAAGCTGTTTTGTGTGTTTCCTCTCACTCTCCAGTAGAGGGAGGACAGGGCGTACAGAAGCCACTTCGGGGCGGCTTTCTGCAAAAGTAAACACATAGATTCATTAATAAATTATTCTCTTCAGGTGCCAACTTGTTTGATCCAGGAGTGAAGTTCTCTGACCATGTAACACAGTTGTCGACTAAGTGCTACCAGCTGCTGGGATTAGTAATCAGAGTGTGCAAACAACTCACTGAGTCCAGAGCGTTGGTGGACATTGGAGCTGCGTCATACGATTCAAATTAGAGTACGCTGGCCAGATTTGGTTGGATAATATATTGTTATTGGTTGCTAAGAACCCTAGTTACATAAACAAATGACGTTTGCCTACCGAGAAAAGGGACATCTGTCCTGCTCAACTTGAACTTACTTTATTGATGGCGGTGAGAATTCTCTGTCCTATTTCAGCCTCTTGAATGCTGTGTTTAGGGTCCACTTGGCTATGCGTCACATATGAAACCAGGATGTTCCTCAACACATTATTGGGAGCATCATTTGGTAATGGCTTCGAGCTGCAAACAAAATATTCAAATCAGTCTTCAGTTAAATTCATACAATTGTTATTCACACACAGCAAATCTATGGCTCAACAGTCCACCTAACGTGAATTTTCCACACATAAAGACAATGTGGAATAGATTTGGACCGGTCCGAGGTTTAGTGGTAACGCTTCTGCTTCGTAAACGGAAGGTAGTTGGTTTAAACCCGGCGAAGCACCAGCGATTTTCTGCCTAATTCAGACACCCAACTCGTGGTGTTTTATATTAAATATCTCCAAAGATACAAAACATATCTCCTGTGGGTTTTTTTATATCAAAAAACAATGAAATAAAGTTTTTTTAGTGCCTACCAAAAAAAAAAAACTTGTGCGAAATAATTATTATACTTCTAGATATACCTCATTAGTATGCGTAGGCACGAAATCCTAGTACATTGCAAAAAATAGAAAGTGAATGACCCTTTTTATTTACACAAAGATTTTTTTTGAGTGTGTTGTGTTCTTATGTCAACAAATTGTGGAATTCGGCTTTTTTGTGAGTCCGTTTTCAAGATCAACTTAAATATTATACCTATTTTAAATACCTACAAACAAAAATGAATGCTTTGACTTTATCGGTGGATGGTTCTACCCAATAGTAGTACTTCATGCGATTTTCGATCTTATTGCTGTGTAAAAACTAAAGAAAAATGAAAAAAATCACGTATAGTACTATGAGCGCAGATCCGCGTTCTGGCGCTCGAGGGGTTAAACCCGGCGGAGCACAAAAAAATACCATTTATATTATAAAATACGCTCCTCCTTGCGCTGAAAAATTCATAAACCTTTTCCGAAGACCGGTCACCATAGGTTCATTCATCCTTACAGCAACTTGGTCTTGCTTGAGAATTGGCGCTTTCTATAGCGATGAACAAGCTTGCAGATGGCCCTTGAGGTGTGATTTAAACAAAAACAGTGCTCACCAAATAAATCATCCTAATATTATAGGATTTGTTTAAGAGAATGTGGTGATTGACTCACTTGGCTAGCATGGCTGATGGTAAGTAGGTGGACCGTATGGCCAGCTTAGACGCCGTACAACAGATGGGGGGATACCACGGTAATGGGTGCTCCTCGTTCAGCGGCACATCTATCTTCTCCGACAATATAAAACTGACACTGGAAAATACATTCAAAGAATTGTAAAAGAAAACATTGCACAACAATGCAGTACAAGTATTAATGGAAAGATTTTTTTGAAATCAATGTGTGATGAATCTTAGTTTGCCCTTGAATAATCTGATTAGCAAAGATATATTAACATTTAAAATTCATATTAAATGCATGCCAATAAACAGACACGTGTAACCACGCGCTTACAAATGCTGAATGTGTGCTTACAAATAAAAATCCAAGCCTCGAATGAACATAATCCCTACAACTCTTGCCGACCGCCCCTGGAACAGGGTGACATTGGCAAATTGATTTTTTTTTTACAGTATGGGTGGTCATCCTCATTTCAACCTATGATGACTAAATATAAGATATTCTTTTAAATATCCCATTTGATTTTTTATCTAGTTGAGCAGCCACAACATCTGTGGAGCAAGGTGCCAGCAGTGATGGTGAGTTCAGAGCTGAATGCCGATGGGAACCTGCTTAGAGCCACCTCCGCAGATCAGAATGTCCCGGAGTTACTTCCAGATCCTTTGATTGGCTATATGCTGAGGATATTTCAGTGCCACTATTGCCCGATTTGTGTAATTTTTATTAACCAAGAGGAAGTAACATTAATATGTTAATAAGAAACGACTAAAAAGTAAAGGAGAGCATACTTGTATCCCTTATTTTCAATTGGTAAATATATTGGTAACTGCTCCAGGGCCTCTCCCTGCTTGTCCACGTGCTTTGCTAGAGTGGGCGACCAGTCGTCACACTCTTCTCTGGACGGCCACTCGCTGCTCCTGTCAAAGTCTTGCTTTATCCTGCTGACCTTCATGTTGACTGGGTACCTGAAGAAAATGATAAAATACACATCAGAACAACTTTACCTCCAGAATCTGCGCTCTGAGTACTTATCACGATTTTTCTGTTTTTACACATAAATAAGCTTGAAAATATTGTTAAACATACTCTTATGCTATTCTTATGGATTGAAGTTACTTAATTCTCAACGTTTCATTAGTATTGAAGCAGCAGACTACTTCAAAATACACTGCAGTTATACGGTGAGCAACGATGAACTCATTTTTATAGAACTTAGTTCATCTTTGCTCATAGCACAACAAGAGTGTCTCATGAAGATCATCCGTCATGTTGGCTTTGATACCAACAAAACTCTCTGAATAAAAGTAAAGGTTTGTCAAATATCAAAAAATTTCATTGATCAGAGAAAATAAATTACCCGATATAATAATTTTGTAATGTAAGCGGAAGTTGTTCTTACTTTGGTTCACTTTTCGGTAAATCTGAAAAGTCATTCTCATCGCTGGCGTCGTTAAAGTAAAGACTAGAAGGCAACTGCGAGGAGTCGCCCAGGATTTTATCATCTAATTCGCCAAAATCACTTGAATCTGAAATGAAAAAAGTACTTATTTTAATTACAAAAGAATAAATTGTACATATAAATTAAATTAAGTCCGAAGCGTTAACCACTACAAGCCGGAGAAATAAACCATAAGTATACGTAAGATAATATATTTTGACATGATAACTAGATATATGAGGGGCGCGGAAAGTACTTGGATGGGTTACCGCTCAGGTACACCGCGTGTCGTTGGCATCTTGGACCGGTCCGTAGTCCAGTGGCAACACTTCGGACTCGTAAATGGAAGGTTGTGGATTTGGATCCCGGCGGAGCACAAAAATATACCATTTATATTTCGAATGTGCTCTTCGCTGGGTTGAAAAATTCATAAACTTTTACCAAAGACCGGTCACTGAAAGGTCCATCCAACCTTACAACAACTGGGTCTTGCTTGAGAATTGGCGCTTTCTACACCGACGACCAAGCTCGCAGAGGGCTCTTGAGGTGTGATACACACAAAAACAGCGCTCACCAAAAAAATCATCCTAATATTATTATTATTATCAATAAAATTGAAAGCACATCATAAAGGAATAAGTTAGTACATTGAAAGTGTTAAAAAAATACCTTGAATTTTTTGCGACATGAACTTGGAGAAGTTAATATCGGCGGCTTGCTTGGCATGATGGAATTTGTCAGTCTTGGCGATCTGCTTGCTCAGTTTCTTGGTCTCCGCCTCCACATTCTTCAGCAACACCTGGATGCTGTGCATGATGCTTAGCGGAGTGATCTTCTCCATGCGGTTCTTCTCCTGAACGCCGTACGAGTGAGAGACGTGAGACGGGTCGCTGAGCTGACACGTCAACACAGGGTCAGTGGAATCCTCCACGGATCTCTCTATGCACGTGTGGCCGTTTATATCATCGGGAGACATGTCTGCAATAATTGGAATACATGTTAAAAAGAAATGACAACACTTTCAATCTGTACAATAAATTAGAAGATACTTTGATCCAAAAGTTTACATGAAATTGTATAGAGGGTGTCCGTTTATAGATAGTGATAAGGGTGGTGTCATGTGTCCAAGCCGGCCATTTTTATTACTTTCTTAAAAACAAACGGGGCTATTCTTAGACATTTTAGTCGTCGGCTGAGCCCACGCTTTGACAAACTAATGATGCATTTGTATGAAGACCTGTCAATCCAAGATGACCGCAAGCGATCAGCTGATTTGTCTTCTTACAAATATTACAAAATTCGGTAGGTAAGATTGACCGTGTTGATGAAAGTTTCAGACCGGGCACCATTTGTTTGTCAAAGCGTGGGCTCAACCGACGACTAAAATCTCTACATCACATATGTTGCATGTCTAACAAATGTTTTGCAAACTAAATGAGAAATGGCAATTGATGTTATTCGAAAAGAATGAGATTAATATGTAAATGGAAAATACTGAGAAGGTTCATCCTCTGCGTTTCCATAGATTGCCGCTTTACTTCCATGTGACTTAAATTAATTATTAGTAAACAAAACATTAATATATTTTTTAGGGTGGATTTATTAACACAGTGAAAGTCCATTTTTAATCATTTAAAAAATTCAAATGGAAACAAAGTTTTAATTCACTTATTTATTTCTTTTTTGTGCTCGAACATTTTCGCCTAATGAGGCAAATATTTGTAACCAATCTGCTCCTGAAGATGCCTCATTAGGCGAAAATGTTCGAGCACAAAAAATAAATAAATAAGTGAATTAAAACTTTGTTTCCATTTGAATTTTTTAAATAATTAAAACATTAATATTTTCTTTAACACACATAATGTCAAAATTTACATCTAACTAATGAAAAAAAATAATGAAATATTGGCCAATTCCATTATTTAACACTCTCGGCACCACAAGACCAAAGGAGATCATGGAAGGTGTCAACACAGATGTAGTGAAGGTAGTCATCTGTAGCTGGAGAGCAAAAGCGAAGGAGTGGAGGATAATCTTGGATTCAGTCAATATTCAGAGCTTATGATGATGAAATAGAAGATCATTTTCACCTTGCATTCTAGTTTCCAGAGGTGCTGCTTCCTGCAATGCTTTATCTTCAAGAATGAGCCACTTCTCATGCTGAATTTGAAAATCACGCAGTTCAGTTTGTTTCACCTGTATAGACCTGAAACAAGACAGCAAAATACATCAGTGGTTATACTCAAAAATACTGAGAGTACTACTAACAAAACATTTACATATCTCCAACTGAAAGGATTTCTATCATTTGAATTTTAATGAGGAGCTCATATAAATATTGCTACAAGAAAAACTTGTTTAGTAATGAAATAAACAAATCTCAAGATTCAACTCAAGTCAGGTTTAAATATTTAATTTATCCAGCAATAAAAAGGTGTACCTGTTAGGCTAAACACTTTTTTCATCATTAAATAAACATTTTAAATAAATACCACATTAATGAACAAGAGAAGTGAGTTATATTCTGAAAGACTTACTTGTAAAGTTGCATCAGTTCATTGACATATTGCTCATGGCATAGGACCGAGTATTTGTTGATTTTGGCTTGCTTAAACGATGGCATCAGCTTGAGGCAGTTGTCGTAATAAATGACTGATTTGTTGTAGTCTTCCAGTACGGCGTAAACATTGCCGAGGGCAAAGTGGTTGGCTGGCTGACGGGGGGCGTGGTCGATGGCAGCGTGAAGAATGATGACTGCTTCCGTCGGGTTCCTGGTCTGGTGAAAGATGGACGCCAAGTTCAAGAGAGCTACGTCACGGTATTCCCTGGAAATAAATAAAAACAATGAAGACAGAGAAGCAATACACGGTAGAGGCTACAAATTAAATAGTAGCAACAATAACCAACAATAAGATGAGTGTCAGAATATGAAAACTCATTTGAACTTATTCAGGGTTGCAACCCAACTCAAAACATTAGAAATGTCAGTCAATACTCAATATTTATAGCAACAAGTCAGTTCACTGCATTAGCTGGGTCACATTCATCAAATGAGGTATCAGAACCTGGAAAAGATAGTTGTGGTGTTGCAGGGTAGTGTCAGATCAAGATGGATGGACAGAAAGGTGGCAGACTGTAATGGGGATCAAAGAGAAAAGCGTTGGACAAGTTGTGATTGATCAAGAAGGCTAAGACCTATTCCGCATTGTCTTGTCGTCAATAAATGATGCATTTCTTCTTGTTTGCCTTCCTGTTTATGGATCCGATGGATCCGTTTTTGCTGTTACCTCCTTCTCCTATGAGGTGGATTGCTAGCTGTCACACCATATGATGAATTTGATGATGTACATTTAGGAAAATTTATCACAAAAAACAAAATCAGAATAAAAAAAGCATAGCAAGAAGAATGAAATGTCACAGTGGAAACCTTGAGAGGTGCTCCTAAGATCCAACTGCCAACTATTAAAAAAAAGTATTATGAAAACTTAGTGCATTACCTAGGGGCGAAATGCGAAGCTCTCCTTCCACACTCTATTGCATTGAAAGCTTCTCCTTTGATTCGCCAGAAAATAGCGGCCAGGTTATAGTGCAACCATGATGTAGAGTTGCGCTTCAGGCCTTCATACACCTGGTGACCAAAGGATGTGACACTCGTGCCGGGAAGGAGCCATTCTGATAGGGAACTCTCCGCGGGCAGAGACATGTTGTCACGGTCCAGCATGGCCTGCAATGTGAGAAGATTATCAGATATGAAAACACCATAAGATTTGATTGAACGTCTTACTGTGCTATTGCGGCGAAGTAATGTGTTGTGAGGGATGTTTTTGAGATTTTTCCTGGATTTCGATGCTCGCACTTTTGGTGGCAGCTGGTTCGAAGAAGAGAAACCCGCAACAGCAAACGTACAATTGCCAAACACAGTAGTTAATCTCCTCGTTGGCTCACTCATTAACGTTTTTGAGCCTATCTCTGCCGAGCGCTAAGTCATTCCTCTCTCCTGTATATCTTTGGGTGCACTAGTTCCTGCAAGTACTCCGGCAGCATTTCTTTCAGAGCGTTGAACACCATGAGGTTCACTTTAAATTGAAATCTCTGAGGAATTTTCAGCCAGTGGAGGAGTGGTGTGATGTGGCAGTACCTGTTCTGCCTGTATATCAGGCGTGCAACGGCATGCACTGACTTCAGTCTCTTCAGCTGAAATGGACAGCTGATTAATGCAATAAAAGAATGGATAAAAAAGTAGGTACAAGAAGTCCATTGAAAATTTTGGAATTTATAAAAACAGTACTTAATGCGACGGTGTTAGGTTTGTACCTAACTCAAACTGTGTGTATTTAATTCCTAGAATTCACAAAAATGTTGTTTTCTTATTTTCAACTTATTTCTTTGTCTGACAAACTTTGTGGTTATAAATTGTGATAAATACAAATTATGGGGCATATTCCTTTCAAAACAAGAAAATAATAATAATAACAACTACTTAAATGACTATGTTTGAAGTGCCTTTTGTGTAGAATTACCACAAGGACACTGCAGAGATATAACATCTTGTGAAGAAACAATTTTTTAAAATGGATTTGAAAACATCAACACACAGTGCTATTCACAAAACATTTGATCCGTGGCTGATCTACGGATCATCGTTTCATTGTATGAAAAATTCGCTGTAGGCTGCGGATGAGCAAGGTTTTGTGGTTTGAGAATAACACCGATAGAAATTAAAATATAACATATTTCAAGAATACTTACTTTCAGGTGTTCAAAGGCAAACATACTGAAGGGCAGAGGCGTGATCTTGGTGCAATCTGGAATGTTCGCTCCGTCTGCATTTCTGAGAGAGTTGTCAGCGAAGAAATCAACCAACTTTATGCCGTCTCGATCACTCCCATCTGCCGCAACTGACATGTAGAGATCTATGTCTTCCATGGCAACACCAGACTTCAGACAGTTGTCATTCGTCTCGTACAGCTTAGAAGCGATGTCCTGCGGCTTCACTAACGAAGCCTCGTCTATAACAAGCTTCCTCCTCACCAGATCATGGTACAAAGAATCTATTTCTGTCATACGATCGTCTTGTTCTAAGAACTTCATCAAATCATGCGGAAAACGCATGTGAAACAGTGAATCCAGCTGAAATTAAAATACGTACTCATTAAAATAAACAAAGCAAGTTGATAAATTGTTTGGAAGTAAAAAAAACACAGAAATTCGCAGCCTTAACCTAAATATTGTTGGGTGTAATCTTTTGTAACATACCATGGGTTGTATGAGTCCATTTTCCGTGACTATCCAGTGGGTCGAAGCCGTGGATGCACATATTATTTGATGTATTGTAAATACAAGCTTCCACAGTTTTAATTTGACCATATTTTCGTCATTAGAAATCTGTCAGACGCCCAGTAGCGCTATGAAAATATTTTATTTTGTGCGGCGAGCAGGGCAGCCACACCAAACATATGCGAGTGAGTTGACAGGAGTGGCTTGGTTTTCTTCTTCGTCTACGTTTGATACCTACAAATAAAAAATATTTAAATAATACAAATAAAAACAGGACGCGGTGTGTGTATTGTATTGACATAATTAAAAAATATTATTATTGAATTTATTGAACAGTTCTATTGTTCATAAAACATATTGCTTCCTTTTTTCAACAAGGTCCGCGAGTGAATCGGCATAGACAATAATGTGTCGTCTGCGTCACTCGGCCTAGTTGCTAAGGAAAAGGCAAGCAATCGT
The DNA here is from genome assembly GCA_951799405.1 of Agapetus fuscipes. Lineage (NCBI taxonomy): Eukaryota > Metazoa > Arthropoda > Insecta > Trichoptera > Glossosomatidae > Agapetus > Agapetus fuscipes. The sequence goes on along the minus strand of OX637347.1, from coordinate 3,322,731 downwards.
AATTTATTTACTATTGGTTGCTAAGGACAGCAGTCCCATGCATCGACCTCATTCACGCACACCGCTAAATTAACATTAATTTCTAAAAAAAAATCTTGGTGAGAATGCGCGGGGAAAGCAAATATTATAAATGTAAAAAAAAATTAATAAGCGTTGCGTTTTTTACATGGATTTTTAAATTATAGTTATTTTAGTTGTCCTTCAAGCTCCACCCATTTACCTAGCTCCGCCTTCCATGAAAAGAAAGTCAGCATTAGGTACCTATATAAATTGTCCGTGCAACTTTCTAACATTAGTCCGTTGTTTTCAGTTGACCGATGATCATATTGTGATTTAAAAAGCGTGGTAATTTCGGGGTGCATTAAATTTGAAATGAAAAGTAATTTTAAATTTGTGAAAAGTGTTTGTGATTTTAAATAATAAATTTGTGTGGTACACTTCAAAACTATTTTATTCAATATTTGATAATAATTTTTGATGTTTTGTTAAATATTTAGTATTTACTTAAACATCAAGTCGTTTTATTTTTCAAGTACAATTAAGTGTGTGATTATAAACAATTTGCTAAGACCAAAAAAAATAGGAAGCTAAAAATAATAATTTCAGTAAGAAAAGTGCAACTGGAAATCAATCTTAAAATCGAACCTAAGTTGCAAAGATTTATTAATATTTAAAGTTCATATTAAATGCATGCCCACAATCAAACCTAGGTGTAAGTTTTCGCTTACAAATGTGTACTTACAATAATTCAAAAACCAAACCTCAAATGAACATATGTAAGCCCAGCAACTTTTGCTGTCCTTTTCTGCAGCAGGGGTGACATTGTAAGTACGTCAAATTATTTTCAATAGTTTGGTCAACGTCTTGGCGTACAGTTCAGAGTAGTATCTTCTTCACCATAATATGTTCCCATCTTTTATTGAGCCGTAAACATAAGCAATATTTGTATGTGTACCTAAACTGGAAATTGATTTAAAAAATATTTAAAACAGCTCTCACATTCTCGTGTTTTACGTTTTATTCTTAGCTCAGATTGTGTAGAATGTGAGGACGAAGTCATTGAATGGTTATCTTTTAATCAAAGGTGGATAAGCCAAACAAACCCTGGAAGGGACGATATGTTCTCATCCTTTATTGTGATGTAAATCCATCAGAAAATTTCCATTTAAAAATGTTGAGGGAGCTTTGATCATGCTTAGTTAGTGTCCAAGTTTCGAAGACAGAATATACTAAGAGACTTACAGTGGAGCCGCTGAGAGAATGAATTTCTGACAGTTAAAAAAATATGTTGTTTTCTAATTTATTTAACTTTCCATTTGACCCAAAATTATAACAAATATTTCCATTTGACTTGATGATTTATTTTTAAAGATAATTATGCGTTAGAACGACATTTTATATTCGGTGTAAAATTATTGTAAATTCTTCAAAGTTACATCGTTCATATTATTACGACCTGTCACAAATTCATTCTCTCAGCGGCTCCACTGTAATAAGGTATTGATTATGGATTGATTCTACATAGATACCAGATGGTAGGTTTGAAATAAATACGTGCATTTAATTCTCAATGGACCGATAAAGATACGTCATTTGACACTGTTGGCTCCCTAATCAGATGGCAGATCCCCGCCACCAAATGAGATGGCAGATAAATTATATTTTATAGCTAAACCTATTTATGATCTCCCCTCACGGATCTGCCTAGCTGTAATCTGTAATCTAAGCTGCAAGGATGTATTAAATGGCGCCACAGGAAAGAAATCATCCATCATCATCATCATCATCATCATCATCATCATCATCATTAACATTTAAGACGCCGAAGGGTTTCGCATGTGGCGGGTGGAACCTTTTTATTTTTACAGGTAAGGAGGCCGGCCTTACGCCAACCACTTCAGTTGAAGTGGGCTTCCTGAGAGGGCTGGTTCTCATTTATTGTGAAGGCTGAATTGATCATAAATTTGCCATCACTATATATGTAAAATAAAGACGTGCCAAAGAGCCATTGAAAGGAGGATGCTGGGAATCAGTCTCAGAGACATGTTTCCAAACCAGGAGATTCGTACACACACTGGTGTCACTGATGTCATACAGCGAGTGGCCTACTTAAAGTGGCGCTGGGCTGGTCACGTCAAAGAAAAGGATCGTCCAGTGGCGGCTCAGGATGTCCAAGCGTTGAGCGGGGAGACCCCAACTGAGGTGGCTGAACGACATCAAGAGAACTGCAGGCAGAGGATGGCTGAACACAGCCGCATATAGACAGGAATGGAGAGGTTTGGAGGAGGTCTACGTCCAGGAGTGGACGAGAAAGGCTGAGGAAGAAGAAAGAAGATGAACCGGAGATTATTTTTAGTACGGAAGCGATCGCTCTTGTTCGGAGAGGGACTTGAGTATGCACGTAGATACAGCTGAGCAAGCATTGGCCGCCCCCGCCCCCGCCCTTGACCAAGTCCTTCCCGCCCTCCCCGGCGCACGTGCTCGCTGCCTGCAACTTCAGGGCTGAACAAAACAGTGCAAGGAATTACTGCTCTCTATCTACAAGAGATTTTCTACGTCTCGTGTGCATATATGAGAAGTGTGGAAAGACTTTGGGATAGACCTGGAAAGACTGCAAATATTGTAAAAATATACCTAAAAAGTTTGATGATCCTAATGTGTGCTAGAGTTGAATAGCCTGATAAATGTTATTTTTTAATTTTTTAATTTAGGGTTTTGCGAAAAATCAAAAAGTCTGAAAATAATTTTCTATGTACCTGAAAATCTGTGAATTGTGTGTGATACTTTTGAAAGTCTGAAAATATTTTGTGATAGATCTGAAAAGTCTGTTTTTGTTGTGAAGATTGTAAAAATATTATATGATAAACCTGAAAAGTCTCTTGAGTTTTTCGGATATACCTGAAAAGTCTGAAGACCTGAAATATTTTGTCATAGACCTGAAAAGTCTAAGAACAATGTGCGTTAAAATTAAAAAGGCTTAAAACCACTTTTGGATGGCTAAATATATTTTGATAATTTATTTAGTTTAAGGATTTAAATCAAACACTGTTTTATATTTTCACTTGTACAATTATTTATTCTTTAATTTTACTAACGTTTTCGATCTTAGATCATTGTCAGGTTTTTTTTTATACCTGACGATGATCTAAGATCGAAAACGTTAGTAAAATTAAAGAATAAATAATTGTACAAGTGAAAATATAAAACAGTGTTTGATTTAAATCCTTAAACTAAATAAATTCTTGAAGATGAATTTTCACAGTGTTAATACACAAGTAATACAAAAAAAAAAAAAAAATTGTCATAGATTTGTACAGCCAGAAAAAAATTGTTACATAGTCATAAAAGCTAAGCAAGTTATAAGAAAAAACGATGATTCACGATCAATACTCGGAAGAAAAATTCAAAGCATCTGAAGCCTACCTTGAAAGCCTAAAAATATAATTAAAGATATACTATAAAATAAAAATTGCTTTGTTATAATTCACATGAGTTTATTTTTGGACACGACCAGTTTCGGGAGAAGCAGTACCTCCCATCTTCAGATGTAAATAGAACTATTAACACCTGAATATGGGAGGTACTGCTTCTCCCGAAACTGGTCGTGTCCAAAAATAAACTCATGTGAATTATAACAAAGCAATTTTTATTTTATTGTATTAAAATGAACTTTCACTAAGTTACTGCTGAAAATCTAGATAATATAAAGATATACTAATTTACTTTTCATCTTTTTGTATCTTGTGCATTCCGGCTATGCATTTGACTTAACGTATCGCCACCTTAGAGATAAAACTGGATAAGCGACATATGAACTTAGTAAAAGCATGGGTTTCTCAGATAAATGCACTTTTTCCCCTATTTTCTACGATATAAAACACAAAATAGTGCCTAATAATAAATTAGTTCACTTACTATGAGAAGTTACTCCCAATAAAATGTTTTATCCACGATTTCTTAAATAAATTAATCAGTGTATATTCAGTTTTACCTTTAAGTTGGCAATATGATTGTCTACGTAAAATGAAGGTATTTTACTCTACCTTGAAATTTTGATCGGAATCCTCCAAGTGTTGAAAGACTATCCGATAATTTCATGTAAATTATAAATGCTCTTATACGAGGATAAATAATTGAAACGATTATTGACTGATATAATGTACGGACGTTTAAAAACCAATCAGAGTTGTGGCTACAATTAATAGCTCTTATGTATTTACCTACTTTCAGTTGAAGTACCGATTGGGTACATATTTAATTTTGTTGATCTACCTAATCGAAATAATTGACAAAGTAATCATTTTCAATAAAACTGTCGTATAGGTAAAAATGTTCATGAAAGCACTGAAACTTAAATTCAGATGAAGACAATTTTACTGATTGTAGAGACATTAACTTTGATATCGTTCATCTTAAAAGATAAAAAGTAAAAACAACTTAGTTTACGATTACTTTGAGTATACTCGTATTTTAATTCCACAACCGGTTTCGCAAACATCTGTTCGCATCATCAGGTGGTTAAATTAATACTATTATATATAAAGTTGTTTTTACTTCTTATCTTTCAGATGAAGACGTTTACGCAGTTTTTATTTTTCTTTAGATTTGGCAGTTTGTTCAACTCTATCACATATTTTTTGAGACTTTTTATGTTTATCATTAAATATTTTCTGTCTTAAAATTTTTCAAACTTTTCAAATCTATCACACTTCATTTTCAGGTTGGCCTTACAACTCCAGTCTCAATTATTATTTTCAGGTTTTTAGATTCTTTCACACTTCTCTGATTGACTTTTTAACTGTACCTACTTATAACATATTATTTTAAAACTTGTCTATTGTTTATAAAATGTTTCAACGCACAAAATTGTATCGTCACTCGGCCGGGTAGCTAGGGAAAAGGCATACAAATATTATGTTAACAGATCAACACTAAAAAATATAAATATTATGTAGTTGGATGGGGTAGCAGCCTCATACAAGATTGACGTTTGTTCGCCGAGAAAAAAGTTCCTTATTCAAAAATCCATTTATTAAAATGTTCACTTCAACTACCAGCATTTCAACTCTTACCAAAGACAGTCTTACAATCATTTCCGACTGTCTTAGATGACAAAACATTATAATTCCAATTTTTCTTTGTGATGTCCCTGCTCGTCCAACCAACGGTCACTCTTTGGCCATTAGCTGCCGCTCATGAAAGTCATGAGGATTAATTTGCTGAGCAGTCCATCGAGCATAAAACCACTCATCTAAACGAAACCATAGCGTGTACAAAACAATACACAGAAAAGAATACAGCACTTCTAGAGTTCGTTTTGATTTCTGTATATTTTTGGTAAAACGTGAAGTTCACAGTTGGGGTATGATGGTGCAGAGTGCGGGGCGCGGAGCTCATGGACGCAGGAAGTTTTGTGTGGTTGTTACGAACGCAATTACGTTTCAGCTAAATAATCAGCAAATCCGTTCTGCTATTGTTCCTTAATGGACCCGCAGCTGACCACAATATGCTCCTCAACGACCCAACAACCAATTTTATAGCTGCTCTTACCGATCCGCGAAATGCATCAGAAGTTTTGCTGTAATGTCATAATCGAACCTTCGTTTAATCACGAAATTAGAAATAGTGAAGTCGTGCTTGTTTGGCTTGTCTACTATTTGATTCAAAGATGAACTTTGAACGAAGCAAGACCCAGTTGTTGTAAGGTTGGATGAACCTTTCAGTGACCGGTCTTTGGTAAAGGTTTATGAATTTTTCAACTCAGCGAAGAGCACATTCGAAATATAAATGGTATATTTTTGTGCTCCGCCGGGATCCGAATCCACAACCTTCCATTTACGAGTCCGAAGTGTTGCCACTGGACTACGGACCGGTCCAAGATATCAATGGTATCATCATCGGTCAATGATATCATCTTAAGAATCACAATCTGGGCTAAGAAAAAAACGTAAAACACGATAATCCTTTATTATATTACCCTTCGTCGTCGTCATTCGTCGTCGTCATTCGTCGTCGAGTTTCGATTTTCAAAATCAATGCCATCACAGCAGATGAAACACATTCATGCTCTATAGCAAATTAATTTTTGTATATATGCTGCAATGCGGCGAGCTTACGCGTGTGTGTTTACAAATGTATGAAAACTTTTAGGAATTATTCTGTTTGTTCATACTAAAAATGTATGGAACAATATTGACATCTAGCGGCAAAACGTAAAAGTTTTTTTTACATTTTCTTTTATTTCATGCAAATTAAAAATAAAAAAAAAGCCAAATAAAAATGGATTTCAATCTGTAATCTAAGTTGCAAACATATATAACATTTGAGATTCATATTACATGCATTCTTACGAGCAGACATGTATAAGTTCTAATCTAATCTAATCTAAGCTGCAAAGATATATATCATTTAAGATTTATATTAAATGCATTCCCACAAGCAGATATGTATAAGTTCCCGCTTACATATGCTGCATGTGTACTAACAACATAACAGCCCATTCCAAATGAACATAAGCCCTGCAACTCTTGCCAACCTTCCCTGAAACAAAGGTGAATTTGCAAAGTAAACCATTTTTTAAAGTATGGGTGGTCAGCCTCATACCAACCTATAAGTCAAGAAAATTATTTTGTGTATTTCTTTACATAATCTAAGTTGCAAAGATACATACCATTTAAGATTCATATTAAATGCATTCCCACACGCAGACAGGTACAAGTTCACGCTTACAAATGCCCAATGTGGACTTGCAAAATAAAAAAACTAATCTCAAATGAACATAAGCCCTGCAACTTTTGCCGACTTTTCCTCAAACAGAGATAAAATTTGCATGGTAAACCATTGCTTACAGTATGGGTGGTCAGCCACATACTAACCTTTTAGTCAAGGAAATTATTTTGTTTAGTTCTATAATCTAAGTTGCAAAGATACATACCATTTGAGATTCATATTAAATGCATTCCCACAAGCAGGTAGGTACAAGTTCACGCTTACAAATGCCCAATGTGGACTTGCAAAATAAAAAAAACTAATCTCAAATGAACATAAGCCCTGCAACTCTTGCCGACTTTTCCTCAAACAGAGATAAAATTTGCATTGTGAACCATTGCTTACAGTATGGGTGGTCAGCCACATACTAACCTTTTAGTCAAGGAAATTAATTTGTTTAGTTCATTAATCTAAGTTGCACAGATACATACCATTTGAGATTCATATTAAATGCATTCCCACAAGCAGACAGGTATAAGTTCGCGCTTACAAATGCCCCATGTGGACTTATAAAATAAAAAACTAATCTTAAATGAACATAAGCCCTGCAACTCTTGCCGACTTTTCCTCAAACAGAGATAAAATTTTCATTGTAAAACAATCTTACAGTATGGGTGGTCAGCCACATACTAACCTATAAGTCAAGGAAATTATTTTATTAAGTTCTATAATCTAAGTTGCAAAGATACATACCATTTGAGATTCATATTAAATGCATTCCCACAAGCAGCCAGGTATAAGTTCGCGCTTACAAATGCCCCATGTGGACTTATAAAATAAAAAACTAATCTCAAATGAACATAAGCCCTGCAACTCTTGCCGACTTTTCCTCAAACAGAGATAAAATTTTCATTGTAAACCATTCTTACAGTATGGGTGGTCAGCCACATACTAACCTATAAGTCAAGGAAATTATTTTATTAAGTTCTATAATCTAAGTTGCAAAGATACATACCATTTGAGATTCATATTAAATGCATTCCCACAAGCAGACAGGTACAAGTTCACGCTTACAAATGCCCAATGTGGACTTGCAAAATAAAAAAACTTATCTCAAATGAACATAAGCCCTGCAACTTTTGCCGACTTTTCCTCAAACAGAGATAAAATTTGCATGGTAAACCATTCTTACAGTATGGGTGGTCAGCCACATACTAACCTATAAGTCAAGGAAATTATTTTATTAAGTTCTATAATCTAAGTTGCAAAGATACATACCATTTGAGATTCATATTAAATGCATTCCCACAAGCAGACAGGTACAAGTTCACGCTTACAAATGCCCAATGTGGACTTGCAAAATAAAAAAACTAATCTCAAATGAACATAAGCCCTGCAACTCTTGCCGACTTTTCCTCAAACAGAGATAAAATTTTCATTGTGAACCATTGCTTACAGTATTGGTGGTCAGCCACATACTAACCTTTTAGTCAAGGAAATTATTTTGTTTAGTTCATTAATCTAAGTTGCAAGATACATACCATTTGAGATTCATATTAAATGCATTCCCACTAGCAGACAGGTATAAGTTCGCGCTTACAAATGCCCCATGTGGACTTATAAAATAAAAAACTAATCTCAAATGAACATAAGCCCTGCAACTCTTGCCGACTTTTCCTCAAACAGAGATAAAATTTGCATTGTGAACCATTGCTTACAGTATGGGTGGTCAGCCACATACTAACCTTTTAGTCAAGGAAATTATTTTGTTTAGTTCATTAATCTAAGTTGCAAGATACATACCATTTGAGATTCATATTAAATGCATTCCCACTAGCAGACAGGTATAAGTTCGCGCTTACAAATGCCCCATGTGGACTTATAAAATAAAAAACTAATCTCAAATGAACATAAGCCCTGCAACTCTTGCCGACTTTTCCTCAAACAGAGATAAAATTTTCATTGTAAACCATTCTTACAGTATGGGTGGTCAGCCACATACTAACCTATAAGTCAAGGAAATTATTTTATTAAGTTCTATAATCTAAGTTGCAAAGATACATACCATTTGAGATTCATATTAAATGCATTCCCACAAGCAGACAGGTATAAGTTCGCGCTTACAAATGCCCCATGTGGACTTATAAAATAAAAAACTAATCTCAAATGAACATAAGCCCTGCAACTCTTGCCGACTTTTCCTCAAACAGAGATAAAATTTTCATGGTAAACCATTCTTACAGTATGGGTGGTCAGCCACATACTAACCTATAAGTCAAGGAAATTATTTTGTTAAGTTCTATAATCTAAGTTGCAAAGATACATACCAATCGAGATTCATATTAAATGCATTCCCACAAGCAGACATTTATAAGTTCACGCTTACACATAATGCATGTTGACTTACAACATAAAAACCCAATCTCAAATTAATATAAGCCCTGCAACTCTTGCCAATCTTCCCTGAAACACAGCTGAAATCTTCAAAGTGAACCATTTTTTAAACTATGGGTGGTCGATTTTCTTTTACAAAGGCTGCATGTTTTTATTTTACATGTTTTCCGAATTTTAACGCGAGGAAACTATGCGCAATATACACATTCACCAAATGTTAAGGGGTTGGGCTGCGTAGCAGCCAGGGGCAACGCCCCTAGTTATTTTTATTACTCTTCAATGACTTCCGCACATGAATCGACACTCACTCACTCAGCCGGGTTGCTGGAGAATAGGCATACAAATGTTTTTTTAATTTATTGCTAGGGATGGCACTCCCATACTAGACTGACGTTTCGTCCCCCCAGTACTTTTTTGGCTTATCTAACATTCGATTTAAAGATGACCTTTCAATGATATTATACAAACAATTAAATTCTGCACAATCTTAGCTAAGAAAAAACGTACAACATGATAATGTGAGAGTTGTTTTATATCATTTTAAATCAATTTCCAGTTTTCATATGAAACATTGGTCCAGTACACAAACAAACATTGACCACTTGAAAGTATCTAAGACAAACAAGCACTAAGGGAACTGAGTGGTATTTATTTTGAGCTGAAATTTCAAGTTCTGATGGTGTGTGTTGTACCTACATACATATCATGGACAGATAAGTCTGCAAAAAAAATCATTTTAAAGCCATCTTAGCCAAGAACGTTACTCCCGGCCAGGGCTGGAAGTCTCATCACCACGGTAGATCCTACCTACCGCATATCGTTCACAGGCCCGTATTAAGGGCGGTTCGAGCGGTGCGACCGAACCAGGGCCCCCACGTCCTAGGGGCCCCTGAAACATTTTAGAAAAATACAATTCAAAGATTTATTCGACTTATATTTGTTCGGGGGCATCCACGACCAAAGACTTTTTAAAAATTAGTTTAAGAAGATATTCCCATCGATTTTTTCGGCGTCCTAACCAAAAAGGGCCTCTAGACCAAATAAACTACTGGTGACTTGCATGCAAGTATATAGAAAAATATTTCAACGTATTTTTTACAAAAAGTAAAAGACTTCAACAAGTGTCATAGACCGTACGAACAGGTTTCACGAAAATTAACGTAAAAAGTCGTCAATAATCGTCTTGGTTCGCAATGAGTATATATTTTTTGGTTGGTGAGGGGAAGGGGGAGGGGGGATTTGGGTGGTTGCGAGGCCCCCTGACTTTTCTCGCACCAGGGCCCCCAGTGGTCTTAATCCGGGCCTGATCGTTCAGATTAGTATGAAGACAAGATGGCCGCAAGTGAACAGCTGATTGAACATTGACCGGTCTTCATACTAATATGAACGATATTCGGTAGGTAAGAATTACCGTAGTGATGAGACTTTCAATGTTAGTATAATGAGACTTTAAACTGATAAAAATAGGTACTACGCTTAGGTTAAGCACAATTGCGCGCTTTTGATTCAGTATAAAGTTGCTATGGTAACGTTAAAATTACCTCGCCATGTGTTTCGACCATTTGGCTTGTAATGTAGCTGCTCTTTTTAAAGAATGGCATTTCTTTCAAGATTTAAAAACGTACGTATATAAACAAAACAAAAACGATCGGATGCCAACGCCGACTCCTTGGTCAAAATGTGAATACCAACCGATTCAGCTATCGACTGTACATTCGGCACTTCATAAAAATAATGCAACTCTGTGGCATGCTATAATAATCTATAATCTAAGTTGCAAGGATGTATTAATTTAAAGTTCTCAAATGCATGCCCACAAACAAACACGTGTAGTTCGCGCTTACACATGCTGAATGTGTACTTACAAATAAAATCCAGACCTCATATGAACATAAGCCCTAGAACTTTTGCCGACCTTCCCTGACACAGGGGTGACATTTTTTTTTTTTTTTTTTTTTTTTTTTTTTAATATAAGACATTTTAAGTACATACATTACATTTTTCAAACTTATTTCTATTACATAATATTCAATTGTTTTATATGCTATACCTCACCAAAAAGAGTCAAAGCTCTTGTGTGTGGTGAGGGATTCACAATTAATTTAGTCAATAGTAATAACAAATTTATTTCAGTTATTTAATATATTTAAATTATAAACTAGAAATTTATTTAAGTTACTTCATACACTTAAGTCAAATACTTATGATGTGTATTTTCAGTGTGAAGAGATCTGATATGTGGAGAAATCAAATTAAAATAAGAAAAAACTGTATAATAAACAAAAGCAAATATATAAACATAGATAATATAGGCAAGTAGGTACCAAAGTATAATAAAATAAAAACATACATACATATGATTTATAGAGGTCTACTAATGACAAAAAAACAATACAAGGCACAGGCAATAATATCAATTGGTATACAAATCTAATATTTTTCGAAATGTTTTTTAAGTTTATTTTTAAATACACGATAATCTTTTATATTTTTTAGTTCAGTCGGTAATTTATTAAAGTTTGTTACACCAACATAAATGAAGCTATTTTGATAATGTTTTGTGTCAAATTTTGACATTTTGAGGTTATGTTTGTATCTTGTTGAATGATTTGTTTCTAATTTTAATTGTTGTTTTTCCTTTAATATTTGCAATATGGCGTTTTTTTTAAAAATTATATCTACTGAGGGAACTTTAAATATTTTAAATACTAATTCAGTCGGGTAATTCGATGGTTTTTTTAATATTATCTTAATGATTAATTTTTGAATTATTTTTACAGGGTTTAATGTGTTTAAGTATGACCCTCCCCATCCTATAATGCCGTACTGTAATATAGATTGCACAATTGCGTAGTAGACTCTTCTTAAGTTATCTATTCCGAGTATATTTCTAAGTCTTATAAATATGTATATGCACTTTCTGATTCGTTTTATCAGTTTACTAGTATGTTCTTTCCATTTTAATTTACTATCTATGTCAACGCCTAAATATCTTGTAGTATCTGTTTGCTTTAGTATTGAGCAGGTTAGATTACAATTCGTTTTATTACATTTATTTTGTTGATGAATAAATACGTTTAAATTTAGATTTAATTTATTTTCATTAATAGAGAACGGGACAATGTAAGTTTTTTCGCTGTTGAGTGTTAACAAATTCACGTCGAACCAGTGCTTTAAATTGTCAATGTCAACATTTGCTTTATTGGTGACACTATTGCAATTTGTATCTTCGATGATAATAACTGTATCATCGGCATAGGATATTATTTTTCCGTTTAGTTTCAGTGTAAATACATCATTGACATATAAAATAAATAATAAAGGGCCTAAAACTGTGCCCTGTGGTATTCCGAAATTACTAGTTTCTATTTGGCTGTACACCTCATTTATTTTGACAACTTGAGGTCTTTGATATAGATAGCTTGTTATCCACTCGAGTGTCCTGCCTTGGAAACCGATACTTTCTAATTCTTTTACTTTCTAATTTCTGACATTGGCCAAGTGAACCATTTTTTACAATATGGGTGGTCAGCCTTATACCAACCTATAAGTCAAGGAATATGCCATTAACAAAATAAAATAATTTCACATTCTAACTAGCAAATGAGGTTTTAGAACAATTATGCTCTCTTTAAAAGTCAAGTAAATAAATGATTTCCATATCAGTTACATCGTAATGAATAAGTCTCCTTATCCGTTTCATTTTCTGCAAATATGATAACATAATATTGTGATTATTTAAATTTTTCAGCATATAGCATGCATTAAAGTTTCGCTTTACTTACTCGAAGGTATACACGAGCTTTCTGTTCATGTCTAACTGATAGCAGAGTTTGATAAAAGCCTTGCTCTCACGCGAGCTTTCGCCAAAGCCTTATATCATTCCAAGGTCAAAGCAAATATGCACCCAGGGCGCTTCCGGCTGGAGCTCCAAGTTTTCCCGGCACTGCAAGTTCAAAACAATCATTGCATCATCATTAAAGTCGGTGGAAAATTTCATTTGGCTCAATCAAGCACCTACTGGCGCAGTATCACTATTCAGTTCATCCAGTTCAATTAGTGGTACACATTGATTAATGTAAATTAATCAATTTTTACCACAGAGCTGTTTTCCGTGATCTGTTAGATTGGTCTGTAGGAGCTGAATCTTCCGGACGTTTCGCCCATGTCGATGATGGGCTTCTTCATCAATTTACCTTCACGCTTTGTCCGGTCGATAGCTCACTTGGCAGAGTGCTCGCATTCTATGCCGAGAGCTCGTGTTTGAATTCCAACAAAGGTTTCAGAAAATATTTCGTGTTTTGGTGTCTATTTTAAGCCCCAGAATAAAATACCGGAAAGGTTTACTCAGTTTTCACAAGAAATGAGTACCAGCCCCCTTGGGAGCTGGGAAACCACCATTTAAACTGAAGTGGTTGGCTTAAGGTTCTTATATGTAAGAATAAAAAGGTTCCAGTCGCCACAACGGTTTGTTAGCGAAATCGGTCGTGAAATAAACAGCGAGACGGGAAATCATTTCTGACACCTTCGGTGGGATACGAACCTGAGCTCTCGGCATGGAATGCAAACACTCTGCCAACTGAGCTACCGACTAGACTTGTAATTATGCTGATTGCACATAATAGGATAGTTTACTATAACCATGTTTTATTAGTAAGTACCTAGTAAGTATTTAATTATAAAATAAATTTATAAATGTAATGTTGGAATTAATGCAAGTAGGTACATTCTCACGCAACGCATGTCAAAAAGTGCATGTGTTTATTGTGCACACACATTAAAGTACACTTTTCAAATATGCAGATACATAGTAGGGTTATAAATCGCGTTTCTCCTTTGTTATTGAAAAAAATCGATACATTACAATGTATTGTTCTGATTTACGTGAATTCACTCTATTTAATTTTAATTTAATTGGAAGGAAGGATAAGTTATGAGGAATTGGGAACGTTGTCATGACGAAAGGATCCTTAACCAACCAGAGACAGGTCGTAAGTCCTGTGACTCCCATCTCATCCGTGCGGCGGGCCTGAGTTTGGGTCTTGGATTTTCAAAATTAGAGACCTGACTCGGTGAGACCGTGGATGCTCAGCTATTTCACAAATTTCAGGTACGGTTCCGATACAGAGCCACTTAATACTTGCACAATTCAACGGTCGATTTACTCCTTAAGCTACCGAGAGTTTTGGCTCTTTTTTATAGCCAGAATAAAGATCATTCTCGAATCTTTGAGACTTTACTAGAACATCCGACGAAACACTCACGCAATCTCAAACAATATAAATCAATATCAAATACAATTATATAAGTATTTTTCTTCTTCTTCAGCCTTTCTCAGTTCGCTCCTGGAGCTAGGCCTCCTCCAATCCTCTCCATTACTGTATATCAGCTGCTGTGTTCAGCCATCTGCCTGCAGTTCCCTTGATGTCGTCCAGCCACCTCAGTTGGGGTCTCCCCGCTTGGACATCCTGGGCCGCCACTGGACGATCCTTTTCGGTCACCTGTCATGGTCTTGCCTTGCGACGTGCCAGCCCAGCGCACTTTAAGAAGGCCACTCGCTGTATGACATCAGTGCGTCTACGGATCTCCTGGTTTGGAACCCTGTCTCTGAGGCTGATTCCCAGCATCCTCCTTTCAATGGCTCTTTGGCACGTCTTCAGTCTGTTGGTGCTACACTGAGTCAGCCCTTTTGTTTCCAAGCCATAGGTGGATATTGGAAGCACGCATGACTCAAAGACCTTGCGTTTCATCTACTTATTTCGAGAAACTTCACAGAATTAAACACAGACAAGCCACAGCACACCAGTGGCGAAGGGTGCCATACAAGTCGGTTCTCATCGGCTTCCTTTTTAAAATGATGTAACAAAGTAGTTAAAAAATATAGGCACAAAGTAAAAAAATACATTTAAAACCAAGTAAACAATACGTATTTTTTCCCCATTGAAACCATGCAGTCTACTTTATTATCGAAAATAAAATTATTATTTTCTTGACCGGTCCGTAGCTCAGTGGTAACACTGCGGACTCTGAATGGGAAGGTTGTGGGTTCGATTCCCGGCGGAGCACAAAAAATATACCATTTATATTTTCAAATTTGCTCTTCGCCAGGTTGAAAAAATCATAAAACCTTTACCAATGACCGGTCACCAAAGGTCCATCCAGCCTTACAGCAAATGGGTCTTGCTTGAGAATTGGCGCTTTGTAGCGACGACGATCAAGCTCGTAAAAAGGTTGATAGCTCAATTGGTAGGAATGCTTGCATTCCATGCCGAGAGCAAGGGTTCGATCTCAAAGGTTTACTCAGCCTTCACAAGAAATGAGAACCAGTCCCCCCGGGAGCTGGGAAACCCCCACTTCAACTGAAAGTGGTTGGTGTGAGGCCGGCCCCCTTACCTGTAAAAATAAATAGGTCCCGAAGCGCCACATGCGACCCCTTCGGGGATAACGCAGGCAAGAAGTTACACTATATGTGTAGCTTAGTTGCGTTTTTTTTAGTTGCGTTTTAAACGTAGTTTAATTTTCACAATAATATTTTATATCTCGAGCACTTTCGACCTTCAATACTCAGGTCATTATCAAGAGTGATGTATGTCTTGATAATGACCTGAGTATTGAAGGTCGAAAGTGCTCGAGATATAAAATATTATTGTGAAAATTAAACTACGTTTAAGAAAAAAAAAAAAATATTTTAAATAAAATTAATTTTCACTGTCTGAATACACAAACCCTACAAAATCTACTTTATTATCATTTTTGCCTCATTTTAAACGGGAAACCGATGGGAATCGTCTTGTATGGCACCCTTCGCCACTGCAGCACACAACTGCATATTCTAATCTAAGTTGCAAATATGTGTTACATTGGGGATTCATATTATATGCAATCTCACAAGCAGACACGTACGCGTTCGCGCTTGCACATGCCACATGTGAACCTACACATTAAAATCCCAACCTCAAATGGAAATAAACCCTGCAACTTTTGCCGACCTTCCCTGAAACAGGAGTGACAATGGCAAAGTGAACCACTTTTTACAGCATGTGTGGTCAGCCGCATACCAACATACAAGTCAAGGAACATATTTAAAAAAATCGATACCGTACAATGTGTTTTGTTTGTAAGATTTAATTATTGTTTGCATGATTTCTAGAACGTTCATTTTCATGGAAATCAATACTAACTGAAAGTGAATACCGCGTTCATGTTTGTATGCAGACATGTGCATACTCACCCAAAGTGCAGTAAGTGCGGTGCTAGATCGATAGTATGAAAGTTCAGGTGAAGGCCAAGAGGCGGTTTTTTTTTTGTAGAATTTTTTTCAGGAAAATATAAAATGTATTAAATATTTCTCATTATTTTATTGTATTATTTGACTTAATATATTTTATACACTTTGCATGTTTTTAAGAATACAAATAACTGAGCTGTTATTCAAAATTATTTAATTTCCTGTAATGTGATTTGGATGGACAGTGGCGTGTTTGCTTTTAAATTTAATGACTTATAGTTTCCTCATGCAAAGGCAGTGCCTTGTTGTGCCAGCCATCTGCCTCTGTGGTTGCCATCCTCTTGTAAAGGCAGTGCCTTGTTGTGCCAGCCATCTGCCTCTATGGTTGCCATCCTCTTGTAAAGGCAGTGCCTTGTTGTGCCAGCCATCTGCCTCTATGGTTGCCATCCTCTTGTAAAGGCAGTGCCTTGTTGTGCCAGCCATCTGCCTCTATGGTTGCCATCCTCTTGTAAAGGCAGTGCCTTGTTGTGTCAGCCACCTACTTCTGTAGTTACTTCAATGAAACCCCTGTTACAGGGAAGGTCGGCAAAAGTTGCAGGGCTCATATCCATTTGATATTGTTTTTGTTTTATGTTGTAGGTACACATGCAGCGTGTGAAGGTGAGAACTTATTCGTGATTGTTTATAGGAATACACATAATATGAATCTTAAATGTAATACATCTTTGCAACTCAGATTATAGAATGGTATGAGGTTGACCACACATACTGTAAAAAATGGTTCACTTTGCCGATGTCTACGCAGTTTCAGGAAAGATAGGCAAAAGTTTCATCCCAGCGAAGAGCATATTTGAAAAATTTTTTTTTTTGCACCAGGAATCGAACCCACTGCCTTCAAATTATGAGTCCGAAGCGTTAACCACCTTAACACACATACTGTAAAAAAAATGGTTTACTTCACCAATGTCATCCCTGTTTCAAGAAAGGTCGGCAAAAGTTGCAGGATTAATGATCGTTTGATGTCGGGATTTTAATTTGTAAGTAAGTACACAATTACACATGCAGGATTTGTAAGCGCGAATTTACACGTGTCTGTTTGTGTGCATGCATTTAATATGAATTTTAAACTTGAATATATATTTGCAAAGAGTCATACTTGTCTTGTCTTGTATCCTGCCGCGATTCCTCTAGGGGTGGCCGGTGGGCCGGTAACTCCACACAAGTGCATCCACTTGACTCTGTCCTTGCATACTTCTTTCATCTCATCTAGCTTTATCACTTTTTTCATGCACGCTCTTCTCTTGTTTCCACTCTGTTATATATGTACACAAATAGATATTGTTGTGTTTTTAGGGTTCAAAAAAAGTCTTTAAATTTAAAAAAAACTGGTCGTCTTTCATGGATATTTATTTTACACTTAGATTTATTTAACAATTTATATTTCTTTTAAACAGTTCACATTTATGGTTTAGCACTTTACATTTACTTCACAGTTGGTCTTGAATGTTTTTTCTTGTTCAGAAGCAGAGCGACGTAAATCGACTAACTCTTGCGAGCCGCTTGCAGCCCTTTATACTCCTAAAGACAGTAGTTGCTAGAAGCCAATTTTGCTAGAATCTTCCAGAACAAAAAGCTTCCAGTAGGCATGGAGGAAGTATTAAATGTAGGGGCTGTAAATGTTATTCAGTACCAATCAACATGATGCACCGTCTTTGACACCATACATTGTTTATAATGCTGTCTCGCTCACGACATATGAAATGCTTTTCTCATTTTCTCTGTAAGCAACTTGTCTCTACTCCGTCTTCAATCTATGTACATATCACCATGGAAACATGACATCACCACGGCAACGAAATATGTTACTAGTGTTGTTGAATGTATGAAAATATCTGATAAATTCCGAATTCAAAAAAATTCCTAGCACATTGTGTACGGGATGATTTTCACAAGTATCTATTACCGCGAGCATAGAAGTTAGATACGAGTAGGTACTTCAGAAACAAGTACCTACATATTTGAACATCACTAGTTCTAGAAATGGCTGTCACTTTCGCGAACAAAATATTTTGACAAACGAAAAATAAATTTTATCAACGTTTTATATAAAATAGTGATTAATGTGAAATATTATTCCTTGACTTATAGGTTGGTATGAGGCTGACCACCCATACTGTAAAATATGGTTCACTTTGCCAATGTCACCCCTGTTTCAGGGAAGGTCGGCAAGAGTTGCAGGGCTTATGTCCATTTGAGAATTGGGTTTTTATATTGCAGGTCCACATGCGGCATGTGTGAGCGCGAAATTATACGTGTCTGCTTGTGGGAATGCGTTTGATATGAATCTCAAATGATACATATCCTTACAGCTTAGATTTAGATTTAGATTATTCCATGTTATATAAAACATTTACTCCCTTTTGTAGGCACGCTTAGAAAATACCCATTTTGACATTTATATGTTTTTTTTCCAATTAGGTAACACACCTGTTGACAGTTGGAAGGTTACCGATAGAATGAATTTGGATTTTTGTATGATGAGTGGGGTAGCGCATTTCTAATTCTCAAAGGATTGATTTCTTAGCCTATCCTGTTCTATATATCCATGCCAGTAGTTACATAATTGAATTTCTCTTTCCTAGGTACCTATAATAATTACTCCAACTCTCATCGGCTATTAATACACCTACCTACCTATCTAACATTTATAGTATTTGTTATTTACATAACAATATATTTGTAATATAATATTTAGTTCTACGACCTTCAAGTCGTAGCACTTCACCAAAATCATCACTGAAATGGGGGCATCACGACCAAATAAATGATAACGGGCCCAGACGTCAATTATTTGCAGATTAGCGCGTACAAAGGACGGTAATTTTTGTGTTTTGTAAAGCGACATAAATCGCGCGGTTGGCGGCAGTTTATTGGGTAAACGTTGCCACACTTCCCGGATAAGACTTTTTGAAACAATTTAATAATTTATTTCCATTATTGTGACTTGAATCGACGTGTTCGCCGTACAATGTTACATCAACAAATGAACTTGACTGAATGGTTTGGTTGAAACAAGGCACTAAGTACCCAAATATTTCATTTCAAACAAAAACTACCTATTAGTACTACTTTACATATTTTTATGTTTTATTTCGGGTTGACTTTTAATAAAATTGCAGTTGAATTTATTTGTACAGTATATTAATTTTTTATTTCTGTCTAGCACTTTCGCCTTCAATGCATCATCAGGACAATCTTGGAGAGATTTGGAGATCTTGGAGAGAGAGACAAAATATTGTCCTGATGATGCCTTGTAGGCGAAAGTGCTAGACAGAAATAAATTGGTAAAAAGTGAATTGGAACTTTGTTTATTTGATTAATATACAATTGAGTTTCACTGTGTAAACCACCAAACCCTTAAAAATATTTGTATATTATTTATTTTTAACTTCTTCTTCGTGTCAGCTTCACACCGTATTGGCCCAGTAACGAGCAATGTCTACAGCTCTTTGGTTTCCCGCAAAGAGATCATCCATGGAGCAGCTTGTCGGACAGGAGGGACAACACCGCAGGTGCTCCATTGTTTGCTGAGCTCCACACTCACATAGTGTAGAGTCCTCCCGTCCCAGAAATCCCCAGGTCAGCATGTTGGCCCGGGCTCTTCCAACATTGGTCCTCAATCTGTTCATGGATTTCCATACGGGCCACTCGAGGTTCTTTCCTGGAGGTAGGCTCTCTGAAGGCTTCACAAAGCTCTCCGGGCATTCCTCCTTCCACATTTATAATCTCTCCGCCACTGGATCCAAAACGAATTATTTTTAACGAATCGTTTACATACTGTTTACTCTTGTACTTTTGTAAAACTTCACGGCTTGGGCGTTAATGGATCACTGATCATGTTTGTATATGACCAAGGCCTAATCTGGTATGTTCCAGACCATACGAGACGCCTCTCGAATGGATGTTTCTAGAAAACTGTTTTAAAGACTGCAAGTTGAATTTTGGAAAATTAAAAAAGGTACTGTACATAGCAGTTTCTACCAAAATGTCTGGCGAAAACGAGAGAGTCATGTGAGATGCACCTATAAGTTACAATTGTTATTTTTGTAAAGAAATCCGATAAATATTTTTACTTTCTCAAATACCATTTCCTTGTCGTATCTTTCAAGAATTATTGTACTTAGTGCTTTTTTTCAACACTGTTCATTTCGTCCATTCACAGATGCTTGTGAATAGACGAAAATCATCCATTTAATAGTTTTTTTGTGACGAAATTTTCCCATATCAAAAAATAAAGACTGTAGCCAAATGGGCATGCCAAAACGTCAGCCCAGTGCTTGTTTGGCTTATTTACTATTTGATTCAAAGATGACCTTTCAATGCAATTGTCTTAATAATCACATTTTACACAATCTGAGCTAAGAAAAAAACGTAAAAGGCGATAATGTGAAAGTTCTTTTAAATATTTTAAAAAATAATTTCCAGTTTTTATAAGACACATTAGTCCAGTACATATACAAACATTGCTTATATGAAATTACCTCTGATGAACATAAAACAACCAAGCACTAAAGGGACGAATAATTGGCACGCAACTGTAGCTTGAGCAACCTATTTAATTTTACAGGTAAGGGGGGTGGTCTTACGCGAACCACTCCAGTTGAAGCGGGGCTTTCCCTCCTTCTGAGCGCCAAGCGGGCTGGTACTCTTTTTGTGAAGGTTGAAAAAACCTTGCCGGTGTTTTATTTTTGATTTTAAATAAACAGAGAATCGGGAAATCCTATATGTCATCCTCGCTGGGAATCGAACGCGAGCTCTCGGCATGGAATGCAAGCATTTTATCACAGAGCTATCGACTACACTTGAAAAGTCTTATGGCACATAACCTCAATTGTAATTCATAAAAAAATATTTGTTTTTGCGATTTGCGAGTATGTATAAATGTACATATTATGTCAACGATTGTACTCGGGGATAGTATTTATCATTTTAAATGAATAATGTAAAAAAAAAACAAAGTTTTTCTTCACGAGTTGATTTATTTTATTGAGCGCTTTCGATGTTATCACACCATTAGGTATTTGTGTTTTATTTTTACATTATTAATTTCAAATATTTTTGTACTAAATTTAAAAAAAGAGTCCTACAAAGTTTCCCCTGAAACATTTCATAAAAAAAAAAAATTAAATCTTCATAATGTGAATACTCAACCCCTTTTAAAATTAATCATTTCAAATATTTACAATAACATTTTTTCTCCTTACAGCATGTAAGTGTGGTTTGTTAGTAGGAATAAGTAACGGAAAAGAGAGACCAACATTTACAGATCAATATACATAATGGACTCTTCAATACTTTACGAATTGGTTTCGTTTTCTTGGAAAATGCTTTGACACACGTATTAGGTATATAATACTGTGGGTACTTACTCATTTTCATTTCTTACTCACTTTCATTTCTTACTCATTTTCATTTCTTACTCATTCTTATTCAAAAGCCTGAAAAAACTGAAATATAGGAATACTAGAAAATTAGCAAATGTTAGTCGAACTGAATCAAAGATGACTAGGTATTCCGGTAGTCTATTGGTAACGCTTTTTTTTTTTTAATAAATTTGTGAAGAGGAATGCAATTCACCAAGCTATTTTGCCTGGCCAGTTGTCTTCATGCAGAAGCTTGTGTGCATGCTACGACATCTGAACCAGGGTCAATGTTATGGTCAAAAGGGCCAGCCGTGGCTCGAACCAACGTTATCTGAACCAAATACGCTAGCTAAACAAGCGTCTTGACCGCCGCGCCGTGGCCATTGCACCGACACCGGCTTTGGACTCGTAAATGGAAGGTTGTGGGTTCGAATTCCTGCGGAGCACAAAACATTTATAATTTATATTTTAAAATATGTTCTTCGCTGGGTTGAAAAATTCATATACCTTTACCAAGACCAGTCACCAATTATGTCGCTTATGCCCTATTGTCTTTTAACCGTAGATATATTTATCTCATTTCAGGAAAAAATTCCAAAAAAAAACTTTTTGTTATATGTATACGGCTGCATTCTCATTTACCCAGATTGACGAGCAATATTAACGTAAGTGTAGATATCAATCTGCCCTATAGTGCGGATTTCCGAAAATGCCGACTGGAGAATATTATTTATGTGTGTGAATAATTTTCTTTATGTAAGGGAAGTGCGGCAGTAGACGGCGCTTTCCCCGGAATGCGCCCCATTCATACAAGTCCGTCCACACCATGCCTGTAGGCAATGGTCAGTAGAATGCTGTGCATGTAAAGGCACACCACACTCTGAAGTCATGCTTGACGGCAGTCCCGGGGTGTGGCAAGATGACGAGGGGGGTTTTAAGTGAGTAAAAATCTCACATATCCTGCCGGCGGAAAGAATGGCAGGAATTTTTTGAAGATTTTCCCCTGTCAATTAGAAAAAAAAGTAAAATAATGCATGCATTTGTTTCCTTGCCTTTCGAAGAACACCTGCCTTTCAAGATTTTAGAAAGTTTTCTTCGTATTTTTTCGAGAATAAGATGTCAAAATATGTATAAAAAATAATATTTGGTGACATAAATAATGCACAAGGAATTAGGTACAAGATGGTTCGAGGAATAAGATAAAATTATGTTTAAAGCTGTGTTAGGTTAGGAAATCATTACTATTTTGTTGAATAAATGATGATATTTCAACCGACGAAACAGTGTTTCAAGACTTATAGATAATTTTTGTTGACATTATAACTTGCTTACGGATTATTTAAGGTCTGTTATTTCATTAATTGTAGTCATTTGCCATTTATGACTTAGCATTTTCTAAGCAACCACTATTATTAATCACTTACCTCTTTCAACTGGCAGCTTGAAACTTCCTCCTTGTAACTTACACTATCTACTTAAACTCATCACTTACAAGTACCACTAACTACTTACTGCTTTCCATTTACACATATTTCGAATAAATACTTGCCACATACCATAACCACTTATTAACGACTAAGTACTTACTACTTGCACTTTCAACTAACTTCTTACTGCTTACCACCAACCATTACCATTTTTCACTTAACATTTGACTTACTTTTTAACTTCTCTTTAACCACTTACTTTAATTACAAACCACTTTTTTTATTTTTTTTTTATTTTTTTTTAAGGAATCCTGTGCGGAAGGGCTCCCCAATTCTTGAGAGTCTTGGGGGTCTATGTCACCCTGGAAGGGTGCCGCAGAGGTGTTGCTTGAGTTCTTGGTTCTGTCGTGAGGCGCTGCAAGGAAGTGGTGATTGATGTTGGTTTTGAATAAAACCGCATTAAATTGGGAAGGGAACACAGACTAACACTTAACACTAACCACTTCCACTTACCACTAATCACTAAAAAATTATAATTTCCATTAAATACCAACTACTAAGCTTGTACTACTAAATGCTTATCACTAACTACTTACACTTATCACTTACCACTAACCCCTTACACTAATCATTATAACCACTTACACTAATCACTTACCACTAACCAATAACCAATAATCACTAACCACTTAAACTTTCCACTGACTACTTGCCACTTACCACTAAGCAGTAATACAGCTTTAATTAAGCGGGGGGCGGGAAGCGGCGCGGCAGGGGGCCCACCCACTGGCCGCATCTAGCCGCCTCAAAGCCCGCTCGGTCGCCGGAAGGGTCGCACGGGAGACCTCGAAGCCACCCCATTACACACGCACCCTCAAACGGCGCGAAAATACAGTGTAAACAGTTAATACGTCCATATCGAAATAAAATTTAAAAAAAGTTTTGTAAAAAAAAAAAGTGGTAACAATAAAGTGACGCACAATAATTTTATGAGAGTTGTTTCAAGTATAAAATGTTGGTCGGTTGTTTATGAATAGAAAAAAGTTTTACGCGAGTTTAATTATTTTTTTAATATACGATAAATTATAAAACAAGGTGAGGAGAAGTTTGTTAATCGTTTTTATAGAAAGTTTTTAATTTTTTTTTTCATTGATTTTGTTATTTTTAGTGGCATATTATTTCATGTAACTTTGAAACCCATAATGACTTTCATAATGACATCTAAAAGCTGAAAAAATATATTTTAATCACGCTGAAGTATATTTGTTTAAATGAATTTTTTTCATAAAGTTTTTGGGTGTTTTATTTGATGAAAGTACAAATTTTTCAACCCTTTTTCATTTACGTTGATAAGCTATAATATAAAATAAATAAATAAAATAAGCATTTAATATCATATTTAATGCATGCACACAAACAGACGCTTCCAAGTTCACGTTTACATATGCTGCATGTGTCCTTGCAAAATAAAAACTCAAATCTCATAAATAAACATAAACCATGAACTCATCGCCGTCCTTTTTTGAAACAGGGGTGACATTTCCAAAGTGAACCACATTTTTTCGTATGATAAGTAGGAAATATAAGTCAAGAAAGAAAATTATATATTTTTTAACTTTAAAAATTGTAAATATACCTGCCTAACTAAGATTATAGATTGCAGACTGAGTTATTTAAAATGATATGTAAAAAATGGTTCACTTTGCCAATATCATCCCTGTATCAGAAAAGGTCGGTATTAGTTGTAGGGCTTATGTTCTTTTATTTTATTATTATAGGTTTGGATTTTATTTGTAAGTACACATTCAGCATTTGTAAGCGCAAACTACACGTGTTTGTTTGTGGGCATGCATTTGATATGATGCTTTAAATGTTAACATTTCTTTGCAACTTAGATTATAGATATTCTTTGTGGACGTGCAAGTGAGGTATTCGCATAAATTAAAATTTTATTACAAAACCTCATTATCAGCAAAAAAAACTCCTCAATGTCATGTTCATCGTACTTAAGAAAATTACCAATTTAGCGTGCTTCTAGAGAGGTTTAGTAAGAGATTAAAAATATTGATTATAAATTCATTTTTTAAAAGCCATTGTTGTCTCAATCACGCAACGATGACGCTTTGTCTAAATATTTGGAATTTATGCGTCACAAAGCGAATTCAATAAAAGTATTAAAAAAAATCTATTTCATTAAAAAAAAATTCATGATAATGTACTCATAAAAACCGTTTAAATAACCACTTCAAGTTTATACAAAAAATGGTGGAGATTTAATCTTTCTAGGAAGAGATTTGTACTAAAATGATTCACGTTTTGAGTACAATTTTTTCAACACCATAATGTCATAGATTTCCCTCACAAGTCATGAAAAGGTTTCCTCGTAGATCGTACACTAACTAGTAATATTATTCTTAGTGTATTTTAGAATTTTTTAAATTAAGAGAAGGTTTCGTAAACATTATTTTACAAAGATATGATGGAAGAAAAACACCCTTAAAGAGAGATTTAGTTTTCATTCGTGACTAAAGGTTGGTATGTGGCTGACCACCCATGCTGTAGAAAATGGTTCACTTTGCCAATGTCACCCCGGTTTTAGGGATGGTCGGCAAGAATTGCAGGGTGTATGCTCATCTGTGGTTTGCGTTTTTATCACCCTCTTTTGACACCCTCGGTGGGAGTACCAGCTCGAAGCTGTTGGCGTAAGGCCGGCCTGAAAAAATGAATAGGTTCCACTCGCCACATAACCCTTTGGGGATACCGCGGTAAGAAGTTATACTATTTGTGTAGCTTAGTTGTAAATTTTACTTACACGATAGAGGTGAGTTTATGGAATGTTTTATACTTGGAGTGCAGTGTAGGTATTCATTCGGTGCTATTCTTAGGCATTTTAGTCGTCCGTTGAGCCCATGCTTTGACAAACTAATGATGCGTTTATATACCTGTCAATCCAAAATGGACGCAATTGAACAGCTGATTAGTCTTCATACAAGTATTACCAATATTCGGTAGGTAAGAACGCCCGTAGTGATGAGACTTCCAGCCCAGGCATCATTAGTTTGTCAAAGCGTGGCCTCAACGGACGACCAACATGTCGAAGAATAGCACTGTTGGGTATTAACATATCTTTGTAATTTCTGACAAAAGCCATGTCATATTTCACAGTGAATCATAAAGCTTGATTACTCAGAGCTGGCATGTACTAGCTAGATACCATATACTGTACAGCCCCGTACATTATTTCCTTCTGTACGACTAACTTTATGGATAAATGATTGTAATGAGTCCACAATTTGCGACGCTGCCTGGATGGGCCATCACGCGACTAGCGACACTGCTCCAAGCAATGCCGCATTCAACCAATGTGAGGGCGAACCCAACAAGAAAGAGAGTTCTACTCCGTTACTTATTTTCCAGTTAATCCACATTGCTTCAGTATCCTTTAAAGAAACCTCTATTAATCTTCAATGCAGTCTTGTTTCACAATGTTTGAATCACATAGTCAGTGAGAAGCAGTGTACATATGTAAGATGGACAAGACAGGCGTTAGTCAAAAATACCATAATTGAGGGGATGACTCAGGAGTCATACCCACGAAGACGACCATGCTCTCCAAGATATCACCTTAAAGATATTTTGGGAATAAAACAAATCACACAGAAGAGTAGGTACCTATATTGAAATTTGATGGTCTTAAACAATAAAACCCTTGATATCAGAGTCCAAATGGCGGCGCATAGACCTTTTGCAGGTGTCATCAAGATTTCCTTTAAAAATGTGTGCTACAAACATAAAGCGGACACGAAAACCTCCGCGGCATATCTTCTCGATAACCAGCCTTGTGTTAGTGTTTCTAATGTTTCCCGTTCTTGAAAACGAAACATCGGCAAAATAAAAAGTTGCGAATTAAACACAGTTTAATTAACGTGCAAGAGTTAAAGAAAAACCTGTTCATTAATGCATGGGAGTTCCTTGTTGTAGTTGTTCCTTAACTTATAGGTTGATATGCGGCTGACCACCCATGCTGTAAAAATGGTTTACTTTGCCAATGTCACCCCTGTCTCAGGGAAGGACGGCAAGAGTTGCAGGGTGTATGTCCATTTGAGATTTGGTTTTTATGTTGTAGGTTCACGTGAGGCATGTGCAAGCGCGAACTTGTATGTGTCTGGTTGTGAGAATGCATGTAATGTGAATCTCCAATGTAACATTTATTTGCAACTTAGATTAGATTAGATTAGATGGGAGTCTTACACGGCCGATGGTTGACAATGTTTCAAGAACTAATCATATCGTCATACGCTGAAGAAGCTCATCGCAGACATCGGTAGAACGTCCAAAAGCTTCATTTACGATGGGCCACAGAAACAGATTTCGAAAAGCAGCTCTCGGCAGTTTTCTATTGGGGGACAGGATAAAACAGCACAGTGACAAAACTACACATGACAGAACATCACAATGAGAATACACTACACGACTAAACATCACATACCTAAAACGGAACATACCATAAACGGTACATGACTAAACATATTATTCTGTTTTAGGTATGTGATGCTTTGTCATGTGATGTTTTGTCATAGTGATGTTCTATCATGTGTCGTTATGTTATTGTGTTCTACCATGGAAACCTTAATTAGTGTCAGCAGTGAGCTAAAACTCCCTGAACATATTTCATGAAAATGAAAGCAAAAGACAACGCGTCTTTTCAATCCAGTTATTTTCGGATCTGTCCTCGGATGCGAAACATATTTCAGGACAGAAGTTATGAATATGATGTACCGTTGCGTGCAGATTTTCCCCCCAAAACTGTGGCTTAGCGGACATTTTCCCCGCGTTAAATTTTAATATCGCAGACAAGGCTTCGAACCCGTGTGAGGCTTAGCATAATCACGGCTTACGAACTCGTCCCTCAGTGCTTGTTTGTCTTATGTCCATCAGACGTAATTTCACATAAACAATTTTTCCATGTGCAGTGTGCACTGGACCAATGTGTCTTGTGTAAACTGAAAATTGATTTAAATAATATTTCAAACAAATGTTAAAATTAAAAATTAAAAATTAAAAAACAATTTGTATATGGTTACGGGGCGACTAAAATTAATTAATGTACGACCGGTTTCGGAACCAATGTTTCCATCGTCAGGTACAAAATATGTATTATACATATATGTTTTTTTAATTTTTTTTAATTTTTGCAACATATTAAATCAATATTACAAAATAGTAATATTTTGTACCTGACGATGGAAACATTGTTTCCGAAACCGGTCGTACATTAATAAATTTTACTCGCCCCGTAACCATATACAAATTGTTTTTGATTTTCAATTTTAATGTTTTAAAAATGAAAGGTCTCATCAATTAATGATATTTCAGACAACTCGACCGGTCCGTAGTCTAGTGGTTAACACGTTTGACTCCCAAATGGTTGGTTGTGGGTTCGAATCCCGGCGGACCAAAAAATATACCATTTATATTTTCAAATATGCTCTTCGCTGGGTAAAAAAATCATAAACCTTTACCAAAGACCGGTCACTAAAGATCCATCCAGCCTTACAGCAACTGGATCTTCCTTGAGAGTTGGCGCTTTCTACAGCGACGGTCAAGCTCGCAGAGGGCTCTTGAGGTGTGATACACACAAAAACAGCGATCACCAAATAAATCATCCTAATAGCATTATTATCAACTCTCACATTTTCGTGTTTTTTTAGCTTATATTGTGTAGAATGTGATTTTTAAGACAATTTCATTGAAAGGTCATCTTTGAATCAAATGGTGGATAAGCCAAACAAGAACTGGGGGAATGAGTTGCCAGCCCGAAAATAAAACCATGATTAATGTACCCTTAATTATTATCGTGGTGGGTTTCAAATGTTGTCCACTCGTTTTCTCTTGACACTTTTTTTTAACGATAAACCTACATAATTATGTTAACTGTCAGAATGGAAAACTAAATCTGACTTCAGATCTATTTTTTACAATAAAAACTTTATGCGATTAAACCAAATTTTCCTCTAATATCGTTTGCAGAATTTTCTGTTGTTTATTTTATCGTTACTTTAAATCAAAATGTAATTGCCTCGTAGCTTTGCTATATTTTGTCTGGATTTTTGTGGGTACAAAGACTTCAAATACTCTAAAATAAAATATAAAAAGTCCCTTGTTATCGGGAATCTAAATTATTATGATAATTAAATTAGTAAAGAGAAATGCAATTCCCCTACCCTATTTTTACTGGTATCATCTATAATATATATCATCACTAAATTATTCATAATTTTTCTTTCAATGAATTATGAATAAACTACCATGTAATGACATCTGATCGATCCGTAGTTCAGTGGTAAAACTTCGGACTCGTAAATGGAAGGTTGTGGGTTCGTATACCGGCGGATCACAAAAAAATGCCATTTATATTTTCAAATTTGCTCTTCGCTGGGTTGAAAAATTCATAAACCTTTACCAAAGATCGGAAAGGTCCATCCAGTCTTACAGCAATGGGTCTTGCTTGAGAATTGGTGCATTGTAGCGACGACCAAGTTCGTAAAAGTCTGGTCGATCATTCAGTTGGTAGAATGCTTGCATTCTTTGCTGAGTGCAAAGGCTCGATCCCCCCCGAGGGTGTCAGAAATGATTTAACGTTTCGGTGTCTATTTCAAACACAAAATAAATACCGGCAAGACTCAGCCTTCACAAGAAATGACAACCAGCCCCCCACCTGGGAAACCTCCACTTTAACTGAAAATGTTTGACGTGAGGCCGGCCACCCCCACCCATAAAAAAAAAACGAATCGCCACAAGCGATCCCTTCGGTGATAACGCAGACAAGAAGTTGCACTTTTTTTTTGTAAATAGATTTGTGAAAAGGAATGCAATTTACAAACATACTTTGCCTGGCCAGTTGTCTCCATGCAAAAGCAGAAGCTTGTATGCATGCAATGGCATCTGTTGAACCAGGGTCGAAGTTATGGTTTGTTGCATAATGTTTCTCCTTTCATTTTGACCATTTCCTTTTAGTAACTTCACGGTTGTAACCTTCGCAAACAAATGCAGAACATTTGCGTAATTTTACGTAAATATTATATAACCTTCTTTAGTGTTGCGCAATAAGTGTCAATGGGAATAAATATTGAAGAAAATAATTCTCTGCGTACGTAGAACAACGATAGTGCAGAAAAACCGACTGTTAATTCTCACGGTACAATGTCGCCTGCTAAAAGTTATTTATATTGATAGAAATATACATTATGAAAGAATTATCTGCATAATTCACGTAAAATTATGTAATTTTTGTGAACAAGTGAAGTTGCTTAAAGCTAAAGTTTTTATTTTTATTTAAGAAATGAGTTATGCACATTTGTAAATGTAAAAAAGTGCCATGTTTCTAGGGCATACTCTTAATAATAATTTGTTATTAGAATTGGAATCGGTATGATGGCCATGAAAGTCAAAGGACTGATCTTTCTAGCGTATTTGGAATATAATAACGTTGGTTCGATCCCCGCTTGGGCCATTTAACCATAACTTTGATCCTCGTTCAACAGATGTCATTGGGTAGTTATTGATTAATAATTCATTAAAATATACAAGAATAAATTATTAATTGATGATATTATTACATGGTTCTGGCCAGGCAGAATGGGTTTGTGAATTGCATTCCTCTTCACGAATCTAAAAAACAAAGTCGAGATCTGCAAGGTGTTTTTCAAAACTACCTCTGACATGAATTATAAACTAGTATTTATTGTAAGTATAGATTCGTTTTATTGTCTTTTGGTTGAGCTGTGTTTCCTTTTGTTCTAGTGGCTTCCTGAACCTTAGACCAAGAGTTTTGTAAGTGGTGCACAAGAACCTTTCCCCAGTCAGCTGGTATAACCTCCCTGTTACAATGCTCTACGCCAGTTGGAGACACGCGCGAGGGTCTACGACGGATCGTAGAGAGGCAGACATGTGAGGCAGGTGGACCCGCCTCGGTGGAAGAAGAACTCCTGAAGGCTGAAGATGACCTGCGGAAAGGCTACGCGATCTGCGTGCCACTGGGCACTCATTATCTTCCTCTGGTATGGACCAAACTTTGTTCTTTTTGCTATTATATTCTTCACGCTACCCGTAATCTAGCAACAATCCCACAAGAAGTGCCACCCGAGGTATTTTACTAGTTTCAGTAACATCGAATCATTCACTTTTAAAATCATAGGCACGCCGCTGACCCAGAGGTTCTTGTTTTGTCATGGCGTTGCTTTTACTTCACAGGAAGGCCTACCGCCACTTAAGAAAATATATAGCTTTGTATGAGCGTCCATGTGCTATGGGTCCCTCTAACATACATACAGAACGGGTATGAGGAGGATTTGAGCATACGTTAAAGGATTCTTTTTACCTCGTAAGCACCACGACTCATATAGATCTCTGACCTGGATGAACTTTCTCTTTTATTTCTTCTTGAGTCTATGGTCGCAAATTTCCTACTGAGCTGATTGAAGGTCAACAAACATTATTTTTTTAAGGATGGACAATCGTTTCGGTGACAAAAAATGCGATGCTATACCTGTTTTTACTTACATAACCTCAAATCCTTCCTTTTACGAGTCCAAAGCGTTAACCACTACACCGGACAAAATAAAAACTAATTTAATTTCAGCAGAGGCAAAACCACATATAAATTTTATACTTATAGCGTTATGACATTATTTCGATTTTATTTTACCTGAAATGATTTAAAACACCATAAAGATAAATAAATTGTGTGAAGTTTGCAAGAATAGGAAAAAAGTAGTCTAATCTGCGGAGGCTATGGCTACCTCTACCGGAATGGTGACAAAGCTACAGTTACAGGGTGTCTTGAACGCAAGCTAGATAATATATGTTTGTACATTAGCACAGTTTTAACCGATGAATTAAAATTCACTCTTCTGAAAATTGAAAAAATCCTGAAACGACTGAAATGTTGGTTGTGTTCAAAACCACCAGGGGTTGAAGTCTCGACGGGCGTCGGTAGATAATAATAATAATAACAGGCTGATTTATTTTAAATTACACATGATAAGAGAGCGCCGTTTTTGTGTGTGTCACACCTCAAGGGCCCTCTCCGATCATGGATAAGACTTTCTAAACAAGTGTGCCTTGAGTGCTCCTCGAAATACACCCACAGATTTGGAGTTCTTCACTCCGGGTGGCAGTCTGTTCCACTCCACCGGCCCCGCAACACGGAAAGCGCGGTCTCCGAAGTTTGTACGAATCTGACGGCGCGGCTGAACCAAATTGACTACTCCATCACCCGCAGATCTGAGTGTCTGCCTCCTAACACCCATTTCAACAGGTGAAATCATATCAGCCAGATAAGGTGGGGCCAAGCCATTGATGGCTTTATATACCATTAAACAAACACGGAAGACCACCCTCTCCGGGAAACGAAGCCAATGAAGTTTTTTTAACAGCGGGGTGATGTGAGCGAATTTGGGAATCCCGAATATGAGTCTTGCTGCCGAATTCAACACAAGATCTTACCGTATCTATTTGGAGATAGATATGGCGGTGCCTGAACAGCTGATCGCTGTTCCATATACACTGTATCAGCAGTTGAAGCGCCGCCATCCTTTTATTCTGTCCTATCTTCAAACAGATACGGTTACATCTACCAACAGACGTCGAGACTTCCAATCCACGTTTTGTTGCTAATTTTTTTCACGTTTTAAGGTTTTTGAAAAAATACGTTTGTATTGAATAGAAATTTTCCCACAGCAAAAGCTTCGAAAGCTGAATCATAATGTACTTTTTAAACAGCATAATTCTTGCATTGCGAGGGTCAGTATCGAATCTCAGGGTATGAATAATAAAGTGCATGAAGAGGTCACTAGAATATCAATAAGAAGGCAGAAGTTTAACATTTGCGCGGGAAAGAAATGAATCATTGACTGATGGACTAGAAATTATTTTAACGAAAATGGACATTATAATTATATCCCGTCACCACACACAAGAGCTTAGTCTTTTTTTGGTAAGGTGGCAATGGTAATGGCATTACAAAAAATATAATACTACAATGTTCTAGATTTAATAAAAAAAAATGCATCACGAATGTATTTCAAATAAAAAACAATATCTGTTTCAACTTACTTACGAGAATGGACCGTAGTAAGAAAAAGAACAAAGATCTTCCCTGTGTCGTTTAGTTTTATACAAAAAAACTTGGATGAAACTAAGAAATATTTCCAGAATGTTGGCAGCATTGATATTCTTTTGATCGGTGATTTTGTCAATTTTAAAAGTATAAGGCATTATTTTAAGACAAAATGACATTTTTTATTATTGGGTGTCGAAAAATATAATGGACAAAGCAAGAAAATAGAGACTTTCACGTGTAAGAACATGATTTTTTAAATGTCGTTTTTGACAGGACTGGGGACAACTGTGCTCCAAAGTATGTTTCAATGCCGTAAGCTAGTTTCTACTCCTCTGTATTATAACTCAATGAAATGAACTTATTCAAGCGCGCTGGAAGTACTTGTATTTGATATTGAA
This sequence comes from Agapetus fuscipes, assembly GCA_951799405.1. Lineage (NCBI taxonomy): Eukaryota > Metazoa > Arthropoda > Insecta > Trichoptera > Glossosomatidae > Agapetus > Agapetus fuscipes. Next base: position 3,289,030 of record OX637347.1, on the reverse strand, counting down.
CCAGGTTGATGTGATGAATTATAAATAATGTTAAGTAGGAAGAAATAGTTGCGTGGAATACCTACATTTTTGGTGCACGGCTGGGTCAACCTTTTTAACCGGCTTCGATGTTTAAATGGTAGATTCAAAATAGAACAATAAGGTCTGGTATTTTCACCGTTAGCAAAGCGACTTAATACAAAATGAAAAGGACGCACTTATGTCAATCGTGTAGGTAGTATTTTTATCAATTTAAAGTAATGGAGTTATCTCATATGTAGGTACATTGATTTTTAAAGTCACATATTATGCTAACTTTGAAAATACCGCACCTAAGTACCCTAGTGGTCTTTAAGTGGTCTTTAGGTCTATCATCTTTTATCTAAGTGTAATGCCTACAATAAATTTAATCGTTTTTTTTTATTTCACATTTATTAAATATACAAAAAAAAATCTAGGTTTCGATATCGCGAAGAAAAGGGAGGGATGCATTCACAGTAAGTTTGAGGGAGATAATGTCAATCTGAGAAGAGTTCATGATAGGTTTGTGTTTGCGTGCGTACATTGTTTGAAATATCGAAGAACAATGGAGCGACACAGATTCTCTCCTAGTTTCTCTCCGTTCTCTCGAGTTTCAAAGCTAACAACTTTCTGGAAATATTTCGTAGTTTTTTGTTGTTGTTTACAACGAAATGAAGCAGTGCAAGTCTTTGTTCTCTTTCTAACTAAGGACGATTTGAGATTAAGTAAGTTCAAACCACAGATCACGGAATGTTCAAACGGATATTGTGTAGTTTTTGGTCAAATAGTCTTAACTCCACATATAGCTCCCCCAGTTCTTGTTTATCGTTTAGACCAATTCTGTTAAACGTGACTTTTTAATGCAGTTGTCTTAAGAATCAAATTCTACACAATCTGAGCTAAGAATAAACGTAAAACTCGATAATGTGAGAGTTGTTTTAAATATTTTTAAAATCAATTTCCTATTTTCATAAGACACATTGGTCCAGTACACATGCAAACATTGCTCATGGAAAATTAGCTGAATCGTCTATACGGTAAACAAGAACTAAAGCAGCGATATATCATAACGCCCCCTCAGTGGTTGTTTGGCTCATTTGATTTAAAAATAACCTTGAAATCCATGAAATTATCTTAAGAATCACATTCTACGTATACATAATCTGAGTTTAAAAATAATCAAGAACACGATTACGTGAGAGGTGTTTTAAGTATTTTTTTAAAATAATTTTCAGTTTTCATAAAGCACATTGGTCCAGTACACAAATAAACATAGCTCATGTGAAATTACCTCTGATGGATATAAGACAAACAAGCACTGAGGGGACGATAAGTCAATGTGACAAAGTGACGTCACTTTCCACTTGATTTTTAAATGTAGGTACACTGTACAGTCTCCATTATATAAGGGCGTATATATTTCATAAGAGCTTAAAAAATACTTATTATTATTATTATTTAGTTGCATAATTTTACTCAATAAGTGAAGCTTTTTATTCATATCGTATTGCCGGGTCATAACTTCAGTCCACTGGCTGTGAAAAATATCGACGGTTAAAAGGAAGTAGGGCATAAGCGACGTTTTGGTCAAAATGAGTTATTATCTTATCTTACTTAAAATTTTTCGCTCGTTCTAATGCGCTAACTTCCATAGCTCTACGATGATTTTTGTTGTTTATGCCCTAGTAAACAACTGCGTTTTCGAAGTATGGTTTTGGTGTAACCGAACAAATGTGGCCTTTTTTTGTCCTAAAGGCGGTTGTGACATAAAAAAATCGTAAAACCACATTCATAGGAATGCCAATAAATGCCTTTATTTTTTTTAATTTTAGAGCTGTTTTGATTTTAACGATGTGATAAAAAATAAAAAAGTTATGACATTTTTCTGCAATGTCAAACTTTAAACTTCTCTCCTGAACAATTTAGTTTTTATATTTTGTATTGTTTGTGTATTAACACTGTGAAAATTCATACTGTTATAGTTTAAAAAATTTTGAGGAATTCAAAAACACTGTTTATTTTCACATGAATGTATTTAAAAAGATTACAATCTTTAGAGTAAGTTACTAACGTTTTCGACCTAGAAGGTCATCATCAGGTGATACCTGATGATGACCAGGTGATACCTGATGATGACCAGGTGATACCTGATGAAGGTCATCATCAGGTGATACCTGATGATGACCTTCTAGGTCGAAAACGTTAGTAACTTACTCTAAAGATTGTAATCTTTTTAAATATATTCATGTGAAAATAAACAGTGTTTTTGAATTCCTCAAAAATTTTTAAACTATAATTTAGTTTTTCATTTATGCCCTACTGCCTTTTAACCGTCGATATAATGCCGCCATTGGAAGTGTCGTAATCAATATCATAGTAATAATAATAAAAAATGGCCGTGATATTTATTTAATGCAGCGCTAAGCTATGGCAAATAATTGTATAGAATTTAATTTGCATCATGTATAGTTTTTCAAGAAAAAATAAAGGTACCTACAATCCTCGACCGTATACAATCCTTAAAGCCCGTACAAATGTATACATTAAAATCTATAGCATATAATTTAAGTTGCAAATATATATAAACATTTAAGAGCATACTGCGTGCCCGCAAGTAAACACCTGTGATGTCGAGCTCATACATGCCGCATGTGTACGTATAAAACAAAATAAAAAATTCAATCTAAAATGAACAAAAGCTGTGCAACTTTTTGCCATCCGCTTCCCTGAAAACACGAGTTGCATTGGCAAAGTTAACCCAGTTTTAACAATCAGTGGAATCAGCCTAGTACCAACATATTAGTCAAAGAACCTGTCTCAAAGCAAGGAAATTATTTATAGTACTTGTAAAAACTTATTTAAATGTACTATAAGGTTGGTGTGAGACTGACCACCCAAACTGTACAAAAATTTTCACTTTGACAATGTCACTCATGTTTCAGGGAAGGTCGGCAAAAGTTACAGGGTGTATAAGAAATGGCGGCCGTAAAAATCGCTCAATAACTTGACAATGACTATATTAAAATAACCTCCAACGTGAAAGTGAAGTACGTAAAGCAACCATAGTAATCTTTTCAGGAGCTTCGTTGACTCGGAAGCACGGAGTACCTACTAGACTGGGCATTTACGATTTTGGAATACCACCATTCAGCCTTAATGGGTGACAGTGTAGAACGGCTCAGTAACAAAACGACACACGACATAATGACACATGATAGAACGACACATGACAGAACAATATATGACAGAACAACATATGAAAGAACAACACATGACAGAGCATCACAATGACAGTACATCACATGAGAAAACATCACATACCTAAAACAGAACATAACATAAACGGCACATGATTTTTTTTATTTTTTTTAAATAGATTTGTGAAGAAGAATACCATTCACCAATCTATTTTGCCTGTAACTGTAACTGTAACTCTGTCGCCATTCCGCTAGGGGTGGCCAGAGCCTCTGCAGAGTTGCCTCCATTTTTTCCTATCCTTACATACCTCTTTCAATTCATTCATATCCATCACCTTTTTCATGCATTTTCTTCTTTTACGCTCACTTTGTATATCCCATTCTTTCACAATCTCCTCAATCTGATCACTCCATACTTTTCTCGGTCGTCCCTTCCCTCTTTTTCCTTTCACACTTTCTTTGTATACATACTTTGTCAGTCTATCATCGTTCATTCTTTCCACATGCCCAAACCATCTCATCACATTCTTTTGTACCTTAACTTTCACATCCTCTTTCAAATTACATTCTTTTTTTACCCATTCATTCCTAACTCTATCCCTCAGAGTTTTTCCTGTCATGCTTCTCAAATGCTTCATTTCCACCGTACATACTTTACTCATTTCGCTATCATTCACTGTCCATGCTTCACTTCCATACATCAAAGTCGGTAACAATATGCCATTGTGTACCGCCATTCTCAGATCCATCGTCAATCGCTTGTTCTTTGCTATTCTTCCTATTGCACCGACCACTTGCTTGCCCTTACACATCCTATTCTCAAGTTCTCTTGTCATCTTTCCATTCTTCTCGAACATACTTCCCAAGTATCTAAATTCATCCACAATTTCAACTTTCGTACCATTCAACATGAGCGTGCATTCTTCATTTTCATCCATTCTGTCAAAAATCAGTACTTTCGTCTTACTTGCATTAATTTTCAACTTGTTCACACACAGAGCATGGTTCAGACTAGAGAGCATTGCCTGAAGTTCCGCTGCTGAATCAGCAATTAATACTGCGTCATCAGCATAAAGCAGAACTCCGACTTTTCTCTCTCCAATCTGTATGCCATGCCCTTCCAGATTCGCTTGTTTAACACAATGATCCATGATTATATTGAATAACCATGGGCTCATTATGCAACCCTGTCTCACACCCTTGTACACATTAAAATACTCGCTGTATTCTCCATCCACCCTGACACACGCCCTGCTATTAAGATAGATGGCGCGTATCGCGTTCAGAAGTGCTTTGTTCACACCATACCTCTCAAGCACACACCACATCATACTTCTATCCACCGAGTCGAAGGCTTTCTCAAGATCTACGAAAGCCGCGTAGACCTTTTTATTTACGGCTAGCTGTTTTTCGACTATCTGTCGAAGCGCGAATATCTGGTCTACGCAACCTCTTTCCGGCATAAAGCCAGATTGTATATCTGAGACCTTCTCCTGGGTGGATAATCTTACCCTATGGATAAGAATCTTGCATAGCACTTTACCTGGCACACTAAGAAGGCTAATCGGTCTGAAGTTACGGCAGTCTTTTTTTAGCCTGGCTAGTTGTATTCATGCAAAAGCAGAAGCTTGTGTGCATGCAATGACATCTGTTGAACCAGCGTTCTTCTATTCCAAATACGCTGGTTAAGAATAGCGACTTGACGCCTCGGCCATAACATCGACAAAACAATTAAAACATGAAACATGCAAAAACACCTTTCAAAAGAATACTTTCCTATGATGTTTTGTCATATGTCGTTATGTCATGTGTCGTTCTGTCATGTGTCGTTATGTCATGTGTCGTTATGCCATTTTTCCTTATATCATGTCTCGTTATGTCACGTGTGAACATGAAAAAACAAAACATGTTTTGTTACAGTGATGCTTTGTCATGTGTCGTTATGTCATGTGTCGCTCTGTCATGTGTCGTTATGTCATGTGTCGTTGTGTCATTTTTCCTTATGTCATGTCTCGTTATGTCATGTGTGAACATGAACAAAACATATTTCAAAAGAATACTTTTCTATGATGTTTTGTTACAGTGATGTTTTGTCATGTGTCGCTATGTCATGTGTCGTTTAGTCACTGTGTCGTTCTATCATGGAACCGCATTAATGTACTTCCGAGGTTTTACGACGTAGCGATAGAGTGCTACAATTATTTCCAGCCCCCTGACCCGGGCCTGCCTATTTTTGAATAAATATTGCCGACTTGCGTGCTTTCTTTTCTGGCCATAAAACCAGCCACATCCTCGGACGTCATTTCCCATTTTTCTCTTTGCATTTGCGCCGGCAGAGGATTTTTCAGTGTATCGTCCCCTTAGTGCTTGTTTGTCTTATGTCCATCAGAGGTAATTTCACATGAAGACTACAGGGGAAGAACAAGGAATGCCAGTTGAAGAACATTTGAGTAAAATAAAAATTACAAATTTGAATGTCTGAATTTCTCATGATTATTGCCTGTCACAAAGAACCGGAAATATCGAGCTGTTGTCGCTGCATTACAAATTTTGCAGAGCTTTAGATACACACAGAAACCACTAGATAGCATTAGTAGATTATTTTCTAATTTTGGCTGACATTCCTTGTTTATCCCCTGAAGTCTTCAAATGAGCATAAAATGTGTACGTCATCATATCAACGGCTAAAAATCAGTAGGGCATAAGCGACATAAACTAAATTGTTCAGCACAGCAGTTTAAAGTTTGAGGTTGCAGAAAAATGGCATAACTTTTTTAATTTTCATCATATCGTAAAAATATAATAAAACTCAATTAACAAAATAAAGGCATCTATTGGCATTCCTATCAATGTGGTTTTGCGATGTTTTACGATTATTTTGTCACAAGCGCCTTAAGGACAAAAAAGGCCAAAATCTTGTTGGTTACACCAAAACCATACTTTGAAAACACAGTTGTTTGCTTCAGCATAAACAACACAAAAATCATCGCAGAGCTATTGGAGTTAGCGCATTAAAAAAAGCGGAAAATTTCGATTAGGATAGCATTTATAACTCATTTTTGACCAAAATGTCGCTACTGCCTTTTAACCGTCGATATGCGCACTGGACCAATGTGTCTCATGAATGCTGGAAATTTAATTTAAGAATATTTAAAACAACTCTTACATTATGGTTTTTTTCTTGGCTCAGATTGTTTAGAATGTGATTCTTAAGACAATTTCACAGAAAAGTCATACATATTTATACAAGGATAATTTATTTAGAAGGCAGACATAATTAAAGATCGCCGTATTTCTGTGTGTCACACCTCAAGGGCCCTCTCAAATCACGGATAAGATTTTTTGTAAAGATGCATCTTTAGTGCTAGACATCAACAGTTTCTGCCTTCCTCACATTAGGATAATATTGTTTCGATTTTTGGGGTTCGAAAGTCTTTCAATTAACAACACTGGTCTTCTTTTACAGTTATTTATTTTTTCAATTTTTTTTAACAAAGTTTATTTTAACAAAGACAGTCTCGATTATTCCATTACACTTGGTTTGAGTTCACTGGTCGAATTCGTTCGTTGTATGTAAAGCTCACAGATGACTGACCCCTAGTGCAAGCAAATAGCGTCTTATATACTCTTTACAACAGTATTATCTAGAAACTATATTCGCTAGACAGTTCCAGAATTAAGGAAAGATTCAAGTAGGTACGTAGTAATCATTATTTCTAGACGCTTCAAGTACTTTATTTAATTATTCCTACCCACACATACTTATGAGGATTCCTATTACATAGCTATAACTAATACCTATACTTATTTTTTATATTTACATAACAATATAATCTTTGAATCAAATGGTAGATAAACCAAACAAGCAGTGAGGGACGGTATGGCGGTTTGACGAGGGAAATGCATGCAGGCACGATACATGGAATGTAAAAACATTTTCTATTTATAGCCGCTTTTAACACGGCCGTTTATTTGTGTTAAAATGCGCTATTAATAAGTAGGTTGCACTGCATTTAGCACTTGTGCATACCGGCCAACTTGCAGTTTCATTTTTAAAATGCATGTTGGAAAATCGATATTAAAGAATGCATACCTACGAGTTTCCCTGCTTCACAAGGCTTCGTGATAGAGCAACACAGTGAGAAAACGACACATGACAGAACAACACAATGACAGTATAACACATGACAAAGCATCACTATGTCAAAAATCAAAGGAAAGTACATTACGATGTCAAAACATCACAGAAAAGTACATCACAAGACAAAACATCACATACATAAAAAATAATATAGAATAAACGGCATAAATGCTTTGCCAATGTCACTTTTGTTTCAGGGAAGGTCGGCAAGAGTTGCAGGGCTAATGTTCATTTGAGATGGGATTTTATGTTGTAAGTCCACATGCGGCATGTGTAACCGCAAACTTATACGTGTCTATATAATAATAATATATAATATAATATAATCTAAGTTGCAAGGATATATTCATTTAAAGCTCTCAGATGTATGCCCACAAACCAACAAGTGTAGTTCGCGCTTACAAATGCTGAATGTGTACTTACAAATAAAATCCAAACCTCAAATGAACATAAGCCCCACAACTTTTGCCGACCTTCCCTGAAACAGGGGTGACATTGGCAAAGTGAACCATTTTTTACAGTATGGGTGGTCAGCCTCATACCAACCTATAAGTCTGCTTGCGGGAATACATTAAATATGAATCTCAAATGGAATATATCTTTACACCTTAGATTAAAGATTATAGGCCCACGAAAAAACATCTTTTGTTATGTGATGTTTTGTCATATAATGTTTTTTCCCAGTGAAGTTTTGTCTTCGTGATATATTTTCTGTGTTGTTTTGTCATTGTGATGCACTGACATGTGTTGTTATGTAATGTATCGTTATGTCACTGTGCCGTTCTCAGCTGTCACCGCAGCACTGCAGATGAATGTATAATTTCAGTTAGTCGAATATTTCAATTGATGTAATAACACCCCGAGTATATTTTAAACAGTAAGATATTGTTTGACATTTTTCCCAAATCAATTATTATTATTATTGGACACTTTTCTTGCGCCTTCTCATGACCGTCGGTCATCCCAAAGGCGCTTTTAATTCGTCGTCTTAATGCTTGTTTGTCTTATGTCCATCAGAGAAAATTTCACATGAGCAATGTTTGTACGTGTACTGGACCAATGTGTCTTATGAAAACTGGAAATTGATTTAAAATATATGTAAAACAGCTCTCACATTATCAAGTTTTACATTTTTTTCGTAGCTCAGATTGTATAGAATGTGATTCTTAAGGCAATTTCATTGAAAGGTCATCTTTGAATCAAATAGTAAATAAGCCAAACAAGCAATAAGGAGACGGATTGTGGAAAAATTTGTTTTTTTGGGGCCTTTCTGAAATCTGCCGATGTCAATGTCAAATGTAATAAGTTATAGAGACTCTGAAGAGGTTCTGGCCACCCCTAGTGCTCATGCGACAGAATCACAGTTACAGTATTGATTGAGTTGTAGTCAGATAAATGAGATTGCGAATGAATGGAATCTACAGAGTGGAAACAAGAGAAGAGCATGCATGAAAAGAGTGATGAAATTAGATGAGATGAAAGAAGTATGCAAGGACAGAGTCAAGTGGAGGCACTTGTGTGGAGGTACTGGCCACCCCTAGAGGAAAGGCGGCAGGATACAAGACAAGACAAGACAAGACAAGACAAGACGGCCGGATGTTGATTGTTGAGCTACACTGAAGAGCTGCTTTCCGGGATCTGTTGCCGTAGTCCATAGGAACTAAAGCTTTCAAACGTTTCTCCCATGTCTGCGATGGACTTCTTCAGCGTGAATACCTCATAGTTTTATAAGTGTAGTTAATAGAAGTCTCTCTTTCATAATCTCGCATTTTAAGTGTCATCTTTGTCATTTTTATATCCCGAGTCAGCTCCGTATTTCCTCCGGAAACCTCCACTTCAACTGAAGTGGTTGGCGTAAGGTTTTAAGGTCCTCACCTGTTAAAATAAATAGGTCCCGAATTGACACATGCGCAACCCTTTTGGGATAGTGCGGCAAGAAGTTGCACTATGTGTATAGCTTAGTTGCGTTATATTTTGAGTACGCAATACGCGTACGGTGTATTTTTAGACGAAATCAAATTGCGTCCATCTAATATGTAAATGCCCTATTCTACACAAGCACATATTTCAAAAAGTCGTTGGGGGTTAGTTTATAACCATCACAATGCCATTCCTCGTCCCCTCCGGCCAAGATCAATGCCTCGACTTAATCATATTCGCAGCAACGAGCGGCGCGGCGTGAGGAAGGCCTCCACAGCAATAGGTGAAACATCCGGACCCCCGGCCATGAAACTTGCCTACAATTTCCTCTTTGACCGATGCTTCGTCGCGATAAGTCTCCGTAAAGGTCGAAACAGATGAAGACCTGTATATTTGTAGGATATATGTGCATTTGCTTAGTGATGAGAGGTTAGTGATAAGTAGTTAGTGGTTAGCAATTACTAGTTAGTAATAAGTGTTTATTTTAATAAGAGAAAAAACAGATACAGACACAATTAGAAGAGCAAGAGAATTGGATACATATACAGTAAAGTGCCTTCTAAATCTAAGCTGCAAATATATATATCATTTAAGATTCATATTAAACGCATTCCCACAAGCAGACATGTATAATTTCGCGCTAACACACGCATGTGGACCTACAATATAAAAACCCAATCTCAAATGAACATAAGCCCTGCAACTCTTGCCAAACTTCCCTGAACCAGGGTGACATTGGCAAAGTGAATCATTTTTTATAGTATGAGTGGTCAGCCTCAAGAAAAAGTAAAGTAAAGTATACGTTTTATACAATTCTACAATGTAATCCAAGTTGCAAAGCTGTTTTCATGTTTTATGTACGCCCACAAGCAGACAGTGTAATTTCGTGCTTACACATGCTGCAAATGTACTTACAAATTAAAAATCAAACCTCAAATGAACACACCCCTTGCAACTTTTACCGCCCTTCCCTGAAACCAGGGAGACATTGGCAAAAGTGAACCAAGTTTGTCCAGCCCAGGGGGGTCAGTCTATGGTGGTTACTGGTTAGTCGTTAATAGTAAGTGGTAAGTTGGTATTGGTTATTAGTCCAAGGATAGTGCTTTAAAGGTATGTAGACTTTTTTCAATTGTAACTCAGTCATTATGAAAAGAGAGCCGATTGGAAAAATATTATGATTCTGGATAAAAATAAAAGAAGTATGCAAACATCGAATCTGCTTTTTAAACGGTTGAAAAATTCAACTGCCTTTACAAACTGGTCCATAAGGCCTTACAGAAACTGGGTCTTGCTTGAGAATTGGCGTTTTTTTTATAGCGAGTGTCAAGACCGCAGAGAGCTCGCAGAGGAACGCAGAGGGGTGATCCACACAAAAACAGCGCTCTAATCTAATTTAATCTAATTGATATATCGCTGCCTTAGTTCTTGTTTATCGTATATGCCATTGAGAAAATTTGACATGAGCAATGTTTGCATGTGTACTGGACCAATGTGTCTTATGAAAACAAGAAATTTATTTAAAAAATGTTTAAAAGAACTCTCACATTATCGAGTTTTTCTTAGCTCAGATTGTGTAGAATTTGATTCATAAGACAACTGCATGAAAGAGTCATATTTGACAAGATTGGCGTATACGATATACAAGAACTGGGGGAGCGATATATAAGTTGCAAAGATATATAACATTAAAGATTCACATTACATGCATTCTCACAAGAAGACACGCACAAGTTCGCGCTTGCGCATGCCGCATGTGAACCCTGCAACTCCTTCCGACCTTCCCTGAAACAGAGGTGACATTGGCAAAGTGAAGCATTTTCTACAGCATGGGTGATCAGTCGCATACCAACCTATAAGTCAAGGAGTATACAGAACAAATAACATTTTAGACATAAACAAATGGATAAACAATAAAATCAAATACAAAATTCAAAATTCTAATTTAAAATTTTGAAAACTTGAGAAACCCTAGCCCTAGCCACCAGCATTACAGATCAACCGCCATTTTTTTCTGTCCTTACATGCTTCTTTCATTTCCTCCAGAGAATCTTCTTCATACGGGCTCTCCTTTTTTATGACTCTGGATACTCCATTCATTCGCAAGTTCAGAAATTTGGTCTATCCATACTGTTACGAATTTAGGGTTCAACAGTCTTTCAATTAAAAATACTGGTCTTCTTATACAGTTGTTTATTTTACACTTTTAATAACTTATTTGCACAAAGATATTCTCGATTATTCCGTTACACTTGGTTTTTGTTCACTGGTTTTGGTTCAATGTATATGGTTGTAAAGCTTGTAGAATACTGGCTCTGCAAGCAACTCACCCCCTTCTTATACTCTTTAAAACAGTACAATCTAGGTCTTTATTCGCTAGACAGTTCCAGAAAGGCGTAGTAATCATTATTTCTCGATGCTTCTATTATTCAATGAAGTATTTTTATTCAATGATTCCTACCCACACAATACAATACAGAATTCTTATAACTATAACAAATACCTACTTATTTTAAATATTTATATTTCATATTTACATAACAATACCTTTCTAGGTCTTTCTCTGTGGCTACATAATCCTAATGCATATACTATCGAACTGCTGTCCACTGTCTCGGTGTAAGGCCAAGGAGCGAGTGTGACGTCACTAGTCATGAGTCTCTCAGGTCTTGGACTTATCTTTAATGGCCGTAAATTGACCGGCCGATACATTAAGTAGATAACAGCCGGTGTCCGGGCCGAGACCGCTACACGCGGCTGCTGCAAGACCGAAAATCCGCAATTTACTGGCAAGACCCGACTCTGGAAAAAATGCTACTAATTGCGGCACGCGTTAACTATACTTACTCTTACTAAGCAAGTGCGCACAGACCATGGTCAGTAGAAAAACGCCTCCGACTCGAAACCGAAAAGAAATACGTTCGATTTGAACGGAGCACAGAAAAATGATCATTTCTATAATAATATATAATCAAAGTTGCAAAGATATATTAACATTTAAAATTCATACTAAATGCACATCCACAAAAATACACGTGTAATTTCGCGCTTATGCTGCATGTGAACTTACAACATAAAAATACAATCTCAAATGAACATAAGTCTTGCCGACCTTCCCTGAAACAGGGGTATGAGGCTGACCCCCCATACTGTAAAATATGGTTCACTTTGCCAATGTCACCCCTGTTTCAGGGAAGGTCGGAAAAATTGCAGGGTTATGTTTATTTAAAATTTGGATTTTAATTTGTAACACATGCAGCATTTGTCAGCGAGAACTTACACCTGTCTGTTTGTGGGCATGCAGTTAATGAGAATCTTTATTGTTAACATATATTTGCAGCTTAGATTTTTAGATTATTATAGACATAACGTTTATTTGTTAGGTTTAAGTTAGAATTACGGTCGTTTGCCATTTTGACAATTATATTAATTTTTAAAACTGAACAAATTTCAAAACTTAATTTAAATCGGATATTAACGAACCGTTTAGAGAGAACTTACATCATTCTCGACGTTTCGTCAGCGACGTAGCCGACGTCTTCAGGAGAACATCCTCTCTGCACGACGACTGAGGATGAACTGAATTTGAAAACACTTTGTCACAAATCACTGACTACCTTCGAACGAAGGTAGAAATTATGTTTTGGTCTGTTACATATTTCAATTTCATCTTGTTTGTATTCTACGTCACTAGATGGATATTTAATCAGAGTTGATTCGATAAATTGACATTTAGGCCTTAAATATTAATTCTAAAAATATATACTCGTGAAATATATATATGCTTGTGAATATTACACCTGCAGCATATAAATGTGTGAACCTACATAAAATTAATATTAATAATGGGTCAATTTTAAAGCCAAAACAAAGTTGCTGACTGTAGGTGGAATGCAAAATCAGATGAGAATAGTGATGTCAGGAATACCATTGAAGAACACCAAGGAGTTTGTCTACCTCGGAAGCAAAATAACATGGGACGGTCGGTCTAAGAGCGAGGTCGACTGCCGTATACACCAAGCTAGACTTGCATTCAATAAAAGGACCAAAATAATAAAATCAAATAATATAGACCTGAAACTGAGAGTACCTACTCCTCATCAAGTCCTATGTATGGAGTATCTTGATGTACGGCTGCGAGACATGGTGCCTATCCAAAAGAGATAAACGGAGACTAGAAGCTTTCAAGATGTGGTCATATAGAAGATTACTAGGAATTTCCTGGAGAGAACACACACCAAATGAGGAGGTTCTCCGCAGAATCGAAGGAGGAAGGCATCTGCTCAAGACCTAGTCCAAAAGGCGTGCAAGATGGATCGGCCATGTAATACGACAAGAAGGCCTCTTGCATGCCATAATGGAGGGGATGACTGAGGGAGCCAACTCTAGGGGACGTTCACGCCAAGAATACCGGGAGGACCTGTTGGTGGACGCGCGCTGCTCATCATATCTATAATAATCTATAATCTAAGTTGCAAGGATATATTCATTCAAAGCTCTCAGATGTATGCCCACAAACAAACACGTGTAGTTCGCGCTTACAAATGCTGATTGTGTACTTACAAATAAAATCCAAAGCTCAAATGAACATAAGCCCTGCAACTCTTGCCGACATTCCCTGAAACAGGGGTGACATTGACAAAGTGAACCATTTTTTACAGTATGGGTGGTCAGCCTCATACCAACCTATAAGTCAAAGAATACGAGTAATAAATAACATTTAAGTATAAAAAAACAACAAAACCTTAAAAAGAAATCTATACAAAAAAGTCAAAAATTTCTTATGCAAAAAATGTAGCAAACTAATAAACCAACATTACAAATCAGCATTGCAGATTAGCCGCCACTTCTTCCTGTCCTTGCATACCTACTTCTTTCATTTCATCCAGAGTCATAACCTTTTTCATACAAGCTCTCCTTTTATTGTGACTCTGGATATCCCATTCACTCGCTATTTCGAAAATTTGGTCATGTGCAGACCTTAAAAGAGCCGCACAAGAGAGGGAAGAATGGAGGAGAAGAATGAAAGAAATTGCTGCAAGCCAATCCCAGGATTGAACGAGAGAAGAAGAAGCTACCCCCAGGGGCGCTAAGTGTACCTTTTTGTATAGGTGCATGTGTAGTATACCTCTTATATAAAATGCAACTTAAAATAAATAAATCATCTCCCATATGCAATATTTACATTGTATAATAATTTAACTGGGAAATGGCATTTTGTGAGTTTGATAATATATTTTTAATAAGCCGGGCAAATGACGTATTTCCGTGACCGGGTTTGTTAGTTGCCGCAAAGAAAATAAAATTAAAAGTATAATAGTGAAAATACATACATATAAAGTATCTCTAGTACAAGACTCACCACCTTTTCACACGAGAACCATTCTGTCCGGTTTGTCTATGGATTACCGGAGTGTGAAAGCTTTCATACGGCTTTCATCTATCTAAGCTGCAGAGATAAGGGCTCAAATTAAATGCATGCCCACAGACAGACACATCGCACGCTTAATAATGAAGAGCAATAACTCAAAAAATAAGAATGTTGGGAAATCACGTTTGAAGTTCAGACAACCAGTACAACTTGTATGGGATAAAAAAGGCGACCGATGTTGTATCTCGGTCATATTCGTCCAAATTGAACGGCTGTCGCGTTCTACCTATTCTTCTCGCATTGTTATTGCGTTTTATTACAAAATCTCGATTTTCTCAATTTTTGAGTTATTGTTTTTTATTATTAAGCGTGCAACATGTAGGTTCACGCCTACATATCCTGCATGCGTGCATATACTCGTCTATATATATATATTTTAAATACATTCGTAAAATTTTATTTCTTTAAATCTATTATATCATTGGTTAAATTGTTGTTACTCTATATCTCACCAAAAAGATACTTGGCTCTTGTGTGATGAGGGGAAAAATTAATTAAAAAAACCTCACATGTACATACACCTTGCCACTCCTACCGCTTTTCTCTAAAACCGGGGTGGCATTGACAAAAGTGAACCATTTTATATACAGCACGCAGGGTCAGCCTTATAATTGGAACTAATGATGATGATGAGTTGATGATTTCTTTATAGCGCCGTTTCGTGATGTAGTCACTCCAAGCGCGCTTGTGCAAATGATGCCAGAAATTTGCTCACCACATTGATTCACCACATTAGCATGCATTTTCACATGCAGACACGTACAAGTTCGCGCTTACACATGCCACATGTGAACCTACAACATAAAAAAAAACTAAATCTCAAGTGGACATATGTACCTACACCCTGCAACTCTTGCCGTCCTTTCCTGAAACAGGGGTGACATTGGCAAAGTGAAACATTTTTACAGCATGGAAACATCTTTTTAATTCAATGTGTATAGTTAGCTGAATTGATTTTAAAAGTATTTTGTTGCAGAAAATAACACACAACCCGTTGATTTTATCAGTTTGAAAGCCACATAGTCATAACAGCGCTCTCCATCCAAATTCAGTTTAAGCCGTGTACATCTATACGTCTCCATACGCTTTTAGACGTTTGACTCGGTATAATCCGTAGACAAACCATAAACAATCCGGTTAGAATGCAATGTCGTGTGAAAAGGTTGTTATCGTCATAGCGTTGTTTAAAAAATGTGCTGCAATTAAAACGCTCACTAGAGCTCACAGCGTATTTTTGATACATTTTTGTTGCTACGGTTGAGTTGTAAATTAAAGTTTAGTACTTAGGGGTAGAGACATGGAAAACTATTTTGAAACATGTGACAAATTTTTTTTGGCGGCAAATTTAAAAATCGTGACCTGCCCCAATTAGCGAAAAGAAGAAAGTGGTGTGTTTTTTTGGAATACCAATTAAATTCATAGTGTTACTCTTATCAACGCAATTTCAGACTAATGACTGATATTATAAAGAGTCTTAAAAAATAATGTAACTGTATCGTTGTCACTATTCCACTACGGGCAAAATCAGTACAATAGCTAGATCTTATCTAATCTAAGTTGCAGAGATATGTTACATTGGGAATTCACATTATCATAATAAAAGGAGGACTTGTATGAAAAAGGTTATGACTCTGGATGAAATGAAAGAAGTATGCAAGGACAGGAAGAAGTGGCGGCTAATCTGCAGTGTTGATTTCTAATGTTGGTGTATTCATTTGCTACATTTTTTGCATAGGAAATTTTTGACTTTTTTTGTATAGATTTCTTTGTAAGGTTTTGTTCTTTTTTATATTTAAATGTAATTTATTATTCATATTCCTTGACTTATAGGTTGGTATGAGGCTGACCACCCATACTGTAAAAAATGGTTCACTTTGCCAATGTCACCCCTGTTTCAGGGAAGGTCGGCAAAAGTTGTGGGGCTTATGTTCATTTGAGGTTTGGATTTTATTTGTAAGTACACATTCAGCATTTGTAAGCGCGAACTACACTTGTTGGTTTGTGGGCATACATCTGAGAGCTTTAAATGAATATATCTTTGCAACTTAGATTATAGATTATAGATTATGCATTCTCACAAGCAGACACGTAAAAGTTCTCGCTTGCACATGCCGCATGTGAACCTACAACATTAAAACCCAAATCTCAAATGGGCATACACCCTGCAACTCTTGCCGTCCTTACCTGAAACAGGGGTGACATTGGCGAAGTGAACCATTTTTTACAGCATGGGTGGTCAGCCGCATACCAACCTGTAAGTCAAGGAACTCATATACTTAATAATAATAATACTTATTTAGTAAGCGCTGTTTTTGTGTGAATCCCACCTTAAAAATCTTCGACTAGCTTGATTTTTGCAAAAAAGGGGTCAATTACACAATCAAGACCCAGTTGCTGTAAAGCAGGATAGATCTTTGGTGACCGGTCTTTGGTAAATATTTAATATTTTTTTGCTCCGCCGGGAATCAAACTCAAAAACTTTCGTTTACAAGTCATTAGCGTTAAGCATTAGACTACAGACCGATCAAAATAAGTTAATTTAGCTCGTTTTTGATTGGTTTGTAGTAGGTATCTTTTAAAAGATTCGCAGTGGGTTCGATTCGAGGCGGAGCACAAAAAATATTTAATTTTCAAAGTACGCTCTCCGCTTGGTTCCAAAAAATTCCCTTTACCAAAGATTGGTCAACAAAGGTCTATATAGCCCATAAACAAATTGGGTTTGCTTGAGAATTGGCGCTTTTTCTAACGATGATTGAAATTGAAGAGTTCTTGGATATGATTTTCAAATCAATAAAAAAATATTGCCGGTCGATAGCTCAGTTGGTAGAGTGCTTGCATTCTACCCCGTGAGCTCGGGTTCGAATCCCACCGAGGAGGGTGTCAGAAATGATTTCCTATTTCGGTGTTTATTTCAAACCCCATAATAAAAATACCGGCAAGGTTTACTCAGCCTTCACAAAGAAATGAGTACCAGCCCCCTCGGGAGCTGGGAAACCCTCACTTCAACTGAAGTGGTTGGCGTAAGGCCGGCTCCCTTACCTGTAAAAATAAATAGGTTCAACTCGCCACATGCGACTCCTTCGGGGATAACGCGGCAAGAAGTTACACTATATGTGTAGCTTAGTTGCGTTTTTTTTTTTTTTTATATATCGTTTTGTCAACAGTCCTTACTCCGTTAGAGATGGCCAAAACCTCAAGGGAGATATTTCTATCCCGGAACACTTCCTTTTGATTCATTCATATCCATCAATCTGTATAGTGTATACTCCATTCTTCGGGGATTCCGACCATTCTATCAAAACAATTCTCTCATCTCACCCTTTATTCTTTCTCCAACCCAATTTTATTTCTCGTTCAAATTCCTAACAAAAGCAATGGAGTCAACATTAACTCCATGGCCAATGAATTTATGATGTCACACGGCTGGGTTGCCAGGGACTCGGCAAACTAATATCTTGTTACTTGACTTTTATGTTGGTACGAGACTAATCACTGTTACTATAACAATCAGTTATACTCGCTACTAAGCTACACATATAGTGTAACTTATTGCTTGCGTTATCCCCGAAGGAGTCGCATCTGGTGATTTTTATCAACTATTTATTTTTACGGGTAAGGCGGCCGACCTCACGTCAACCACTTCAGTTGAAGTGGGGTTTACCCATCTCCCGAGGGGGCTGGTTCTCATTTCTTGTGAAGACTGAGTAAACCTTGCCGGTATTTATTTTGGGTTTGAAATAAACACCGAAACGGGAAATCATTTCTGAGACCCTCGGTGGGGATAGAACCCTTGCTCTCGGCATGGAATACAAACATTTTACCAACTGAATCAACCGAAATTTTTACGAGCTTGGTCGTCGCTACAAAGCGTCAATTCTCTGTGTGGGCTTTTGGACCTTTGATAAAGGTATATGCATTTTTAAATCCAGCGAAGAGCATCCTACTTGAAAACATAAATGGTATTTTTTTGTGCTCCGCCGGGATTTGAACTCACAACCTTCCATTTACGCGTCCAATGCGTTACCACTAGACTACGAACCTGAACAAAAATCTAGATTGTCGTCTTTGGCGCTGTACGACTCAATTGTTAATCAACTTTGTGGCATGTCTAAAGGCCGTTTACTTTCGGCAATTCTCTATTTAACAACGCAACTTCTACCTCCAAATGAAAAGCTAGAATGTTCTCCCGCCCTATCTGCGTTACTTCCTCTGCATTAGGTTCTGCTTTATTAAGCACTCGATAAGATTTTTGAGCCACTTTGGAGTTTACGTAGATTAACGCTTTCCGTACTATTTTATCCGGTACACTGGAGTGGGGTGGCAATGGCAATACAATCAACTGCCCCAAAAACCGCTGGCCCAAAGGTGAGAAACAGTTGTGAGATGCCCAAACCATTAGGTTTAAAAATAGCTTTACCTCTGTACTCACTTATTGGTATTGTTAGGAATTACTTGGGTTTAATTTAATAAAACTTCGATTCAAACTATTTTAAACAATTTTTTTTAAGATTCACTCACATATGGTTCACAGTTCGCTCCCCCAGTTCTTGTTTACCGTATACGCCAATCTTGTCAAATATGACTTGTTCATGCAGATGTCTTATGAATCAAATTCTACACAATCTGAGCTAAGAAAACCGTAAAACTCGATAATGTGAGAGTTCTTTTAAATATTTTTTAAATACATTTCTTGTTTTAATAAAACACATTGGTCCAGTACACATGCAAACATTGCTCATGTAAAATTTTCTCAATAGCGTATACGATAAACAAGAACTAAGGCAGCGAGTTATCTTTCTTACTATCTGGCTCAACGGCTCTGGTACTAATGCCCCTTTAAAGCATTTCCATCTCTATTTATAGGTGTATAAGGCATGCTCTGGCATATACCAGACCATGCTAGAATCTTCTCAATTGGAAGCTTCGAGCAAACACTAGTACAACCATCGAAAATTGAGAGTGGCGTAAACGAGAATATGAGAGAAAGTACAAATGATTACAATGAGGCGATTCGGGATGTTTTTATTTGTACAAGTAAGGTGGCCGACCTCACACCAACCCCTTTCAGTTGAAGTGGGGGTTTCCCAGCTCTCGGGGGGCTAGTTCTTATTTCTTAAAATATGAGAGGTATATTTTTTATGCTCCACCGGAATTCGAACCCACAATCTTCTATTTACGAGTCCGAAGTGCTACCACTGGACTACGGACCGGTCATATGGATGTGATCCGTGATGATGGAACTAAAGGAGCGTAGGATAGTGAGAAGACCAAGATTGAAGTGGCAAACTGCCGTGCGGTAGGAGTATGGGACATGTGACAAATTAATTGCTGAGAAAAAAACTAATTTTCAATTTTGTGCAAAGTCCATTTGGACCTTCAAAAATTATGTTACAAAAGCCCATGAAACTATCATGATAATAGACTGCAATCGTAAGAAAGTTAATTTCCAGAAACAAATCAAAGTCACGTATTGTTGACCTTTCATACCATACGGTAGAGGTCAACATGTACTCTATATTATGCAACCCCAAGTATAACGTTTCACTAAAAATGTATTGAATTTCAAACGCTTAATAGAGGCACTGTTTTACTTTCCACACGTTTTGGGTAAAATTATGGTTGAGTTTTAAAGTACAATTTTATACTTGAGGTACTCTGCACCATTGAAATTTACGATACCTTTATGGTGCTTAAGTTTTCACCCCATAGCACCCTGTTTCAACTCGAGACAGTGAAAAGATAGTGGTTGAATGTGCCTCCCCTATAGGGTACTAAACATGTATGTACGTACGTATATGAAGCCATTGCATTGTTCTATCATCAAATACAAAACGGACTCCGAACAAAGCCATGTCCTGCAATATTGTGAAGTCGCTTAGCCGGGTTACTAAGAAGAAGGCAAAAAAATGTTTATTGTCCCATAGAGATAAGACGTTTCCACGCTAAAAAAATATTTTCAACTTGTCTGATTTCGTTCGCGAATTTTTCAACATGGCGGCTCTCAAACAGCTGATTGCTGTACCCACACACTTTAAACGAAAAATATTAATTCAGTGATCTGTTTACGCACAGCCATGTTTTATTGCTTGCTATCTCTAAATAGATACAGTAATATCTAACGATGCAAATTTACTATTTTGTCAAATGGTCTTTATATACTTACTTAATTTCTACAAAAATTGTATGGAGATTACTGGGCAGCGAGATCAGCTGATCACGCGTGGCCATTCTTTATTGCTTTCTATCTACCTGTGTGATTAGAATATATGTCTAGATTTCTACTCCTAAACATTGTATTTAACCAAGCTTTCTTAAGTAACTTTTACACTGTTTTAAGGAATGACGGTAAAAATTGCAAGACCTACGCCTATTTGTGATTTTATTTTTTCTTATTTTGTAATCACACATGCAGAATGTCTTAGCGCGAATCAACACGTGTCTGCTTGTGTGCATACAATTAATATAAATCTTAAGTGTAAATATATCTTAGAAAGTAAGATTTTAGATAGATATTATGTATCTAATTCTAATGACATAAATGTGTGAAGTTCGACGGCCAAGAGATGGATGATACTTCGAATCCATTGAGTTTCCACGGATTAATTTACTAGCAACTCACCTTCAACCTTTACCTTCACTGTCTGTGTCTGAACAAACCACACTGTTCAACTTTTAACCCATAAGACCGCATAGCTGTCTTGAGCCCCTGACCACGATACCTTATCTACACCATGATGAATATGGTGGCAGGATAGAACGGCACAGTGACATAACCACACGTGACAGAACAACTCATGACAGAACGATACATGACAGAAGATCACTATGACAAAACATCACAATGACAGTACAACACACGACAGAACAACACAACAACAGTATATTACATGAAAAAACATCACGATGACTTAGCAACACTAGGACAAAACATCACATACCTAAAACAGAACATACCATAAACGGCACATGAAAAAACACTACGTGACAAAACATCACAATACAGAAAACATCGTAAACAGCATGTCAAAATGTGAGACATGAGAAACAGGAGAAAATGGAACTCATGCATATATTATATTATTTGGTACAACTTGCAAAAAAATGAACGCCTTCGATTATCATTAGAAGATAGAAAAAACTAAGCTGCACATAAAGAGCAACTTCTTACCGCGTTATCTCCGAAGGGGTTCTGTTTATGGTTTTGATGTTGGGTACTTTCCTGTGAGGTCTTATTATATGATGTACTGTTATTGTAATGTTCTGTTATGTGTCGTTTTGTCACTGTGCCATTCTATCATCGAGCCGGCGAATACATGCCCGAGTAAGTGTGCGAGCTCCTATACGTGTTACTGTCCCCACCTTCACCTTGACTCTCCCACCCACTAGTCCGCTCTGCATTGTGTGGAGTGATTACCAATTGAAGCAGCGACTTGCAGCTGAACCGTGTCACGACAAAATGTCCATTGACAGAATGCCCTTCTTCTTCTTCCTCTTGTGCCACTTCTAACGAAGATCGGCAATCATCATAGCTATTATGATTTTTGATGCTGCAGCTCGAAACAGGGACTTGGTGCTTCTGCCGAACCACTGTCGCAGGTTTTTCAGCCACGATGTCCTTCGGCGTCCCTGAGATCTTCTCCCCTCAATCTTACCCTGAATGATAAGATGAAGGAGACGGTACTTCTCATTTCTCATAATGTGACCGAAGTACATTAGCTTTCTCTGCTTAATGGTAGGCAGGAGCTCCTTTGTAGTGCGCATTCGTTGAAGGACTTCTTCATTGGTGACTCGATCACGCCAAGAGATCCGAAGCATTTTTCGGTATAGACACATCTCGAATGCTTCAATTCGTCTCTCCAGTGCCTGCGTGAGAGTCCATCCCTCCATACCATACAGAGCGATTGGGAAAACGTAGCACCTCACTATGCGCTTCCGGAGCTCAAGGCTTAAATTTCGGCACAACAGTAATTTGCTCATTTAAGCGAAGACATTTCGGGCTTGCTCTAGTCTGCTTCTGACTTCTTGACACATGTCCCACTTTTCGTTGACCACACATCCCAGGTACCTGTAACTAGTGCATCTTTCAATGCTTTCGCCACAGAATGCCCACCGACAGAATATCCATTGGCGAAATGTCCACGCGACGAAATGTCCACCTGTGCACCCGAAAACATTTCCACGCGACGAAATGTCCACTCGACAACATTTCCACACGACAAAATGTCCAACGACATATTATCCACCGACAAAATGTCCACGCGATAAAATATGCACGGAACGAAATGTCCACGCAACATGTGCACCGAAAAAATGAATTCAAAATCATATAATGTAGACATTTTGTGCGTGGACATTTTGTCGGGTGGACATTTTGTCTGTAACGCAAACCCATCCTCATACCCGTTCTGTTCGTACACTTCCATCCGGGGAAGCGTATCACAGAGCGCTCATGCAATGCTATAACTTTTTGTGACGGAAGGCCTTCCCGATGGTCGTGACCCAACCCAGCAGTGATTCTAGATATACCTGTTCGTCCACTAGAGAAAACAAGTAAAATCAAAAGTTACTCACTTTGTCCATGGACATTGCATCGTTGGACATTCTATCAATGGCCATCTTGTCGTGGCACCCAGCTGAACGGCCAGCCATGTGACCTAGCCTGGCACTGTTATGTAACGCCGATGCTATCGCAATGATGATGATGATGATGTGGCAGAGCGAGCTGGAACTGCGGGTGCCAAAAAATTTGCAATATGCATTACTAGTTGGAGCTTTTAGAGGTTAAATATTTGGATACCTGAAGGTGAAACTGAATAAGTGGCATATTCAGCTAACATGGGTTTCTCAGATACTCGTAAATGCGCCGTTTTTCCTATTTTCTACGAGAGAAAACACTAAAGAATTGTGAAAATCCTGTAGTTAACAAGTTTTTCATGAGCACTTTGCATACATAAGTTGACTTACTATGAGAAGTTACATGCAATAAAATGTTTTATCCACAATTTTTCAAATCAGTGAATCAGCACTTAGTCAGCTTTACCTTTAAAGGTGTGGTAAATCTATCTCTAAAAAATATTTATTTAAAAGTTAACGCAAAGGTAAACTGATAATACCAGGTAATTCAGCGGTAGGAGAATAAATTCTCACCTTGAATATCAGGGTAAGTCTGCGTACTTGGAATAGACAATATCATGCTTATGTACGTATTTAAAAGCCTCCAAGCCACGGCCTCTGCTTAGCATATTATGCAAAAAACGGGCAAACAATTTGAATGATAGCTCACACTGATAACTTCAAACTTCAAAGCACTAAGCTCCAAGTATAAAAGCTTACGTCAAAACTCAACGACAGCGTTTTACAAAAAATGCATGGACGCTAACGTAACGCTTCTAAGCTACACATATGGTGCAACTCCTTACCACGTTTCCCCCGAAAGGATCGAACTTGGCGAGTGGAACCAATTTAAAAAAAATATTTACATATGTTGTTAATATTGGAACCGTCGGGATGCAACGAAACTAAGCTATACATATAGCATAGTTTCTTGCCGCATTTTCCGAGAAGGGGTCGCATGTGGCGAATGGGACCCATTTATTTTTACAGGTAAAGGTGCCGGCCTTGCGCTAACCACTTAAGTTGAAGTGAGGTTGGTACTCATTTCTTGTGAAGGCTGAGTACACCTTGTCGGTATTTTATTTTGGGTGTTGAAAAGAAGACCAAACACAAGAAATCATTTCTGACATCCTCGGTGGAATTCGAACCCGAGCTCTCGGCATTGAATTCATGCACTTTATCAACTGAGTTACCTATAATCTATAATTTTAGTTGCAAAGATATATTACATTTAAGATTCATATTAAATGCATTCCCATAAGCAGATACGTATAAGTTTGCGCTTACACATGCCGCATGTAGACTTACAACCTATTGACTGAGAAATGAAAAAAATAACTCATTGGATGCCCAGTACCCTTAGTACGAGTTGCAAAACTTGAGAAAAGTGAAGTTTACGGAAAATATTAAAGAGTGATTTCTCCCAAAATCTGCCGTTTTTGTTTCTTACACTTTATGGTCTTAGCAAAAGAGTTACAGTGATGAAGAAAATCAAGTTCAAACAAACAAAAACGGCAGATTTTGGGGGAAATCACTCTTTAATAATTGCCGTAAACTTTACTTTACTCAAGTTTTGCAACTCGTACTAAGGGTACTGTTTAAGTTTTAATACATTTCGTGGTAAACGCTGCGAATGAGTTTGAACGAAAAGTGGATTTACAATCAATCAAACAATTCTCGATCGCAATCTAACTTCGGAGAAGTGTAGTGAGTGAAATCAAATTGGTGTTTTGTAGCCGGAAAGTTGATCTACGTACGTCCAAATATAGAGAAACTGCCTACACGGGGATCGCGATAAGTTCATCAAACGGCGAAACTTGGTTCTGCGCCTTGAATAAAATTAGTCTGGGTGAAGGTCGGAGCCATTGAGGTATAATATGGGCGGAGAAGAAACTAGCTTACATACTATGAGGCTCATTTCTCAATTGCTCTATCTCGACAACTTAGAGGTAAAATCAATAATTGACTACTTTGGGTTTCTCAGTTAAATGCATTTTTTTTTCAATTTTCTACGATAGGAAACACTGAAATGTGAAAGTCTTGTTGTTAAAACCTTTTTCATGAGCTATAATCTATAATCTATGTAAGTTGCAAACATATATTGAAATTTAAGATTCATAATAAATGCATTTCCATTAGCAGACACGTATAAGTCCGCGCTTACAAATGCTGCATGTAAAACGCAACTCAAAAAAAGGCAAACGCAACTAAGCTTAACACATATAGTGTAACTTCTTGCCGCGTTATCCCCGAAGGATTTCGCATGTGGCAACTGGCGAGTGGAACCTATTTATTTTTACAGATAAGGGGTCTGGCCTTACGCTATTTACTTCAGTTGATGTGGGGGTTTCCCAGCTCCCTAGGGAGCTGGTACTAATTTCTTGTGAAGGTTGAGCAAACCTTGCCGGTATTTTATTTTGGTGTTTGAAATAAACACTGAAACGGGAAGTCATTTCTGGATTCAAACCCGGGCTCACGGCATGAAATGCGAGTACTCTACTAACTGAGCCATCGACCGGACAATGTATACTTACAAATTAAAGTCCAAACCTCAAATTAACATACACCCTGAAAATTTTGCCAACCTTCTCTGAAACAGGGTTGGTATCATCTGTTGGGACCACCCGTACTGTAAAAAATGCTTCACATTACCAATGTCACCTCTGTTTCAGGGAAGGTTGGCAAAAGTTGCAGAGTGTATGATAATTTGAGGTTGGGATTTAGCTTGTAAGCACACATTCAGTATTAGTAAACGCGAACTCCCAAGTAACCTTTTAGGTTTTAAAAAGGTTACAAAAAGGTTTAAAAAGGTTCTGGGACCTTTTTGTAACCTTTTTAAAACCTAAATGGTTACTTGGGCTTACACGTGTCTGTTTGTGGGCATGCATTTGATAAGATTTGTTAATGTTATGTATGTATAATTTACAGATTATTATTATTATTTTCATAGATTGGTTTCAATCAAAATAAAATAATACCCTATTATTTTTGGAATTTGAAGACCGCAGAGCCCTAACAGTGTCCTCCTATTAACTGCCGTTTTAATTCACTAATGCCCGTGTAGCACCGTACCTTTTCGTCCCTTTAGTGCTTGTTTGTCTTATATTCATCACAGGTAATTTCAATTAACAATGTTTGTATGTGTAATGAACCAACGTGTCTTATGAATAGTAGAAATTGATTTTAAAAATATTAAAAACAACTCACATGTTTTATACGTTCTTTTCTTAGCTCAGATTGTGTAGAATGTGATTTTTAAGACAATGTTATTGAAAAGTCATCTTTAAATTAAATGATACATAAGCCAAACAAGCCTTAGGGGACGCGTTTTGCCTGTTAACAGTGTGTCGAAACTCGGAGTATGGTTGTTCTCTTTCTTACTAATAAAGTTTGTGTTGAAGTAAGCTGAAACGGATATACCTAGTGTATATTTGTGTCAAGATAGTTTCCATTCCGCTATAGGTACGTATCAAAAATCAATGGTTAGAGCTATTGTCAAAGCAGATAACATTGTGGACTAGGTGCTATTCATATTGGTAGGTAGTGTAAAAACCATACAAAGCTGCCAAAACGAGTTCTTAAAAAATGCTGCGTTGGAAATCGATTGAAATGAAATTCAAGCACAATGCTTGTCCTCAATAAAACCAACTGAAAAATACTGACGCTTTGGTTTTGAAATAAACGTCGAAAGCTGGCAGCAAAGCTTTTGTTGCACATACAATCTATTACCTTTTTTTTTTTAAGAAATCCTGTGCGGAAAACTTTCAAGATTCTAGAGATTCTAGGGGTCTATGACACTTTTTGTAGTGCTGCAGAGGTGTACGAGCTTGGTCGTCGCTACAAAGCGCCAATACTCAAGCAAGACCCAGTTGCTGTAGGGCTGGATGGACCTTTGGTGACCGGTCATTGTTAAAGGTTTATGAATTTTTCAACCCAGCGAAGAGCATGGTATATTTTTTGTGCTCCGCCGGGATTCGAACCCACAACCTTTCCATTCAGAGTCTGCAGTGTTACCACTGAGCTACGAACTGGTATATTGACATTTTAAGACTCATATATATTTCATGCCCACAAGCAGACACATTTAAAATAGCGTTTACACATGCTGCATTTGTATTAAAAAAATAACCAAACCTCACATGAACGTATACCCTGAAACTTAGATGACGATGATTGACCCCCCATGCTGTAAACATTTGGTTCACTTTGCCAATGTCACCCCTGTTACAGGAAAGGTCGGCAAAAGTTGCAGGGCTTATGCTCATTTGAGATTGGGTTTTTATGTAAGTCCACATGCGGCATGTGTAATCACGAACCTTTAAGTGCCTGCTTATGATATGAATCTTAAATGTAATATATTTTTGCAACTTAGATTATATACATAGTTAGGCAATTAAACATTTCGAATATTAGACGAACCATTATCGGAGAACTTGTCGGTGCTATGGCCGAGGGGGCCAAGCGGGCTGATCTTTCTAGCGTATTTGGAATATACTAACGTTGGTTCGATCCCCGCCTGGCTCATTTGACCAAAACTTTGACCCTGGTTCAACAGATGTTATTGGATAATTATCAATTAATAATTCATTAAAATTAACAATAATGAATTATTAATTGATGATATTAATACCTGTTTCTGGCCAGGCAGAATAGGTTGATAAATTGCATGCCTCTTCACAAATCTATTTAAAAAAAAATTAGAGAACTTGAAGTATCGTTGGCGACGTAGCCAATGTCTTCAGGAGACACCCTCTCTGCACGACGACTGAGGATGGTTCTTTTAAAAATCATGGAGGGTATTATGTAAGTCCTCCCATAGCGGTTCGTCTAATATCCGAAAAGTTTAAAAACCTAACTGTAAAGTTATTATAATTGGAAACAACCGTAAAAAAAGGTTTGTTATAATTAAGAATTATATATGATTTAAAAAGAGCAAGGCTGAATGGAAGGTTGTTCGTTCGAATCCCGGCGGAGCACAAAAAAATTACCATTAATATTTTTAAATTTGCTCTTTGCCGGGTTGAAAAATTCATACATCTTCACCAATGACCGGTCACCAAAGGTCCATCCAGCCTTTCAGCAATTAGTGGGTCTTGCTTGAGAATTGGCGCTTTGGCACGCACTTACTCGGGCATGTATTCGCCGGTTCGATAATAGAATGGCACAGTGACAAAATGACAAATAAGAGAAAATTACAATAATAGTGAGCGTAAAAGAAGAAAATGCATGGAAAAGGTGATGGATATGAAGGAATTGAAAGAGGTATGTCAGGATAGGAAAAAATGGAGGCAACTCTGCAGAGGCTCTGGCGACCCCTAGCGGAATGGCGACAGAGCTACAGTTACAGTACATCATATGACAAGACATCACAGGAAAGTACATTGATACGGCACACTTTTTGTGTAGGCCCTGAATTTCGCCATCCGTCGAACTCCTTGACAAAACTTAACCCTACACGCTGATTGGCCGGCGTTCGGCAGGACACCGGCCGAGCCGAATTTACTGTAACAAAATTTATGTGTTTAGTTGTAATAAAAAGGGAATAATTTGTCACAAGGTTGTCGGCCTGTTGGCCCGAAGACCGATTCTGTCTGTAACAACTTGTACTGAAAAGAGAAAAATAAAAAGAAACGAAAGTAAAACATTCAACCAAGTCTTCCTCATTTTTGATATTGAAGAGAGGGTATCAACATAACATCAAAACCATCATAAACAGCACCCCTTCAGAGATAGCGCATTCAAGAAGTTACACTATATGTGTAGCTAAGTTGCGTTTTTTTAATGTATCACAGCAGTTTATTGAAACACCTGGCTTTCAGGTTTCAGCTTATTTTGCCTAATGCCTGAAAATTGCGGTAAATTGCAAAATTACCAGCAATTTCAGACTGAATAAAGAAAAGCTTTACAAGAAAGGGTTACACGTGATGGGTTGCTACAAGAAAATCTTTTGCATTGATTTTGTTACATAAAATATAAATGGTACAAATGATTGCACTGACAATCTCTTACAAATACGAGTATTTAACTTTCTAGTAGTTTTTTAAAGTAAAAATCTGCGGCAAATTGAATTTTTAAATACATTGGTTTGGTCTATCTGTTTTTTGATTCAAAGATGGCCTTTAAAGGAAATTGTCTTAAGAATAACATCTTTAGAATTTAAGCTTGGAAAAAAAACGTAAAACAACATAATTTGAGAGTTAAAAAAAATGTTTTTAATATAAATTTCCAGTAGTCATAAAACACACTGGTACAAACATTGCTCACGTGAAATTACCTGTGTACCCTTAGTACGAGTTGCAAAACATGAGTAAAATAAAGTTTACGGAAAGTTTTAAAGAGTGATTTTCCCCAAAATCTACCGTTTTTGTTTCTTACACTTGGGAACAGTGAGGAAGAAAATCAAGTTCAACAAACAAAAACGGCAGATTTTGGGGACGATCACTCTTTAAAACTTTCCGTAAACTTTACTTTACTCAAGTTTTGCAACTCGTACTAAGGGTACTGATGGACATAAGACAAGCAAGCACTTAAGAGGACAATTTTTAAAGAGGAATTCAATTCACCAAACTACATCATACATTTTTAACTCATCTTTTACTGTAGTGAATAACTAATTAAAAATTACCAAATTACATATTTTGAACAAGAATCAAAGTTATGGTCAAGAGTGAATCAAAGCGTGAATCGAACAAGCGTTATTTTATTTCAAATACGCCAGTCAATACTAATTTGTCAACGACGATACCATGTTCAAAGCACCGGTTCTCATCAGATCACCGAAGTTTAGCAACATTGGGCGCGGATAGTACTTGGATGGGTGACCGCTCAGGTACACTTCGTGTCGTTGACATCTTGGACCGGTCCGTAGTCCTGTGGCAGCACTTCGGACTCGTAAATGGAAGGTTGTGGATTCGGATCCCGGCGGAGCACAAAAAATATACCATTTATATTTCCAAATACCTACTTATGCTCTTCGCAGGGTTGAAAAAATTTAAAAAAAGAAGAAAACCTTTACCAAAGACCGGTCACTAAAGGTCCATCCAGCCTTACAGCAACTGGATCTTGCTTGAGTATTGGCACCTTGTAGCGACGATCAAGCTTGTAAACACCTCTGCGGCACTACAACTAGTGCCATAGACCCCTAGAGTCTCTAGAATCTAGGGAGTCTCCCGCACAGGATTTCTTAAAAAAAAAAAACGATTTGACACCCTTGGCCATTTTGCCAACAATTTTATAAGCATGTCTTAAAGAATCACATAAATATCAAATCAAATATTTTTTTTTCGCATTTGTTTTACTCAATTAATGATGGAAAATTTTAGAGTTATTTACAGCGATGTCTTTGGAATTTTTCCCAAAGGTTCATTTAATTCACGCTATAGTTTTTTCGCCGTGTCATTCCAAAGGAATAAAAAAATGTATAAATTTTGTTTAGAGGAATTTTTCCATACTTTTTCATCGTGTAATTTCAGTCGTTTGAGAAATTTCATCAGTAAAATAACTTGAATTTATGAGTAATAAAAAAGTCAATTAATGTCGATATAGTAATTAGGAGAAAAGTGTCTTACTAGGACCCGCAATGCGTAAAAATTAAGGTATGAAACGTTAATTACGTTTGATATCTAACAAATAGTGGAAAGGTATGTTATAAAATGAAATCGAATACTTTGCGCAAAATTAAAGCATGTGAAAAAAGAACTGTACCACAAAAATACTTTCAAACGACATGCCAGAGTTTTTGTTATATTATAAAAAAAGGATATGTATGTATGTATAAGAGTTTTAGGCTTACACGGCCGGCTGATGATGCTGGAGTGATGTTTTCCGGGATCTTTTGCCGTTGTCTGTGGGAGCTGGAGCTTTCGGACGTTTCGCTCATTTCAACGATGAGCTTCTTCAGCGTGAAGTATGATTTTGATGAGAACTGTGATGCAAGTGTGTGTACACTCGGGGTTTATATGTGGAAACTAAATACACTTTGCATACGAGTTTGTAGGTTTAGCAGCGACATCTGTGTATTTTTCGCATGTGAAACTATGGGGTATATCAGCAAATAAAAGTGTATACTTGTAGAAGCAAGATGGTGAAACGTCCGAAAGCTCCAGCTCCCACAGACCATGGTAACATATCTCGGAAAACATCATGTATGTAGATATGTATTCTAAACAATAGGAATTACGTTGTCTATAATCTATAATCTCAATTGCAAAGATATACCAACTCTTGTAATGTGATAACGTCAAAGCGCTTGAGGAAGTAAATCAACTCATGGAGAGAAACTTTGTGTTTTTTTTTAAATTATTAATTAAACTTCAATGGTTCACTTTGCCAATGTCCCCCCTGTTTCAGGGAAGGTCGGCAAGAGTTGCAGGGTTTATACTCATCTGAGATTGGGTTTTTATATTGTGTGTCCACATGCGGCATGTGTTAGCGCGTTCTGCTTGTGGGAATGCGTTTAACATGAATCTTGAATGATACACATCTTTGCAGCTTAGATTTAGATTAAGATTTTACATTATTCATGTCAAATAATTTTACATGCTTTAACACGTTGTTTTTTTTTTTTATTGTTTCAGGTTTTACGGGGAGGTTTCAGCAAAGAAAAATCACACCCTCAAACCGAGGGTGGTTCTTCCTGAACATTATGTTAAAGGTGATTATTTTAATTCAGCACTTTCGTAGCCATTACCATCCCCTTTGACCTCTACACCATAAAACCACTGAATCGAGGTAAAACACTGACTAAACCACTGCTGTCTACTCATATAATGCGAGCTAATCGGTATCGAAGCCATAAATCTAACCTACAGCCAGTTAAAAGGCACCAAACACCCCCAATTCCTGGCAAAATTGTTGCAAACTACCCTCTTTACTTGTATATTGACGATTAAAAGAAAGTAGGGCATAAGCGACGTTTTGGTCAAAAATTAGTAATTTTAATGCTATCGTATGTTAAATTTTCTTTTCTTTCTAATGCGCCAACTCCCATGGCTCTACGATGATTTTTTCGTTGTTTATGCCCAAGCAGTCAACGACGATACCATGTTGAAAGCACCGGTTCCCATCAGTACTACCCTTAGTACGAGTTGCAAAACTTGAGAAAAGTAAAGTTTACAGAAAATATTAAAGAGTGATTTCTCCCAAAATTTGCCGTTTTTGTTTCTTACCCTTTATGGTCTTAGCAAAAAGAGTTACAGTGATGAAGAAAATCAAGTTCAAACAAACAAAAACGGCAGATTTTGGGGGAAATCACTCTTTGATAATTGCCGTAAACTTTACATTACTCAAGTTTTGCGCCTCGCTGGGTTGAAAAAAAATCATAAAGACCTTTACCAAAGATCGGTCACTAAGAGGTCCATCCAGCCTTACAGCACCTGGGTCTTGCTTGAGTATTGGCGCTTTGTAGCGACGACCAAGCTCGTACACCTCTGCCGCACTACAACAAGTGTCTACCGATTTTGATTTTGGTCTTTTTTGCCCATAAATAATTTGCACATAAAAAAATCGTACTACCACATTAATAGGAATGCCAATAAATGCCTTTATTTTTTTTTAATTTTAGAGCTGTTTTGATTTTAACGTTACGATAAAAAATAAAAAAGTTATGCCATTTTTCTGCAATCTCAAACGTTAAACTGCTCTCCTGAACAATTTTATTTTTGTCGCTTATCCTTTAACTTCCTTTTAACCGTCGATATGAATGGAAAAATAAACGCGTAATTTTTTTTTATATGTAAATTTCCGCAACGATTAACCAAAGAGATAGAGGATGAAAATATAGTCTCTTGACACGAACGGATTAATGTGAAAAATGAAGAGTTTTTTTTTTTGATATTCCAGAAAACAAAGCATAGTCATTTCACAAAAAGCCACGCTATGTTTCTTTTAAATTTATGATAAAGAGCCCGCTTTCTATCAGGGTTTTTCACAATATATTTGATCCATGGCTGATCCGTGGATCATAGTTTTTTTATGGAAAATTCATGTTAGGTAGTGGTTGAGCTATGGATTTGTTGTACGTGAATAAAACCGTTTAAATTCAACTATCCTCTTTTGTTTTACAAACATACTCGTATTATTACAAAAGTTACAACAATTTGTAAGCGTGAACTTGTTTGTTAATGTGCACGCATTTAATATCAACTTTAAATGTAAATATGTCTTTGTAACTTAGATTAGATTATATTGGATTACTTAAGGTGGTCAGTACCCTTAGTACGAGTAACAAAACTTGAGTAAAGTAAAGTTTACATAAAGTATTAAAGAGCGATTTTCCCCAAAATCTGCCGTTTTCGTTTCTTACACTTCATGGTCTTAGCAAAAGAGTTAAACAGTGATGAAGAAAATCAAGTTCAAACAATCAAAAACAGCAGATTTTGGGGAAAACCACTCTTTAATACTTTCCGTAAGCTTTACTTTACTCAAGTTTTGCTACTCGTACTCAGGGTACAGCACACAAATGCACACGTATTGAGGAAGTCATTGAATTATACAACATTATTCGAATTTCGATACTGGTTCTACCTCATTTTCATATACGATTAGAACAATCGATGTCTTCGTCACTCAGTAAAGTTAATAGAAGTTTATAATCGGAGAACAAAGCCCCTGTGTAGTTGTTTCCAATAACATTATTTGTCTCCAACAAGCAATAACTATTTTAAAACATGGAATAGTTTATAACTTATTCATAAAGTTATGTTTTCTGAGTGGCTCTAAACCGTTGGTCCGCGAAATCTTAACAGATGTCCGTAGGAAGGTCATGCATAAGTTTTATTTGTTGTCAGAGCGAAGCGGTTTGTAGCATTATTTTTTTGTTTTTCTTTTTAAATTTCTGAAAACAACCCCTTTTCCCTTCCCCGAGGATGATTTTAGACGGAGTGTATTTCTTTCCAATCAAGGAAATTTTCTAGAGATTAAGTTAGTTTCCATCCCCCCATTGTCGACGATTTCAGTTTTTAGTCATTTTAACTCTGACAGGGAAAAACTTAAGATTGAGTACGTTTTCCCCTCATACTACTGTACCTCTCTGGCGATTTAAGTATGAAGAAAAAAACCGTTTACAGGATAAATCAGTAATTGAGTGCATTTCCACTTTCTCCTCCCAACGACGTCGTCGGTTTCAGATTGTAGACATTTTCCCCCTTACTCGTAAAAACGGTAGATTGAGTGCGTTTCCATCGTCCATCAACATTAATTTTCCTTTTCCTTAAAGTTGTCCCTGAAGCGCTATTCTGCTAAATCCCTTATAACCTTAAGGCGACGAGATAGCGATTTGTGTCCAAAAATAAGGTTTGCCTACTGTGATATGTTACGTTATCTATGGAGTTCTTTTGCAAACGCTGGCAAGCTCCGACTTGGATTAACGCAACTACGCAACTAAGCTACACATATACGAGTAGTGTAACTTCTTGCCGCGTTATCTCCGAAAGGGGTTTCCCAGCTCCCGTTCCTTCGGGAGCTGGGAAACCATTTCTTGGGATGACTGAGTAAATCTTGCCGGTTTTTTATTATGGGGTTTGAAATAAACCGAAATGGGAAATCATTTCTGACACCCTCGGTGGAATTCGAACCCGAGCTCACGGGGTAGAATGCAAGCACTCGACAAACTGAGCTATTGTAACGAGATGGATTTGTTTGTTAGGTAAAATGGAACATGAGATTTGAATTTGAATGAAAAGGAAAACAAAAGAATATAAAAAAGAGAGAAAAAAAGCTTGCCTGGCGTGAGAGCCAGAAGCCTGTGTAATTAAGAATAATTAATATTATTGTGCTGTGGTTTATTGTGTATACATTGTGAAAGGAATAAA
The DNA here is from genome assembly GCA_951799405.1 of Agapetus fuscipes. Classification (NCBI taxonomy): domain Eukaryota; kingdom Metazoa; phylum Arthropoda; class Insecta; order Trichoptera; family Glossosomatidae; genus Agapetus; species Agapetus fuscipes. The sequence continues at coordinate 3,253,921 of OX637347.1, read as the reverse complement.
AGTAAACATATTAAAGTGGCTGTTAATTATTAATTGTGTCAATCAGCAGGACAGAGGAAAAACCCTCACACTATCGACCGGATTGATATCTAAATTGTAAGAAATTAACAACAACAAAAGTTGTCCCTGATCAAAACAAAACAGTTAAATGGTCCCTCGTCGAAAGAAGCTTATGAGCCACTGGTTAACATTAAAATTTCATGAAGCGTTCTGAATGACGCAAGTGTGAAAGTGAATTGGTGCCGTGTACAGGATGAATGGCAGCTTTGAGGGTAATAAGCGTTGCAAAGAATGGCCGGCGGATTGCTCTCGTCTCTTTGTCGGGTAAGCGTCGCTCGTAAATCAATTTGCTAGTCACGCCAGTGATATGTAATATTGATTAATGGGCATTTGGCGGCAAAGTAAACAACATGCAAAAGCGCACATCTATATGGGCTAGCAATTCAACAGTGCGGACAAGCGGGAGACATTCCAAATGAACATTCAGCCTTCCAAAAACGCATGATATTGATAAATATTAGAATGACCGGTCCGTAGTCTAGGAGTAACGCTTTGGACTCGTAAATGGAAGCTTGCAAGTCCAAATTCCGGCGGAGCACAAAAAATATATCATTTGGATTTTCAAATTTGCTCTTCGCTGGGTTGAAAAATTAATATGCATTTACCAAAAACCGGTCACCAAAGGTCCATCCAGCCTTACAGCTACTGGGTCTTACTTGAGAATTGCCGCTTTCTAGCGACAACCAAGTTCGTAAAAAGTCCGGTCGGTGGCTCAGTTGGTAGAATGCTTGCACTCCATGTCAAGAGAAAGGGTTCTATCCCAATCATGTTTGATAAGCGGTGGAGTGGAACAGACTGCCACCCGGAGTGAAGAACTCCAAATCTGTGGGTGTATTTCGAGGAGCACTCAAGGCACACTTGTTTAGAAAGTCTTATCCATGATCGGAGAGGGCCCTTGAGGTGTGACACACACAAAAACGGCGCTCTCTTATCATGTGTAATTTAAAATAAATCAGCCTGTTATTATTATTATTATATGTACAATCAAATCAAGTTTCTAATAGGGCTATTCACAACACATTCGTTCCATGGCTGATCCATTTCTCATCGTTTTTAGTATGGAAAATTCACTTTCGGTGGCGGTTGAGCCATGAATTTGCTGCGTGTAAATGACACCGTTAAAAAATCAGTATGTGCGGTTATAAAGATTTCGTCACTACGATCCAGCAGTTTATTTTTAATACAGCTGTTCATATTTTTGTAATTATAACATATTATCAACTATTCAAACAAAAATCATTCAAATTTTATTTTTTTGGAAAGCAGAACAAAGTTATGTGTAGGTATTCTTACAGTAATATATTTACAAGGTGTATACCTACATTTTTTATTCATAAAAGTTTTCAGCTCATACAAGTTTTTTATCCATACTATTCAGGTATTAATCAATTTTGTGATAAGCAGATATACAAAAAATATTATAGCTAAACTGTTCCCTTTTTCTCTTCAATAGAATCCATAAAAAGGCCTGCCAACTCGTAAATCTGTCAATTACTTTCTGGATTCTAAACTCACATAAGAAATACCCGTTCATGTGCAATTTTATGTCACATTTTAGATTGTTTTGAATCTTTGCCAAAAAAGTGCAGAGTGGATTTTTTTTTATTTAAACCATTTCAATGTGGTTTCGTAAATGTCAAAGTGTTGGTCACTTTGTGACGCAACTCGCAACTAAGCTACACATATAGTGTAACTTCTTGCCTGCGTTATCCCCGAAGTGGTCGCATGTGGCGCTTTGGGACCTATTTATTTTTACAGGTAAGGGGGCCGGCCTCACACCAACCACTTTCAGTTAAAGTGGGGGTTTCCCGGCTGCGTGTTCCCATTCCCCGACCTAAAAGGAATCTTTACTCAGACAAGCACACGGAAAAAAATTAATTCATCAAGTAGTTTCAGTTTTTCCATATTTACTCAAAAACTATTGACATTATAAAAAAACGGTTTCGATACTACACTAGACAATGTATAGTTCTATAAATAGAATGAAAAAAAAAAATTCCAAAACATAGCACACACGAGAAAGTAGCTACAGAAGTGAAAAAAACGTATTTTTTTAAATATTTTTTTGTGGTCGCAATTTTTAAGTTATATATTTTGTTTAAACTTTATAATTAAGATAAAAAATTAATAAACATGCTTGATTTTTTTCATTACTGTCACTTTTTTGCTAAGACCATAAAGTGTAAGAAACAATAACGGCAGATTTAGGGTATGATACTTCCGTGTGCTGTCTGAGTAAAGATTCCTTTTAGGTCGGGGAATGGGAACACGCTTCCCGGCTGCGTGTTCCCATTCCCCGACCTAAAAGGAATGTTTACTCAGACAAGCACACGGAAAAAATTGAATTCATCAAGTAGTTTCAGTTTTTCCATATTTACTCAAAAACTATTGACATTATAAAAAAACGGTTTCGATACTACACTAGACAATGTATAGTTCTATAAATAGAATGAAAAAAAATATTTCCAAAACATAGCACACACGAGAAAGTAGCTACAGAAGTGAAAAAAACGTATTTTTTTAAATATTTTTTTGTGGTCGCAATTTTTAAGTTATATATTTTGTTTAAACTTTATAATTAAGATAAAAAATTAATAAACATGCTTGATTTTTTTCATTACTGTCACTTTTTTGCTAATACCATAAAGTGTAAGAAACAATAACGGCAGATTTAGGGTATGATACTTCCGTGTGCATTTCTGAGTGAACATTCCTTTTAGGTCGGGGAATGGGAACACGCTTCCCGGCTCCCCGGGGGGCTGGTTCTCATTTCTTGTGAAGGCTGAGTAAACCTTTGAGATCGAACCCTTTCTCTCGGCTCTCTCAATTGAGCTATCGATCTTTTTACGAGCTTGATTGTCGTCGCTACCAAGCGCCAATTCTCAATCAAGACCCAGTTGCTGTAATGCTGGATGGACCTTTGGTAACTGGTCATTGGAGTCATTGGAGTGAGAGTCTGTAAATGTCATTTAAGTTATTAAAATATAAAATAAATTAAAAGGCAGTTTAAATTCACATCCCTAATAGACTTGTATTTTTTTTCCAATAACACTTTTACAGCCGATGGTGTAGGCACTTAATTTTAATGGAATCTTATGACGGAAAAACCCTAGATTTCAGAGAATCTTTAAGTTGATAATATTTGTTGGAGTGGCACAGGAGTGTTAGTGATGTGGAGGTTGATTTCTTGATCCTTAACAGGTTTGTTAGCTGCGTAGTGTTGTATTATATTGCCTTTGGTTTGAGACACTGAAAGGAAGTTATACGATTGATATTGGTTTTGAATAAAACAAGATTAAATTGGGCTGCAAGCACAGATACTGGTAAATTGTTCATCAACGGGCAGTTTGGCAAAATAATGAGTCGTGGAAACACCAAGTTCTCACAGTGTTGGTATCGACTGCAAATGGATAAATGTGAGCCATTCTATGAGTTGCCCTTCTTGTGACAAGAGGAGAAGGTATAAATGAGGATATTAATTCATCAGGACAGATACCGTTAAAGTCCTGATAGAAGAGGCTGAGCATTCCAAGTTTCCTTCTGTGTTTGTCCTGCAGAAGGGAATTGGTCTTGAAATCCTAAAACACCACCCTTGTCAACGTAGCCAATTCCGTATGAAAATATAGTGAAATAATAAGTAATAATATTAAGATGATTTATTTGGTGAGGGCTGTCTTTGTGTGAATCACATCTCAATAACACTCTGCGATCTTGTTCGTTGCTATAGATAGCACCAATTCTCAAGTAAGACCCAGTTGCTGGATGGACATTTGGCGACCGGTCTTTGGTAAAAATATATATGAAATTTTCAACCCAGTAAAGACCATATCGCACGCTTAATAATAAAGAGAAATAACTTGAAAATTGGGAAAATCGAGATTTTGAAATAAATTGCAAGAACAATGCGAGAAGAATAGGTAGAATGCGACAGCCGTTCAATTTGGACGAATATGACCGATATAAAACATCGGCCGCCTTTCTCATCCCATACAAGTTGTACTGGTTGTCTGAACTTCAAACGTGATTTCCCAACATTCATGTTTTTTGAGTTATTGCTCTTTATTATTAAACGTGCGATATTTGAAAAAATAAACGGTATTTTTTGTGCTCCGCTGGGATTTGAACTTGCAACCTTTCATTTACGGATCCGAAGCGCTGCCACTAGACTACGAACCGGTCAAATGGTGATAGTTTATGTTTTCGAGCCTCAATCTTGATTGTATTTTAATTGTTTTGATATTTTGTGTTTTTACAGAAGTACGTCCACCTTCAAGAAAAGGACAGCCCGTGATAGTAGAATTTAATATTTATGTTGTGGACGTCAACTCGATAAACGTAGAGGATATGGATTTTCGGTAAGTCAGTAAATAGATTATAGACAGTCACGACGATTAAAAATTCTCTTTATTGACCATTTTACAGTGAGCCAATTAAGAATACATGTGCTTTTAAACTAAACTGTAATAGGTACCATGAAAAAACATTTCAGTTAACTAACCTACTCTTCATGAACTTTCCAAAAGTTTTAAAGGTACAAAAAGCCTCGCTCATTTGGCGCTAGGTGTCTATATCACGGTACATACAAATTTCAATACAAGGTCTACGATTGACCTTGAATCAATGTGGGTCTTCTAATATTTATTTTCAAGGATTTTAAGTTTTATAATAACGTTAAGTTATTTAGGTGCCTTTGTTTAAAAAAAAACATTGGTGAATTATTTATTTTTAGCTAAATTAATTTCAATGGCACTCATTTTAAACATACAAAGATTTGTATTTTTTTTACGATGCACATTCCAATCTTTCGCCCATACAAACCGATGGAGAAGGCTCTAGAGTTTTCCATAGCTTGTGCTAGATTCGTATATACTTACCTTTACCAGTAAGCTTGGGTGTCACACAAACACTCATGTCAATGCTTATAATTATTATTTTGAAACTTTCTAATGATCAGTGCAACGCTCTCAATCATTCATATAAAATATTGCTACGAATGTTTGATTTTGTGTCTGTTTGTTTACTTATGATTGTGTGTCTGTGTGTTTTTACTTACTTATGTGATGTAAGTATTAGTATGGTTGTACTAGTGTTTGCTTGAAGCTTCTGATTGAGAAGATTCTCGCATGATCTGGCATATGCCAGAGTGGTCCTTATACACCTATACATAGAAATGGCGATGCTTTGAAGGGGCATTAGTACCCGAGCCGTTAAGCGAGATAGTACGAAAGTTTGACTCTGAACCAAATATGGGTAAATCCTAAAATAAATTTAATCGAAGTTTTATTAAATTGAACCCAAGTAAACGGTTACAATATTATGTTTTTTTTTCAGTGTAGACATGTTTATTCGTCAGACCTGGACAGAATCCCGGCTGCAGCTTCCAAACGACATCTTTGAAGAGGGCGATGATTTTGTCACGTTGCCTTCAGAATTTTATGATCACCTCTGGCACCCTGATCCATACTTCCTGAATTCAAAAATTACAGGCAAGTATTTTGCATTTCTAAAATCCAAAAAAAATATTAGTTTTGATTTTAATAGAGTCTGAACGTTTCGAATCGCCCTTGACCAGATGACATCACTAGTGTAGGTTACTGGGATCCTTAACAACTCAAACAGAAACGTATAATTGTTTAGCAACCTGGTAGGAAGACTCCACAGTCCACACTCTATCCCTGGCATATTGTTTAACTATATTTTTGTCTACGATTATAGTAGGTAAGTACATAAAGGGTTTAAAGTCTTTAATGGATATCTTTAGATGATGAAAATTCTTCTTAAGGTCAAAGTTTTTTTTAAATAATGTATGTTCCAAATACGCTAGTCAAGAACAGTGACTTGAATCCCACGGGCATTACACCGACCGATTAGGTCCACGTTTTTCCCTAGAGCTGCCCCTTTTTCCACTAATTGTATGCGACATCGCCAGTGTGGTAAATACAATAAAGCCAGAGTCATTGTCAACATGTCCTAAAAAAGATATCCATCCATATGTTTAACTTTTCCAATGGCTTACATAAAACGTACATAAGCATGAGTTTTTTTTCAGTAGAAGCACAAAACTGTCCATTGATTTTTTAGTTTACTCTAGTTTACAGTAATTTGTAATTTTCAATTTCCAGAAATCGCTACGCTGACTCACAAGTTTTCCTCGGTGACGCTGTACAGAAACAGAACCGTCAAATACTCGGCCAGGATGCACGCCATCATTGCTTGCCAAATGGAGTTCCAACTTTATCCAATGGATATACAGTCGTGCCCTATATATATTGAAAGTTGTAAGTGCAATCTTGTCATATTATTTCTTAATTTCTTGACATCAGTCCTTTTTTCTCCACTTTTCAAATTCTCGATCTTCTTTTTCTTCCGATGGCGCTACAGCCCCATATCTCTCCTTGGCCTTCTGTAACATTCGCCTCAAGCTTTTTTTGTCCCCAGCAACTGACTTCCAACTTGTCACCTGAAGAAGCGACGCTACATCTGTTAGATACAGGCATTTTCAAAACTTTTCCATACCTTTAGATCCCTAGCAAGACGAACCCATTGTTTTTTCTTCATCTGTGCAAGTCTAACTATCTTTTTAAGGGTTTTGTAAAAAGTGGCGTAGCTTGAGATGTGAGTAATAGTTGCTTATACAAAGCCAACAATAAGATTTGATTCGAAAATAAAAACACACCGTTTGGTTCATTATCACTTTATGGTTTATTGCATGACCTTCAGAATCCAAGGGCAGAATCTGAAATTTCTTCCCCTTAAGGAATCTTCCTGCAATTCTTTTGTCCTTCCACGGTGTTCATTAAAAGATTCAACAAGCTATTTTGACATATTTGTCTTGGCTCATGACTAGCCCATTGTATTTAACTTATGAAGTCTTCGTCAATAATATAGACAACGCTTGTCAGCTTGTCTCTCTCAAGTTAATGCCAATTATATTTTAACCATTGTCGCAATAATGATTAGTTTTAAAGGTGTTAATATTTTTTTGCTTTCAGTTTCTTATAGTAATCAAAAAGTTAGATTAAGGTGGAACGACGCCGGAGTGACAATAAATCCTGAATTGAAGTTGTTGCAATACCACATGGGACAGCCTCTACGACTCGAGGAAACTAACGGTTACATGGTGGAGAAAGACGGTACGATTTTTTAAATCTTCTTTTCAAATTATGTATTTGTAATGACTTTTCAAATTGTTTTGGTGAAACATTGTGGAATTCCATTATGAATATTTGATTCAAAAAATATTAATAAATAATTTTTAGAACACTTAAATGAAAAAACTTTGTTTTAATCCACTGTGAGTATTTATTTTTTGAAAAAACGTTTTCGGAGATCATTCTCCATCTTCAGTTTCTTATATACTAAACTTAAAACTAGTCCTTAGTCCGGTCGATAGCTCAGGTGGTAGAGTGCTTGCATTCCACGCCGAAAGCTCGGGTTCGAATCCCACCGAGGGTGTCAGAAATGATTTCCCGTTTCGGTGTTTATTTCAAACTCCAAAATAAAATACCGGCAAGGTTTACTCAGCCTTCACAAGAAATGAGTACCGCCATGTAAAGTTGCTGACTTATTTCAGGCAACTTCTCCCGGCTGGTGGTGTACTTCAGGTTTGAGCGGCAGATAGGCCACCACCTCATCCAGACCTTCGCCCCGTCCTCGCTGGTGGTGATGCTGTCCTGGTTCAGCTTCTGGCTGGACCTGGACGCCGTGCCTGGAAGGGTGACCCTGCTGGTGACCTGCATGTTGACCTTGGTCACCATGTTCACGGGACTAAGGGCAGATATACCGCCGGTGGCCTATGTCAAGGTCATGAATATTCTTTGTCTTTGCTTTTTGTTTAACTAAGACATAAATATTAATGGCGACTACATTACAAAGACGATAGACACTTCTGGGGTGGAAGTCTCGAGCGCTGCCAGAAGATCTTCTAATCTAATCTAATCTAAGTTGCAAAGATATGGAACATTGAGGATTTATATGGATTTTTACACGCAGACACGTTTAAGATCGCGCTAAAACATGCCGCATGTGGACTTACAATATAAAAACCCAAATCTCAAATGAACATACCTACACCCTGTAACTCATGCCCACTTTCCCTGAAACAGGGGTGAGATTGGCGAAGTGAACCATTTTCTACAGCATGGGTGGTCAGCCGCATACCAACCTATAAGTCGAGGAACTCACCGTTCCTATTTGAAGATAGGACGGAATAAAACATGGTGGCGTATCCACAGCTGATCCATTTTATGTGGAACAACGATCAGCTGTTAAAACACACCATGTTTTCTTCAGTGCTATCTTCAAATAGGTACGGTTAAATCTGCCCACGGCTGCCGAGACTTCTACCCCTGCTAGAATGGCAGCAGTGTTAACAGCTCTTAAAAATGTCTCAAGACCCACCTATTCAATCAATACTCACTTCCCTTTTTGAACGGCACTCCTCCACTAATGCCGGTATTCTCCATTGACATCTGAACGCTTAAGTTTTGCTAAGTAAGAATTTCTAGTAAGTATCGAAATAGGCCGGACAAAAAATTGTCCGGCCTATTTTAATGGAGAATACCGGAATAAGTGTTGTATAATCTGGTTACTTGCTCCACAGTCACATTCCGTAGAATTGCTTTTGCCCCAAAAAAGGCAAGTGAGTGGATCCTCCAAAGTTTTCGATTGACCATAATGTGGAAGTGCCAACAACATACTTATTGCCATAGTATGTAGTACGTAACTCTTTATGTTTGTTATTTTCGAAACGACAGTCCGCGTTTGGATACTGAAGAATGGCGTTAGATAGCTTTTGACGTTGCTGCTAATAATGCTGATGACGATGATTGTGTTGATCTCCAGGCCCTGGACTTGTGGATGGCGGGCTGCATGGTGTTTGTGTTCGCAGCCCTGGGAGAGTTTGTGGTAGTGAAGGTGCTTGATGTTCAGTATCAGCTCAACAAGAAGAAATGTCAGGACGCGATACCCAGGCTCATTCCAGTCGTAAGCTACAATTCTCTTTTTGTTTTATTTGTTTGTATTACGTCATTTATATCATACTCTAAAGATCGTAGAGCTTTGTAGGTCTAATTGTTTTGGAGCTGTTTGGGACTGATAGTTGTAGAGCTTTTAATGAATAATTATTGTAGTGATATAAAGGACTAATAATCGTAGAGATATGTAGGACTGTAAACCTCTGTAGGATTAATAATAACCGTAGAGATCTGTAGGACTAATCATCGTAGACCTCTGTAGAATTAACAATGATCGTAGAGATCTTAAGGACAAATAATCGTAGACCTCTGTAGGATTAATAATCGTAGAGATCTGTAGGACAAATAATCGTAGACCTCTGTAAGATTAATAATAATCGTAGAGATCTGTAGGACTAATCATCGTAGACCTCTGTAGGATTAATATAATAATTGTAAAGATCTGTAGGACTAATAATTGTAGATCTCTGTAAGATTAATAATAATCGTAGAGATCTGTAGGACTCATCATCGTAGACCTCTGTAGGATTAATATAATAATCGTAAAGATCTGTAGGACTAATAATCGTAGATCTCTGTAGGATTAATAATTATCGTAGAGATATGTAGGACAAATATTCGTAGAACTCTGTAGGATTTATAATAATTGTAGAGATTTCTAGGACTAATAATCGTAGACCTCTGTAGGATTAATAATCGTAGACCTCAGTAGGATTAATAATTATCGTAGAGATATGCAGGATTAATATTCGTAGACCTCTGTGGGATTAATAATAATTAAAAATCGTAGAGGTATGTAGGACTAACAATGGTAGAGATCTGTTAGATAAATAATTGTAGACATCTCTTTAGATTAGTCCTTTAGTAGCTTATTTAGTCCGTTGACTAATAACCGTAGAGCTCTGTAAGACAATTTTAGAGATTTGTACGACCAATAATTATAGAGATCTGTAGTACTAATAATGTAAGAAATAATAAAATGATGAAATAATTAAAATAGAGAGTAATTGCAGAATCAATATATAGTATAGCTACCATTTCGGCCTTATCCAGTAAATTGTTTGAACCTAATATTTACTAAAGTTGAACCCACTTTTTAGTTTGGGAAAATAATTGACTTCAAGCTGGTTTAAAAATGAAAAAAAACTCTCCCATATTCATAACAGGCTTTTAATTTTTAAACCAGCTTAAAGTCAATTTTCCCATTCCAAAAAGTGGGCTCAACTCTGGTTTTAGGTTTAATTAATCTAATGAATTTAAGAGTATTAACATACTTTGTCCTTTGTCGACACCACAGATCATGTCGACACAGTGTGTTGCCCCGCAGTATATTTCAGAGCTTTGTGGGAGGGATGGTAAGCGGCTGGCATTAAGATCTGCAAGTATTATTGCTATGAAAAAAATGATAGAAAATGATTCCAAAACGATCTTATAAAGGAAAATACTTGGATCGCACCTTTTGCATAGCCGGCCCAATGCTGTGGAATGCCCTACCCCATGAGCTGCAGGGAGTGCAAGTGCAAGAGGAAACAAAAGGGCCGTTACGCCATACAAACGTAGTCCCCTGTTTTCTCCCTGGATAATGTTAGTAGAGCAATCATTTTTGTCTCAAAAATCAATGACTACTATTGGCATGTCCCTCGGTTTTCTTTTTTTTCATAAATTAATTATTAAAAGAGATATGAACATTCAAAAACCCATAAAATTTGTCAGATTTTTCGCTGTGTTTAAACATCCAGAAAACAAAATTGACTAAATTATATAAAAAAAGGAAAACATAGAAACACGGCCAAAGTCTATCTTTATTTATTAAAGAAAAAAATTAGTTGAATCGGTCAAGTTTTGGAGAAGGGAACAGGGGATTACGAAACGTTGATTTTGTGTAATTTTAATAGGTATTTTCGGTCCAAGCTGCAGTTGTCCCTATCGCGCTTTGCGGGGGGAGGCTTGAGGTTGGGGACGGGCGGACCAATGCGTATACAGACAAAGGAAGAAAAAGCAATAATAATTGCTGAGAAAATAAGGAGATATTCCATTATACACTTTTTTATTGCTTCCTTTGACCAGGGCCGGCTGGCAAAAATCTTTTGGTGTCAATTTTTTTATTTCATTTTTTTGATACAGAAAAAACTATTCAATAAATTGAGCTCAAACTGACTTTTGAAGAAAACGAAAGATTTGATAAAAACAAGTCCATTCATTTCAACATCAAAATGTGCGTCACTAGGTATGTGTAATATCTGTTAAAAAAAACATGCAAAAGTCTGAATCCAAACACGAATTACATATAAGCAGAAATCTTGAAAATTTGGGATTTGATTTTTACTTTCTTGCTCCCGGTACGGAGTAAAGAAAGTTTTGTTTTGGCGAGAAAAAAAAAATCGAGATTTTCACGGAAATGAGTTGTCCTGGTGCAGGACATGCCAAAAAACACTATCTTGCAAAAACGTCCGGCTGTATAATAATAATAATAATAATAATATCAGTCATTGCTTTATTCGTTCTACCAGACAGTTATAAACATTTTTTCCAAAAAAGTCATTTTTTGTGGGTTGCCATATAAATAAATTGCACAGAATCTGCACTCGACTTTCTTGCAAAAATTAACCCACTGTATGACGTATGTAAAGCTATAATCATCTACCAGCTTATGCAGTTTCAATGAAAATATAATATATCGATAATAAATCAATTTTATTCCCCGCGGTGTGTACCTGCATACCCGTGCAAGTATGGAAATAGCCATATAAATTCTTAAGTGAAAAAAAAAAATTTGGATGATTTATTTGGTGAGCGCCGTTTTGTGTGAATCACACCTCAAGAGCCCTCTGCGAGGTTGGTCTTCTCTGGAAAAAGCGCCAATTACACAAGAAAGATCCTCGACTCATAGGTTGGTATGAAGCTGACCTCTGTACTGTACTGTACTGTATCCTGCCACCGTTTCATTAGGGGTGGCCGGTACCTCCGCAGATGCGCCTCCACTTTTTGCTGTCATCACCTTTTTCATACATACTCTTCTCTTATTCTCACTCTGCAGGATCCATTCTTTCGCAATCTCACCTATTTGGTCTAACCATTCTTTCCTCAGCCTTCCTTCCACGCTTTCCTCTGACAATTCCTTTGTACACTTTTTTCGTTAGTTGTTCATCATCCATTCTTTCAAGATGTCTGAACCATCTCATCGTACTTTTTTGTACTTTCATTATCATATTCTCTTTTATACCACACTCGTTCATCACTCAAGCATTACGTACTCTATCACTCAGTGTCTTTCCAGCCATTGCTCTCAGATAAGCCATTTCAACCGTAATATTTTCGATTTAAAATTTCAGGTCGTGTAAACGGTGCTTTATATTTATTTTTTCATCATCGGCATATTCATCGTCGGAGCCGTTTTTTAAGAAATCGCATTTAAATTTTTCAGCTCTTCGGAAGCCATCTTGAATTTTCAAAAAAGTAAAAAAAAATGATTACGAATTAAAGTGATAAGCTTGTTCTTTCTATCAAATCTAAATATCTTGCATTTTAATAGGTTTTTGTAATATTTTCGATTTAAAATTTCAGGTCGTGTAAACGGTGCTTTATATTTATTTTTTCAAAAAATTTTTTTTGTTAATTTGTAGAAATTTATGTTGTCCATAATATTGTGGAATACTATATTTTTGTTGACCCCTTAACTTTCGATAAAATCACAATCGTTTGTTTTTTTCATATGGCAGCCCATAGACACAGATTAGTTAGAGTGTTGCCATAACTAATTTATTTAGTTAAAAATTAAATTATGGCAACTCTGAAAATTTAAGAAAAATTCTTGGAGCCGTTTTTGAGAAAAGTGCAATTTTATGTTTTTTTTGTATGGCAGCCATCTTGAATTTTCAAGTTGGTGTAATGCCATGTTATTCATACTTAATACATGTCCAAAAAAGTTGATGTAGCCAAAATTTGGTATCTCTAGGTCTTATACTTTGGAAAGTGACACACACACATACATACATACATACAGACGGACGTTTTTGAAAGATAGTGTTTTTTGGCATGTCCTGCACCAGGACAACTCATTTCCGTGAAAACCTCGAAATTTTTTTTTCACACCAAATCATAACTTTCTTTTATAGCCTTCGGCTATAGCAAGAAAGTAAAAAAGCAATCGTTTGCGAATATCTCGGAACACCATTGGTTAAACAAAAAACGATGCATTGCAATTTTTCACATTACAATAATACCTATAATAATCAATTATTATTTTTCCAGAAAAACAAAAAAAATGGTAGTCTCTATACAAACTTATTATTTTCATACAAATTTGTTTGTAAGGCCTTCATACTACAATTTACATGGAAGCAAGATGTGAAGTATGGGGCCAGCGGGTGGGGCGGCGCAGACAGGCGCAGGCGGGCGCGGGTACTTGGCGAGGGGAGGGGGGAGGGGCAGCGTGGTACGCATACATTGACAGCCTCACTCACACATCGATAGCTCGATTGTGCGGGCAATGCGAGACAGCAACAGATTTTACAAATACCTATTTTTCAATTCTGTAGCCCTTGAGGTTTCCTCTTAAGTCGAGATTAAAAAGACATGTTTGTTTCAGAGATGTTACAGTTGAGCAGTGCCCTTGCAGTGGTTTATCACAAAACGACACTACGGGGCTATTCTTAGACATTTTAGTCATCGGTTGAGCCTACGCTTTGACAAACTAATGGTGCTTGGGCTGGAAGTTTTATCAGCACGGTCATTCTTACTTACCGAATTTTGTAATTTTTGTATAAAGACAAATCAGCTGTTCACTTGCGGCCATCTCTGATTGACAGGTCCTCGTACAAATGCACCATTAGACCTGTCTGCTTTTTGCATTAAAAAAAAAACCAAACCTGGAGCGTTTTGAATGCGGTCATTTTTTTGTCCAATATAAAAAATGATCTTTTGAAGTAAGTTGTATGAGCTATGGAAATAAAGTAAAAAAAATATGGAACGACATACATTACTAGTAATAAGATGATAAACATACTACAAGTTTGTATTTCCAACCCTTCTCGTTCACGAGGGAGGGGTGTAAAATGGTATTTTTTACAATATATTTTATAACTCAAAAACAACAAACACAATATGATATTTTTATACGTCAAAAATAAGAACATCCAATTTTATACAATAATGATCTCTTACAATAATATTCTTGCTATCTTGTCTAATATAATTGCCTTATTATTATTTTGTTTTGTTTTTAGCGGGTAAACTCGACCGAGAAGGGCGGCGTGACTACAGTCCCGGCGTGGGACCCGAGCGGCGCGCGCAGCCGGCGTGTAGAGGTAGTCTCGCCCTCGGGCAGTACAGCAGCGCGCCCTGCCGGCATGGAGCGGCGCCAGAGCATCCTGCAGGTGGCGTGGCTGGACCAGGACACGGGCCGCGAGAAGGTGCTCTGGCGGGAGATCGACAAGCTGTCGCGCGTCATATTCCCCGCTGTCTTCCTCCTGTTTGTTATATTATACTGGCCGGTGCTATTGATGAAAACGAAAATGGTGGATTAGTGCTATTTTTCTGTAGTGTTATACCTACGAGTATATATGCGGTTTAAATTGAACGTGGTGAAAGTTGGAACAAACGTCGTCATCTAGTAAATGTCATTTTTTTTTTTTTACTAAGCTAAACGTATACTCTAACTTCTTGCCGTGTTATTCCCGAAGGGGTCGCATGTGACGAGTGAAACCTATTTATTTTTACAGGTAAGGGGGCCGACTTTACGCCAACCACTTCATAGTTTGATATTATTGTGAAGTTACAAATGTACCTACACGGATATATTATAAATGAATTTATATGACAGCTAAATGAGGGTTCTGATAATACTTTGCGGCCTTCAAACTCCTAAAATAAATGTTTTTTTTTTCTTCTTCAGCATAATACTACAGCTAACATCGCATTTAATTACCAAAAGTGACGTTTTACACGATGGTGACGTTAGTTCCAATTTTTAAGCCGTTCAGTGATAGGTGTGTCGATTAACAGCTAAATTTCAAAAAGTAAGTTATTTGAAAAAACACACACACACGAAATAAAACCCATTTTATGATATTTTCAAGTAGCAAAGCCATGGCTCATCCGCAGCCTACAGTGAATTTTCTACACATATGATCTGTAGATCAGCTATCGTTCAAATGTTTTGTGAATAGGACTGAATAATTTTAGCTGTTTTAAGGCCGTAAAGTCATAACAGAGTCCTCTTTTAGCTCTCATCTACGTTTAGTTTAAGCCCTGTATATCTTTATTAAAATACTTTTAACATTGAGGTATAGTATAAGTGGAGTCAAAACTTGCTTGCGGGATTGAAGCATATCATAGGACAAAACTGTCAGTCAAACCCGTGAAACACAAACCTGTCAACGCCAATATTAATCATCTGAAATTCTATAATTTCTTGCTTCCTCCTTAGACACCCAAAAATTAATCATGCCATTTTTTTTATAATGGTGCCTTTTCTATTTCAAATTTGATTTCAAAACAATTAAAACGCGTGCGCACAGTTTTTGCGCAGAGATTACATTTGAGTAATGCTATCAATGCAGAAATTTTTTCTAACATCTCTGACTTTTGCCTGTTTTAAAACAATGAAAACACACTCGGAGCATGTTTGTTATCTTTCTTACTTTGCACGATTTGTATTGAGGTGGGCTGAAAGGGATATTATAGCGTCTATTGGCGTTAAAATAGTTTTAGCTCCATGTAAGTTATACCTCAATGGCTTTTAAACTATGTAAACCTGTACACATCGTTCAGATAAGAGCAGTTGATAAATGGTATGAGAGAAGACTTTCATCGTTTAACCACCCAGAAACTGGTAAATACCGAACGCCCAATAAAAACATACTGTTATGCTTTTTTTTTTATTGAACCTATCAAACAAACCTTTGACCTTACAAATTGTTACTGTATATTTTACAAATGGTATTATAACAGTTGACATGGAATAAGTTAAGAAGACAATAACATCCTGTCTCATTTGTGTAACTGTACTCGTCTGTAATGGTGCTTATAATTTTTAGAATTAAGGTGTTTGAGATTTCATTAAATTACTTTCAGTAAAATTGACAGTGAATGACAAATATTTAATATTTTGGATGGTCGGTGCATTAACACTGTTTTTATTTTCACTCTTTATTTTTTAATTATTTGGACACAATCGCTTTCGACTACACAGTAATCATCATCAGGTAATCTATTTAGATTTTCTATCTAGATTACCTGATGATGATTACTGTGTGAAAACGTTTGTGTCCAAAAAATTAAAAAATAAAGAGTGAAAATAAAAACAGTGTTTTAATAACTTAAAGACAAATATTTAAGTTCTTGTGGTAAATATAATTTAATAAAATCACTCCTTGAAAATGAAAACAAAGGAAATATTTTCACAAAAAAAAATGTTTGTGTGCTACATTTTTGTGGAAAAAAACGCTTTCAATATAAACGTCAATAGGTAAATTTCAAAAGAGAAATCATAGTTTCTAAAATTGTTTTCCATATTCAGAAAAAAAGTTATTCTAAGCACAGATCCAGATTCACAGCTTAAAATCGCAGAAGCAAGTTAGTTAATATTGAAAAAGTTAAAGCTGTAAAAGTATGAAGAATAAAACCATTACAATGTTTGGTTTTTTTTTTGTGATAAAATCGTTTAAATTTTTTGTTTACTGATTTTGTTACAACATTCGTACAATTTCTTTCTGCATATTCATAAAATACACAATCATTGGAATTACATTTATAATATGTAATATGTATGCTTTAAATGGAAAAAATATGCTACAATTTTTTATCAATCACCATGCATTGTGCCTAAGAGTCTTTGACAAATTTTTAGTATTATCATGTAAAATATCCGATTAAAGTTTTCACAAAGTACTGTGAACTTTTATAAAATTATATGTAAGAGATTGAAAATTTGATTTTCAACTTAAGAACGTTGAAGTAAAAAAAAACACTAATGCCATTGTAATAAGTAAACATTGAAGAATCGAGTATACTAATTAGGAAGTCAATTTCTCATCAATTTTATTATAAACTACTTCAATTGATATATTTTTAGGAAAAATGTTTGTTTAATTCATTGTAAGTTATTACGCTAAGGAAATGGATACAATAGTAGGTACTTTATTTAAGGTACTTCTACTGGGTAGAGACGAATGCGTAACAAAGAAATGTGATAAGTGAATAGAGTACAAATGAGAAAAATTTCATTAACATGTAAGTAAAATAAGTTAGTTTTTTCAATATGAGAAAACGTAAGTAGATTTATGAAAAAAATATATATTTTAGGCTTGAAACTTTAAAATATATTCTTGAAAAGAAATCAAAATACCAACACCTTATTTACAATTTTTGTGCATTTGTGAAATTAAAACAGCAATGCTTTGGCGATGGATGATTTTCGTATGCACAAACCGGCTATTCTAAGAATATGAATGCTAGTGAAAATGGATATTTAAAAATATATTATTCTTACTAATGGTTGATCTTCTTTTGAACAATACACTCTTTAATGATAATATACACTTTCAATGAGTCATAAAAACAGAATATATAGATAATAACTACAAATATTTACTCTCATTGCTTTGGGCTGTGCTATGATATAAGAAAATCAAGTAAGTAGATTATTCCTTGTTATTGTGATCAACTGTTTATTTATCCTTGGCGTAATTAAGAGGAAATGGTGTTTGAAATTACTATTTGTATAATCTATTTTTTAAATTATTTTATTGACAGATGTTAAACAAACATAAAATATTTTCAAATTTATTATTAGTACAATAATAAATTGCGTACATGTTATAACCATTAAAAAAATTAGAAGTTTTGCAACAAAATATTCAGTTTCACATTAGATACAAAATTTACTGACAGTTACAATTTTTGTTGGCTTTAAAAATTAGAACATAACAAAAGATTCAGTATGAAAAATCACCTAAAAAACTTATAATAATTTAAAAATCCTATTATCAAACATAAGATTAAGTTGAAAAAGTTCTATACTTAAGTACCAATATAAATTACAAATACGTAATTAGCTCATATGTACCAGGTAAGATGCTTTAAAATGTTTTTCAAATCCACCTCCATTGTACATAATAAAAGAAAGTAAGATTATAGTTTGTACATAATTATTAACTTAAGTTAATTGAAAAGATTATTTAATTATTATTGTACCTCGATAAAAGTAGTGGAAAAATTGATTGCTTTGGATTAATGAATGCTCTGCCTTATTAGTGACGCCACTAACTGTATGAAAATATTTCAAATTTAGTAAGTTTTATTACTTATTCATGTAAGTTTAATAGATTATATTGTATTTGTTAAATAAACAAAAGTATAATACATTTCATAAAAAAATGGATATCCTTTATAAATACATACAAAATATACAAAAAGATAAATTCAAAACATTTAAGGAGGGCACATAAAAAATGGTTGGTCGAACACAAAAAAAAAATACTTCATTAAGTTTTTGATATTTTAAGTAAATAATCAAATACCTAATATACTAAGACGACGAACATATCCATAAAAGTTAAAAAAAAAAAAACGTTATAAGTTTCACAAATCCAGTAACATCCTTGTTTATTTTTACTTTATACATAATTGAAAACTAATTATACATTAATTTTATCTGCAAACTTTTATGTGTAAGCAGGTATGCCTCTAAAATATATTTTTCCACAAGAAAATGCAACATTTAAAAAAATAATATTTGATTTACTTACCTAACTGTTTTGCCAAAAAACGCGTAAGAAAATTTGCAACATTTAAAAAAAAAATAGCATACACCTTTTAAGCCCAGTCGCGTATTAATTGTTAAATAAACATTATCCGTTTTGTAAAAATATTAAATTAATGACAGCTTTGAAGTATACTTAATAATAAAATGGATATAGATATCGTATCCATTAATTGTTATTAATATTGGCAGACACAATTATAAATTGTATTGAATTATATCTAATAAGTTTAACATAAAACGAAAATTATGTTCATGTTTCTTAAATTTTAGACAATTGTTCAATATTATATTCATAAAATATATGAATGCATTAATTATTTTAGTAAAAATGTAATACAACTTACCTAAGGATTATTAAAACATATGATTTTACTCCTCGCGGGGTATGATAAAATAAAATGCACAATTTAGAATTCCCTCGTATTCAATTATTTTGTGTTTTACAGGAAAAATAAAGAATCATTACCAAAGAAGTACTTAAATTCCTTTATTTACACAATAATTTCCGTATTCACCAATCCAACTAGCACTTCCCTTAGGGTAGGTACAATAACGTTCAGATGGGTGAAATTCATTAAAAAAACAATGTACCTACTAGGGAAAGCAGCGCTATGGCTCTATAAATACAAGTGCTTGAGTAAGTAAAGTACGTAAATCGTCCTTGGAAATAGAAAAAGTAGCTCACAGTGTCGTTTCCTTGTAAAAAATCTTCGGTGTAACTATAAAATCTTTCCAGACAGTTGTCAGATTTGAGTTTCATACCTGTGCAAACATTGTGCGCCGTAGGGGCGCACCGCTCAATTCGCCCTTAATCTGGGCCTTGGTTTATATATTGCATACCTCTTACGATTGATTGTGTGGTAATACGAGATATATATTCAAATATTTTGAACAATTAATACTACATAAAATGATTGATTATAAAAAAAAAAACAATAAAAAAGTAAAAAACGAGCTAGTTCTAATATTAATTTTAATAGTGCTACAAACAAAACCAAAGTTGATCTACTGTCACGTCAGAATTTTCAACCTACAGCCGTTTCAATATTTTAGAAGAAGAAGACCGTCAATTTAAAATGTCAAATTTGACATTTTGCTTCGCGTTTGCTTGTTTGCGGTTTTGTTAGATGTCGTAGGGCAAAAATGTTTTATTTCACGCTATTCTACATTCTGTTTTCTTTTTTGCTGATTTACCCGCCCATCGAGTTCATATCCGCCGGCCTCACGATACCTCAGCTGTTTTCCAAATTCCTCGGCTCCGAGAATGAAAAGTTTCTGCAATATCACATAATTAGGATAACCGTAACTATTTTTGTACACTCGTGTTTACCATTAGGATATATAATTGGGCTCGTCTTGTCCAGACCCGAGTACCTGACGCTGCTGTGGAGCGATTCGACTTCGTTTTGGTGGCAGTTACTTTTGGCGTCATCCATCACGGGCCCTCTCATAGCCGGCTACAAGGTCCTGGATTGGTCGAAGGACTCGTGGATTAACAATCCTGTATACTTGAAGATCGCCCAGTTCGCAAGTCCCAACATTCCCTGGACGCTGCTGGTTTCCAACATCAATGCAGAATTTCGAAGGTCAGTGATTAATATTAAATTACATTCATTCATCATTCCTTGATTTATTGGTTGGTATGAGGCTGACCACCCATGCTGTATAGAATGGTTCACTTTACCACTGTGTCACCCCTGTTTCACGGAAGGTCAGCAAAATTCATTTGAGGTTAGGATTCTAATTTGTACTTAAGTACACATGTAGCATTTCAACGACGTTACCATGTTGAAAGCACCGGTTCCCATAGATCACCGAAGTTAAGCAACATTGGGCGCGGATAGTACTTGGATGGGTTACCGCTCAGGTACACCGCGTGCCGTTGGCGTCTTGGACCGGTCCGTAGTCCAGTGGCAACACTTTGGACTCGTAAATGGAAGGTTGTGGATTCGGATCCCCGCGGAGCACAAAAATATACCATTTATATTTCGAAAAGCGTCTTCTACGCCAAAGAGCTACAAACTGAACCGTCAGAAGAAGTTGTTGTTTGAGATTGGTGATTGTAGGTACGTGATATGACTTTTGGAATTGTATTGGCTTTTAATAATGCTGGATACAATTCTGATGAAATATTTTTTATAAGAAACACATTTTTGATTCAGTATGAAATTACGACCTTTCGTTTTTGTCGATAATGTTGCTTTTATTTTTGATGGAATGGGAATACTTTTTGAAAGGCACCATGCGTTACTTTTCCTATAAATGTTCCCAAAAGTTTGTAATCAAATGTACTTTAAAAATTTGTCTTCCATCTCATTTGTGAGTCATCATACTTTTTATCAATGTCCTCTAAGACCAACTGTTTCAATATTATTATAACCTGAAATTGGACAAATCATGCAGGTGATATGTTCGATTCAAGTCTCGTAACCTGTCAAAACAACTGTCCCTTCATTAAATGTCTTCTTTTTACTTCCAGGGTCGACAAGGTATCCATCCAGACAAACCCGACCACCAAAGTTGTCGTCACTGACAACTGGATCATCAAAGTTGGTCTCTATGAGCTGAACTTCGCCCATCAAAATGAATGTACTCTCATCGTCAATAAGGTAAGCTTTGCAGAATTCTAATGGCTTTCATCGTACCTATTTGTTTATTTGATAATCGATCCTTACGCACCTCAAAACGAGGGTGTCTCCTAAAAAAGTTGTTTATATTATCAATGAAACGTCCAGGATGATGATGAGTTGATGATTTCTTTAGAGCGCCGTTTCGTAATGTAGTCATTCTAAGGGCGCTTGTGCAAATGATGCCAGAAATTTGTTTGTCCAGTGCATTTCTTAACTTCTCATGGTCCTCTATTTCTCTCATATGATAAGGCAGGTAGTTCCAGGCAAGAGGACCAGCGACTGCAAATGCACGCTCTCCAAACATTGTGTTAACTCTTCTTAGCGGTTCTTCAATCCGTGTTATGGCTCCATAAAGATATCCAGAGGGTACAGTAAGTTCTCTGGAAACAGTTGGTCAAATATCCATAAGTACTTTTATATGCAAAAGGGAGACTGCTATTGCAAGAAAGAGATGGTAGGATTTCTCATTCATGGAGAATTAAATAAAAAAAAACACAGTTCGGTATACATTTTTTGTATTTCATATATTTCAGAGTGACACACACCAGATCTCGGTGACGACAGGTGGAGAGATGCAGTTCATAAACATTGAAGTCAAGTCAATCAGGAACTATGTACCAGTGTTCAATGTGCGTCTAAATTCCCTCGACTTCAAGGATTTCCAAGACAAAGTCCTCCGACCAATCATTGTCTTGCCCAGCATCGTGTTTCATAAAACTCTCATCGACAAGTTCATCGAGGTGTTTAAGGAGCAAGTGAAATGTAATGAAAAATACTACACCACCCAGGTAAATAAACTAGCTCTATTTGTGTCTGATAGAGTGGTTGATTAAATAATAAAGCTTGTTGCTTAAAAATGTGGAATACAACCAGTTTCTTTCGGACTAAAAATGAGTACATTTTGCTTGTCTATTAATGTGCTAAAAGGTCAGAAAAATCCACAATGCTTTACGTATCATTGATGTAGGCTTTTGTTGTTGCTAGCTTCAAGTTTCCCAGATTGTCTTGTCATCTGTGAAATATGGCTTTAGATGTACCTCAAAATGAAATCTCCAATCCTTTTTTTCGTATTTTCAGTTAGTTTGTTCCTGATGATGATAACTTATATCCTTATGTTCAACATCACGATTGACAGAAGCTTTTTGTTGTTGAGGTTAGCTGTCAATTGTTGTTCAAACAGTAAGCATATTTTGTTGCTTTATCTAAGGAGTTGTTGTGATGTCGATGCTTGTAATAATCAAATGGCCTGATAGCTAGGAAAAATCCAAAAGTGCGTATGTTACCCAAATCCATTTATTATGAGGTCCCAATATAGTGTGAAGAATTACTGTTTTAAATTCCGCTTGTGTTCCCGTAGGAGATAGAATCCTGTATTGGTTGTATGCAAACAGCTTCAAATGTCAAACTGAACAAGTTGTGTATCTCGGAGTCTCAGAATGACCAGCCAGCTGAGCCGCGGAATAATCCGTGTAGCATTTGCAATTGCAGGTTAGTAAGAGTGTTTTAAAATGTCAATCTTATACTCTGATTTTGTTTTCACACCTGACTGTTTCAAGTGCTAGTTTTAAGTATATTATTAGTGAAGTTAGGCTTTAAATGGCAGCGTGTACTTCAAGAAAAAATACCGCAGACTTCTGGTTGTCACAACTCTCAAGGTTATCAAAGATAATGCGCCATATTGTTCAAGATCTGCCACTTCCTTAATATATAGACAGGATGTCATACCTCTTTTTAGACTTATGGATTTAGCGTGCTACCTGTTAAAACGCTACTAAGCTACACATATAGTGTAACTTCTTGTCACATTTTCCCCGGAAGGGTCGCATGTGGCGAATGGAATGCATTTATTTTTATAAGTAAAGGAGCTGGCCTTACCCCAACAACTTCAGTCAAAGTGGGGGTTTCCCAGCTCCCAAGGGGGCTGGTACTCATTTCTTTAAAAGCTGAGTAAACCTTGCCAGTATTTTTATTTTTGGGTTTGAAATAAATAACGAAACGGGTAATTATTTCTGAGACCCACAGTGGCATTCGAACCCGGACTCTCGGCATGGAATGCACGCACTCTAACAACTGAGCTATAGACTGGACTAACAGCACAAAATTTGAAATTAGATTTTTTTTCTCGCCATACAAACATCACAGGTATCAATGTGGTTAGGGTCGTCAGCAACCAATAACAAAATATTAGTTTGCTTTTTCCTGAGCAATGCGGTAGTTTGATGTCTATATTTTTTGTCTATGGAAGTCAAAACATACAATCTATCTTGGCCTGTATTGACACAATGTAAAAGTTTTTCTTTCTTGTATAATGCTTCATTTTGAGTAACTTTTGTTGTAATGCGATGATTTCAGGCCGATGTGGTGTGCGGACTGCATGGCTCGCTGGTACGCCTCCCGACAGGACCCCGATCACACGGACAAGTGGCTGAGCAGCAAGTGCTCGTGTCCTGTGTGCAGGGCAACGTTTTGCCTTTTAGATGTGTCTTACATTGAAGTACTAGATCCGTAATGCGTTAGTATCTCTCTCTACATAATCAAACACTTCATTTTATTGTATAATCTTATATTTACAATGCTAACATTGTCTAACAATTGATAATCTAGCGATTTTAGGGTTTCCCACAATCTGAATCATAGTGTTTTTAGATTCTAAACGTATTTGACGATAATATTCATTGTGACTTGGTAGAAAGTATCATAAGAAAAGTTTAATGAGTATTAAGTATTTTATTAGACCTATCTTTATAGACACTTTCATATTTTTAATCTGATTTCAAATTTACCTTTTTAAATTGTTGAAATCTTATAAGGTTTTTCATATACAGGTAGTACTACAGGAATTGAACAGGATAGGACTTATTCAACTATTAGAATTATTTATACATAAAAACCTAATATTTTATTTGTTCAAGTAGCATATTTGGAGTCTAAAATTTGAGTCGTTAAGAATCTAAAATGGCAAAGTAGTATGTTTGTCAAAAATAAGGTAAATACATGGCATACAGAGATATATATCGCACATTTAAATAAAGAGAAATAACTCGAAAATTGGTAAAATCAAGATTTTGTAATAAAACGCAAGAACAATGCTAGAAGAATAGGTAGAATGCGACAGCCGTTCAATTTGGACGAATATGACTGAGATAAAACATCGGCCGCCTTTTTCATCCCATACAAGTTGTACTGGTTGTCTGAATTTCAAATGTGATTTTCCGTTCCTTGACTTATAGGTTGTTATGCGGCTGACCACCCATAATATAAAAATTGGTTCACTTTGCCAATGTCACCCCTGTCTCAGGGAAGGACGGCAAGAGTTGCAAGGCTTATGTTCATTTGAGATTGGGTTTTTATATTGTAGGTCCACATGCGGCATGTGTTAGCGCGAAATTATACATATCTGCTTGTGGGAATGCATTTTGTATAAATCTTAAATGATATATATCTTTGCAGCTTAGATTAGATTAGATTAGATTAGATTTCCCAACATTCATGTTTTTTGAGTTATTTCTCTTTATTATTAAACGTGCGATATATTAGTAATATTTATTTTGGTGAGCGGTGTTTTTGTGTGAATGCAAGCTATGTAATTGCTACAGATAGCTTCCAGATAGCAAGATCTAGTTGTTTTAAGGCTAAATGGACCGGGCCTTAGGCGACTGGTCTTTGATTTTTCAATCCAGCGAAGAGCATATTTAAAAATTAAATGCTAATATTTTGTATGCTCCCCCATATATATTGAACCCACGACCTTTTGGGTTACTTGTGCACAGTGTTGACAACTAGATTATATTCCAGGGAAACACAGAAAAAAATATTTTCCCATTTATGTCAAAATCCTAGATTTACCACATTTGATTCTCAACGACTCATTTTATATAACTAAAAAAATAAGTGACATAATAATACCGATTGTGATTTTCTGATTTGACATCTCGCAAACAGCATTAAAACTATGTGAAATTATTGTTGATATTAATTGTAATAATAGGAATTCAACTATTAACTTAATTACATAAGTATGTAAATTACATATGGTAACTTAGATGTATAAATGACCTAGGGCTTTGAATCTGAAGAGTTTATTGAATATAGTGGGACCACCAATTTTTTTTGAAAAAAAAAACAAACAAACAGGGAATTAAAAATATTCTCGTAATATATGTCATAGAATTATGTATTTGAGAGTTCTTTATTTCATGATTTTTTTAAGTGTGTGAATCCATTGGGGTCCAAATTTGAAAAGTTTTGATGTATTGCTTTAGATAGTGTAGTCCGCACATTTAAAATATACCTTGGCTATGTGATGTCACCCATAGTAAATAAAAAGTGGATATCCTATCATCAGCAGTTGAATGTTTTCAATCTTCTCACATAATATTGTATTGAATTTTGTCAGCCCGGCCTCTAGCTAAGTGACGCCATGTTGCCCTACTTTGAATGTGCGGAGTCCGTTTTAAATATTTAAATTCAGATTTAATCAAATCCGTTTTTTTATTTGTGCGGATTTTTGTACGGCTAGTTATCTTAAAAATGATGAGGTATTTTTAAGACAGTCATCTTTGTTTTTAGAAATAAGGTTTCTCTCTAAATTCTACTATGTCAGATTTGAGTATCTTTGTTAATCTTTTTAAATTATCCCTTGTCTAAGAAAATATGTGGTATTTGAAATGAAGCAGAAAAGCAATCAATAGTAAACCTCCATTTTGTAATGAATAATTTAGTGGAAAGGAAATTATAGATAGCTCCAGTTTGGTTTATAATTTCTTGCTTTTACATTGGTGACTGCATGAAAACAGATATTGTGTCATCACGCCAAAGGCTAGTTCAAGAAGAAAGCTTGAATAACTAAAGGAAATATGTTATTTTTAACCATAATTATAAAAGGTTGTTCAACCATAATATAAATGAACATTTATTTGTACCTAACCATGTTTTTGACAGCAGTTTGTATATCAAGATGCAAAAAGTTTCCCCCATCTGGCGATAGATGCCTCTATTTATTTACACAATGTAATTGTACATTAAAAAATTGTAAAGATTTACTATTTCAATTAACGATTCAAATTTACTACTTTTTAAAGAAAGAATTAACTAAGTTTGTATCTCAGAATAATAATCTCCACAATCCATATTTGGAAATGATGTTTTTGTTGAAATGGAGATTGTTTGTTTTAAATCTAAAGCACAAATGTAACTAAGTATATTGTTGATTATGTAAGAGATCCCAGATTCTCAGAAATTCTCACAAATTCAGTATTAGATATTTCTGTACCCACAAAGTTATATTTGAAAGGATACAAAATATGTTCAGTCTTTTAAATACTCAAATACCTCTTAATATGTGCTATAAATAGGTTTTAGTTATTTCAAAATGACACTCAATTTTACCAAACTTATCAAAGATGTGTTATGAAATGTATTTCACAGGATTATGAATTATCTTTGGAAGGCATGCAGTTGTATTTGAAACAAAAAATGGTTTTTGAAAAAAACCTTTTTAATTTAAATGCTTTGCATGTTTTCTTGGTTAGTTTGTGAATATATCCTTAGAATTTATGAGAATCAGGGATCTGTTATACATACATGAAATATGTATTAAATATTTTTCCAAAAGACTTCCGACCTTACGTCATGTACAGTTTGTTGTCTGTAGTTGTAAATTTTGTCTAGTACCTATTTGTGTAGGGATTTTTTGATAGAAAATTTTACCCTCAATCTTGACCTCACATTTTTTTCTCCTTGTACAGGATTTTTGACAGTTGTATGTATATTTTTGTTGTTGTACTATCTGCTCAAATATATTATGTCTTACCATTTTTTGTAAAATAGTTAAGTTTTGATGTATTATATTAATTAAACTAATAAACTTCCTGACAAAGTTAACATGTTTTTTGATGATTTGATTTTTTCCTACTTATTTAGGTTATCCTGTAGATAATATTATTATTATATTTAGTTGATTAACACAATGACTAATAATTTTATTTAATTTTATCTTCAAAACATTAAAATGACTATCCAGTGTTATATTGTTAAGGGGCTGTCCATATATTACGTCATTCGCATTTAGGGGGGGGGGGTCTGGTCTGCGGATGATGGTAAATGATGTACGAGTACCAGAAGTGACGTCGTTCTTGTAAATACCAATTTTTACAAAACATACAAAATAGTATGCAAGTAATATAACATTATTAATTATTAAGCTCATCCATTATTACAGCAAGAGGGGGGGGGGGGGGGTCATTAGATAATGACTATATGATGATTGTAGGGGGGGGGGGGTCGAAAATTGGCCAAAATCGATGACGTAATTTATGGACGGCCCCTAAGGATAACTGTAAACAAAAATAAAAGATTTCTGATGCAGTTTTAAATAATCTACGATAATGTCACCCCTGTTCCAGGGAAGGTCGGCAAAAGCTGCTGGGTGTATGTTCATTTGAGGATTGGATTTTAATTTGTAAGTACACATTCAGCATTTGTAAGCATGAACTCACACGTGTTGGTGGGCATGCATTTGATATGAGTTTTGAATGTTAATATATCCTTGCAACTTAGATTATAGATAATTTTAGATTTACTAGTCATTAAAAGTCATTTATATGTTTGCCTAAAATTTATATTTCATTCACAAAACCTATAAATTGAGCGCATTATAATCTACAAATAAACAATCCATTAAAATGCTATTTCTACATTTTTTTTATCTCAGTGTATGTATATAAATCAATTTGCCATTTTTCAATACTAAAAAAAAACACTCATGCTTTGATTTATTTTAAATGTATATAAATTTCAATTCAATTATTTGGCTGCAATTTTTTCAATACGGCATTTTATAAAACACCTCAATCGCGTAAATATAAAAAATGTATGAAAACTATATAAGTCACTAGAGGTGCTATTTTATCTCCCATACATTTTCTGTTTAATTCACCGAGGGAAGCTAATGTGATGTTTTATCCTCGTTGCGAACTAATCTAGTAATCTTGATCCAGCTTTTTGACCCGGATCACGATGGAATATATCTTCATCGGTGGCTGGTTGCAGTCGTCTATGAACACACACTGGTTGCGGTTATTTCTTTTGTAGTTCTGCTTGCACTGACAGGCCGGAGAGCAATTGTTTGTGTCCTCTACGATGGGGCATTTGTACACTTTTCCAATAGAGCTGCACGTCTCTGGGGGGCAGTCTACCGGACAGGCCACCAGTGTTTCATTCGCACCGCAGACATCTGTGAATTATTTTGTAAAGCTTTATGAATGGTTAGAGCTTGTGAGATGTATGTTTTGTTCTACATAATGAACACAAATGAATTTTGTGAGGAGCATTGACTTATAATATCTGTGGACAAAAAATATTTTAACGAAGATAGACATAAAGGTACCTATATCTGTCTCAACTTACCTACGAAAATGGTCATTAGTTAGAAAGAGAACAAAAAACTTCACAGTTGCATTTCCATATGAACAAAAAACTCGGCAGAATGAAAAAAAAAACTTCAATGTTGGTACCATTGCAAAAAATGGCTGCAGATTAGACCGAAAATAGCTAGAGTTGACAGATCGCTGCCTTAGTTCTTGTTTATGGTATACGCCATTGAGAAAATTTTACATGAGCAATGTTTGCATGTTTATAGGACCAATGTGTCTTATGAAAACAAGAAATTTATTTAAAAAATATTTAAAACAACTCTCACATTATCGAGTTTTACTGTTTTCCTTAGCTCAGATTGTGTAGAATTTGATTCTTAAGACAACTGCATTAAAAAGTCATAGTTGACAAGATTGGCGTATACGATAAACGAGAACTGGGGGAGCGAGATAACATGCGTTATAAATATTGTGATCACCAAAACTGGTGTCAGTATTTCATATTTTCAAGGTGCATATATTCATATTTTAATTTTATCCCTCATTTCATTAAAACTATTGTGATATTTAATGCGTCATATTTATAATTGCTGCCGCCATACATTGGAGGCACCACTGCAGCGTTTGACAGGAGAGGAACGCAAGTGGGAACAAGTAGGTATGTATCAATTCAGTATGTTAGTTTCCGCTCCCCTATGTTATAACTTAATGGTGAGGACTCCTCACTGAGGAGTGTGTGTTTAGAATAATGTTTTAAGATGACAAATAAACTTCTAATTAATTCATTCAGATTTTAAACAGAGTCTACTTCAACATATAATCCAGAGATTAATAGATATGTGATTTTTTTAACATATTACTCGAATGTAGGATTTTTAAGGTTTAGAAAAAGTTGTTCCAGAAATTAAGGTGACAAGTATAAAAATATGTAAGTCATGGTACATTACCTGCAGTATAATATAGATGTGAAACAATTTTATGAATAAGTAAAAATACAAGTGGGAAAAATCACATGGGTTGGATTAAAATTGAATTATTAGCAGAACTATCATATTACTATCTAAAATATAGGTAAAACTGAATAAGTGACACATGTACCGTCCTTTTTTCCTATTTCCTATGAAAGAAAGCTGTAAAAATGTGTGAAAATCCTGTAGTTTAGAAGTTTTTTATGAGAACTCTCCCATAATTAGTTCATTTACTATGAGAAGTTACTCCCAATAGAATGATTTATCTACAATTTCTCAAATTAGTGATTCAGCACTTATTCAGTTTATATTTAAAATATAAGTAATAACTTGAGCTAGTAACCTGGGTGGCGGGATGAACAGTAAGCCAAAGTGAAAAATGTCGCAGCAAACAAGTATGGAAACAATTTAAACATTTTGATTTTTGTTGTATTTTTTTTCTATCTAAATTCTAAACACAGCTGTCACAAGAGGTGGCAGAACAATAGGTATCATTCTTACTTCAGCACGATTTTACAATAAATATTAATTTAGTATATTCCTCATAGTGGAAAATAACTGAGTAATCCATTTTAATAAGCGGTTCATAAACTTATTTTTTTTTATTATTAAGACCGGTCCGCAGTTCAGTGGTAACACTTTGGACTCTGAATGGGAAGGTTGTGGGTTCGATTCCCGGCGGAACACAAAAAAATATACCATTTATATTTTCAAATTTGCTCTTCGCTGGGTTGAAAACTTCATAAAACCTTTACCAATGACCGGTCACCAAAGGTCCATCCAGCCTTACAGCAACTGGTTCTTGCTTGAAAATTGGCGCTTTGTAGCGACGACGTTCAAGCTCGTAAAAAGGTCGATAGCTCAATTGGTAGAATGCTTGCATTCCATGCCGAGAGCAAGGGTTCGATCTCAAAGGTTTACTCAGCCTTTACAAGAAATGAGAACCAGCCCTCCCGGGAGGTGGGAAACTCCCACTTCAACTGAAAGTGGTTGGTGTGAGGCCAGCCCCCTTACCTGTAAAAATAAATAGGTCCCGAAGCGCCACATGCGAACCCTTCGGGAATAACGCAGGCAAGAAGCTACGCTATATATGTAGCTTAGTTGCGTTTTTTAAAGAAATAAATAAAAAATGTAAAGGACTGAACCATTCATACAAAATTGACAAGCAGGTTAATTTTTTCAGTGTCTCATATTTTACAATACTAAATAACTCGATAAAAAATCCATAGACAACAAAAGTGTGACGTCACACGGTCGGGTTGCTAGGAAAGAGACATAAAAATATTATGTTATTGCATGCTAAGGACCGTAGTCATGTAGAAGTTTGACCTTTACTCTTCGAGATGATTTTTGAATAGTTTTTTAATGTTTTTCTGTGAAGTTTGGGAACATTTTGTGAAGTATGGAGGAATCAACACGAAAAAGTATAATGAAAGCATTTTTTCAGTGCTGTATTAAGGGGTAGCAGAAAAAAGAAGTTACCTCTGGGCGCGTGCTTAAAAATGTCTACTTTTAAAATACAAACGCCCAGATTTCAGATGTAAGTAATATAATCATGAGTATCATTTTTTGTATTAATATTTTTAGCAAAGTCAATGTGAATGGATTTGTGTATATTTGTTAAGATTTTCTTTGTTGAATTTTTTGTCCAGTCGATAGCTCGTTGATAGATAGTTGCTAGAGTTAGATTTAGACTAAGATTAGATATTTAGATTTAGGTTGTTGATTTAGATTTAGATTAAATAGTGTTTTAAGCCGAGAGCTTGGGATCGTATCAGAAATGATTTCTCGTTTCGGTATTAATTTCAAATCCAAAATAACATACCGGTAAGGTTTACTCAGCCTTCACAAGATATGAGTACCGCCTCCTTCGGGAGCAGGTAAAACCCCACTTCAACTGAAAAGGTTGACGTAAGGCTGGCCCCTGGAAAAATAAATAGATTCACTTGCCACATACGAACCGTTCGGGAGAACGTGTTAAGAAATTACACTATATGTGTAGCAAAGTATTGTAGCGAACGGAAAATTGAGTCATTATATTAACATGTGTAAGCCAATAAAGGAGATGCAGTTGGGAGCTGTAATATTTTTAAATTCATATAGTAAAGAATAAAAAGTACCCATGTAAGTATATATTTAATTTATTTCTAAGTAGGAATGTTTTCTAATCTTATCTAATGTAATCTAAGCTGCAAAGATATATATCATTTAAGATTTAAATTAAATGCATTCCCACAAGCAGATATCTTCGATACTACTAAACCCTACTACCTCTCTGTAAGCTTATACATATTACAATTTTATCATCAAAATGATAACATTTTAATGTGACAATCGTGAGCATTAAAATTCTGTTGTATGGACTCTATGGAGGTTAGTAAAAAAATAATAACATGGATCAATTTAGTTTCAAAATAGTTTTCATTGATGCCGACTTAAAACATATTATTCAAAAAGATTGGATTATCCAAGAAATTCCCTATTCAATTTACAATAGTATTCAACAATTGGCAATATCTGAAAGGCTGTAAAACATATTTTTAAGTATTTTATTATACTTGTGAGAATCCAGACAATAAATCTAGTTTATTTCATTAATTGAATTGTACAGTTTTATTCTAAATTAATTAGTACAGCTATGGCTGCTTTCTGTTAAGGTCCCAACTTTACTCAGAATATGAAAAATTGAGTATATCCCCCTCGATCACGTAAGCCCAAATAATGTATAAAAATTGAATCACTCCCTAGGAGTGTCGTCGTATTTTCTATACATTTACGATAAATGCGACTGAGGGGACTCTATGTAAATGATTTATACTCGAGGCAATGTTTATAATATAGAGGAGTAGAACTAGTTTACGGCATTGATACATAATTTGGAACACAGTTGTCCCCAGTCCTGTCAAAAACAACAATTTCAAAATCATGTTCTTACATGTGAAATCCTGTATTTTCTTGCTTTTTCCATTATGTTTTTCGACACCCAATAATGTCTTAAAATAATGCCTAACATTTTCTTTTAAAAATTGAAAAAAATACCGAACAAAAGATTTACAACGCGTGCGCATAATGTTTGCGCATGAATGAATATCAATGCTGCCAACATTCTGGAAATATTTCTTAGTTTCATCCAAGTTTTTTTGTTTACTTTCTTATTGTAGACTTTGTTCTCTTTCTTACTAAATACCATTTTCGTACGTAAGTTGAAACAGATATTTAATGTCTATTTTCGTTTAAATAATTTCTAGTCCACAGATTTCATGTGTCAATGGTTTGGAGAAAGCATCTGCTTAATATGAAAATTAAGTAATTCACTAGGAGTGCCGTCGTATATTTAATACATTTTTGATTTATTCGTTCGAGCGGAGTTTATTTGTATGTTTTATACTTGGGGTACAATTAGGGGAAAGCGGCCGTCTGCCCTCTGCCCCTGATTATTATCGGTAGGAGGCCCAGGCACACAACTCTGGCCCCAAAGGACTAATACAATTAAAATCAATTTCCCAAACACCGTTGATTTGTGTGCAAATTGCGCGCTTGTTTCACAATTAGTGCGAAAACACAGTTTAAAACATTGAGTTGTAATACGGTGGAGTCGAAACTATTTTGATGCAAGCAGACGCTACACTCCTTTCAAGATACTTCAACATAAATCTTCGTTAGTTAGAAAGAGAACCATGGTACTCCAAGTGTCGCCGTACGGCAAAAGGTACAGCTTTGTTAAAACAATCTGCATTTTTGGCATTACTAAATGCCATTTTTGCACGGAAATCATGCGTAGGTACACGTTGCGGTTGCTATGGTCAATGCATTTAACATTTAATAAAGGAAAATGGCATTATGAGATCGGAACTTTTTTTTTCTTGGTGTGCAAACGTCAATCTTGTATGGAACTGCCGTTCTTAGCAGCCAATAATAAAATATATGTATCTCTTTTCCCTAGCAAACCGGACGGGTGACGACACAATTTTGTCTATGTTAATTCACGCGTGGACCTAATTAATATTCTTCTTATTCCTCAGCCTTTTTCAGTCCACTCCTGGACGTAGGCCTCTTCGAATCCACTGTATGTTTGTCTATCGGCTGCTGTGATCAGAAATCCTCTGCCTGCAGTTCCCTTGATGTCGTCCAGCCACCTCAGTTGGGGTCTCCCTCCTCCCTGGATATCCTGAGCTTCCACTGGACGATCCTTTTCGGCCACCTGTCATGGTCCTGCCTTGCGACGTGGCCAGCCCATCAATTCATTGTATGACCTCATAATTTGGTCTTGTCTTGTCTTGTATCCTGCCGCCATTCCTCTAGGGGTGGCCAGTACCTCCACATAAGTGCCTCCACTTGACTCTGTCCCTGCATACTTCTTTCATCTCATCTAATTTCATCACTCTTTTCATGCATGCTCTTCTCTTGTTTCCACTCTGTAAATTCCATTCATTCGCAATCTCACTTATCTGATCAATCCATTCTTTTCTAGGTCTTCCCCTTCCACGCTTACCTATTACATTCCCTTTATACACTCTTTTTGTCAGTCGGTCTTCATTCATCCTTTCAATATGTCCAAACCATCGCATCACACTTCTTTGAACTTTCACTTTCACGCTTTCTTTTACTCCGCATTCATTCATAACCCATTCGTTTCTCACTCTATCTTTCAGTGTTTTTCCTGTCATACTTCTCAAATGAGCCATTTCTACGGTGCATACCTTATTTACTTCTCTTTCATTCACCGTCCATGACTCGCTTCCATACATCAGGGTCGGCAACAATATACAATTGTGTACCGCCATTTTCATTTTCTTTGGTATCCTTTTATTCTTCGCTATTCTACCAAACGCTCCTATCACGCATCTTCCTTTGCTGGCACGCTTCTCTAATTCCTTCGTCATCTTACCATTCGCCTCAAACTTGCTTCCTAAATAGTCAAACTCATTCACTACTTCAACTTTTTTCCCATTCAAATTAACTGTAAGTTCCTCACATACTTCATTCCTGTCAAAAACTAATATTTTTGTCTTATTCGCATTCACTTTCAAGCTATTTTTACAAAACGCATCATTCAGTTTGGTTAACATCGCTTGGAGTTCCTCCGCCGAGTCAGCTAAAACTATAGCATCATCAGCATAAAGAAGTACTCCAACTCTTGTTTCACCCACTTTCACTCCGCTCTCTGATATTCCAGCTTCTTTTATGCAACTGTCCATGATTATATTAAACAACCATGGACTCATCACGCAGCCTTGCCTCACTCCCTTATATACATCAAACCAGTCACTATATCTCCCATCCACTCTTACACATGCCGAACTATTTTCATAGATGGCACGTATCACATTCAGAAGGTTGTCATTCACACCGTACTTCCTGAGAACATTCCACAACATACATCTGTCCACCGAGTCAAAGGCCCTCTCGAGATCCACGAAGGCTGCGTAGACCACCCTCCCCACAGCCAGATGTTTTTCAACAATCTGTCTGAGAGTAAAGATTTGGTCCACACAACCTCGTCCTGGCATAAAACCAGATTGAATATCAGAGACCCTGTGATCGGTGGCCATTCTCACTTTTTTTATGACAATTTTGCATAAGACTTTCCCAGGTATACTAAGGAGACTAATGGGCCTAAAGTTACGGCAGTCTTTCTTGTCCCCTTTACCCTTGTAAATAGGGACAATGACCGCCTTTCTCCAGTCCATCGGTACTACCCTGTCTTTCATACACATCTTGCATAATTCAAACATCCACTCTACCACACATTCTCCTCCTGCCTTTAACATCTCGGCATTCAATCCATCCATACTTGCAGCCTTTCCATTCTTCAGCTCTTTTATGCTTGCTTTTATTTCCTCTTTCAAAATATCCTCATTACTTTCATTTGTATGGTCACATTCATATAAATTTCTTTCGCCCTGTCCTAATATTTCTTCAAAGTATTCTTTCCATCTGTAACATACATCGTCTTCATCCCACAGCAAGACTCCCTGCGCATTCTTTATGCCCGGAGTTGTTGCTCCCACACTTTCGTTATTATTCCGAACCCAACTCCAGAACATTTTTTTGTTGGTGTGGAAGTCCTGCTGTGCCCTTTCATTATTTTTCTTCTCTAATTCCATCTTACTTTCATACACAAGCTTTTTAGTATTCATTTTTGCCCTTATATACATCATTTCCAAATTCAAATTACCGTTATCTTTCAACCATTTCTTATACGCTTCCTTCTTTTGCTCTACTGCTTCTTTCACTCCATCGTTCCACCAGGCATCACCTTTTTTCTTACTGGTGTCGAAACAAAAGATGGAGAAAGCTAGAAGACATAGGATTTCACAAGATTACGCATTTTGTGTTTTTGACAGCTCTGTGGTTGACAACTAAGTCTCATACGGTGCTATTCTTAGACATTTTAGTCGTCCGTTGAGCCCACGCCTTGACAAACTAATGATGCATTTGTATGAAGACCTTTCAATCCAAGATGGCCACAAGTGAACAACTGATAAGTCTTCAGATAAATATTACCAAAATTCGGTTGGTAAGAATGACCGTGGTTATTAAACTTCCAGCCCAGGCATCATTAGTTTGTCAAAGCGTGAGCTCAACCGACGGCTTAAATGTCTAAGAATATCTAATAGTGTGTTACAATGCTGTAAGCTTATTTCGTCTCCACAAATATTTTAACTATATGGCTTAAAATTAGCCATCGCGCTTTAAATTTATCGTGTCCCATTGAAATCCCACGGCGGCTTTTGTTGGCCGGTGCATCCTCTGCTGCATTAAGCTGAACAATTGGTTTGTCTAGTCACGCCTATTGTGATATGTGCCGACTCATTACGAGGCCATAATGGCGGCGACCTGAAAGTCACACTGGTTTAAGTAAAAATAATGAAAACAAAGAGAGAGACGTTTTTTGTTTCACTTGTGTGCTCACTACTCACATTTAGTTCAATTAATGATTCGACAGTATATGTAGTATATGTAGGATTATGTAGTCACAGAGGAAGACCGAGAAAGGTATGGATGGACCAAATTTCCGAAATTGCAAATGAATGGAATATCCAGAATCGTAATAAAAGGAGGGCCTGTATGAAGAAGGTTATGACTCTGGATGAAATGAAAGAAGTATGCAAGGACCGACAAAAATGGTGGCTTATCTGTAATGTTGGCGTCTAAGGCTTTAAAGTTTTCAACTTTCATTTTTTTAATAGAATAAAAATTGCAAGAATAGATGGATGTCGTTGTAGAGGAAAACCTAGAAAGGTAAAGATGGAAAAACTCCTAAAATAGCGAATGAAAGGGATATCCAGAGTCATAATAAAAGGAGAGCTTGTATAAGAAAGGTTATGTCTCTGGATTAAATCAAAGAAAGGCTGATCTGTTATGTTGTCGGCTAAGGCTTTGAAGTTTTATATTTTCATTTTTTAAAGATGTTTCGTAGATTTCAGTTTTATGGTTTTTGCTTGGTGTTTGTCTATTTTATATACTTATAGTTAGACGTATAGCTTGACTTATAGCTTGGAATACGCCATCGTAAAGGTAAAACTGTGTAACTAACATATTAAACATGAGTTTCTCAGTTAAATCCATTTTTTCATATTTTCTACGAGAGAAAACACTGCAAGAGTGTGAAAATCCAGTAGTATAGAAGTTTTTCAAGAGTACTGCTTTACAATTACTTCACTTACTATAAGAAGTTACACGCAATAGACTGTTTTATCCGCAATTTTTCAAATCAGTGAATCAGCGCTTATTCAGTTTTATCGTTAAGGTGACGATATACATAATGTTTTTTACGAAGCTAGGTTACATAATAACGTATTGAGTTATACACCTTTGAACTCTTAAGAAATTACGTAAATATTGACCCAATTTCTC
This sequence comes from Agapetus fuscipes, assembly GCA_951799405.1. Lineage (NCBI taxonomy): Eukaryota > Metazoa > Arthropoda > Insecta > Trichoptera > Glossosomatidae > Agapetus > Agapetus fuscipes. The sequence continues at coordinate 3,216,289 of OX637347.1, read as the reverse complement.
GCGATTAGCCCAAAAATGCTTTGTGAATTCCGATATCAACAAAATTTTCTATAAGATTTTCATATCTCCCGCCCAAATCTTTACGTGGTGTTTTCTTACGCGGGAGGTACAAACACACAAAGGCCACGAATATGAAAGGCGCTTAAAATGCGATTAGTAAACCATTGTTGGCGCTTTCCATCGACGAAGGCTTTCGCGCTGAACAAAAAGCCTTATTAGCTGAAAACAAGTCATGGCAGTCGTTTCACGAAGCTTCCATTCACTGATCCATTCACACAAATTCCTACCACCTTTATAGAACACTAGTAGATATATATCTACACCGAGGCGCATGCATAGGATATAGGCAAATATCTAAAATCTATAATCTAAGTTGCAAGGATATATTCATTCAAAGCTCTCAGATGTATGCCCACAAACAAACACGTGTAGTTCGCGCTTACAAATGCTGATTGTGTACTTACGAATAAAATCCAAGCCTCAAATGAACATAAGCCCTGCAACTCTTGCCGACATTCCCTGAAACAGGGGTGACATTGGCAAAGTGAACCATTTTTACAGTATGGGTGGTCAGCCTCATACCAACCTATAAGTCAAGGAAAATATTTCAGAATAAATATTTTCTCCCATTCCTTTAGTAGAAGAAGACCGAGAAAGGTCTGGATGGACCAAATATCCGAAATTGCGAATGAATGGAATATCCAGAGTCATAATAAAAGAAGAGCCTGTATGGAAAAGGTCATGACTCTGGAGGAAACGAAAGAAGTATGTAAGGATAGAAAGAAATGGCGGTTGATCTGTAATATTGGCGGCTAGGGTTTGTTAAATTGTAATTTGTTTTCTGTTTAGTTTTGATGATATTATTACTTACTGATTTATAAAATGTACTTAAATTACCACCCATGCTGTAAAAATGGTTCACTTTGCCAATGTCACCCCTGTTACAGGGAAGGACGGCAAGAGTTGCAGGGTGTATGTCCATTTGAGATTTGGTTTTTATGTTGTAGGTTCGCATGAGGCATGTGCAAGCGCGAACTTGTACGTGTCTGGTTGTGAGAATGCATGTTATGTGAATCTCCAATGTAACATATCTTTGCAACTTAGATTAGATTAGATTCCTTTAAAATAACTTATTGGACGAAATCAACTGAAGTGCTAACGATGGCTCCAATCAAACATAAATTTTGTATGGAGATGTATGAAGGCTTTCATACAGTTTGTCTGGTAATCCATAGACAATCTGGGCGGAATATTTTGAGTCTGAATTGGCGGTTACAGTAATTTCTCACTAGACGCATTCTGCCACAATTCTGTCCTGACTTGTTCTGTATGGTGCCAGATCGAAGGTCAATGGTGTAATGAGATGTAAAAAGCTTTCAGACTGTTTTTCTGGTAATCCATAGACAATCCGTCCCCCAGTGCTTGTTTGACTTATCTACTATTTAATTCAGTGATGATCTTTCAATGAAATTATCTTAAAGATCACATTCTACACAATCTGAGCTTGACCGGTCCGTAGCTCAGTGGTAACACTGCGGACTCTGAATGGGAAGGTTGTGGGTTCGAATCCCAGCGGAGCACAAAAAATATAGCATTTATACTTTCAAATTTGCTCTTCGCTGGGTTGAAAAATTCATAAGCCTTTACCAATGACCGGTCACCAAAGGTCCATCCAGCCTTACAGCAACTGGGTCTTGCTTTAGTATTGGCGCTTTGTAGCGACGACCAAGCTCGTACACCTTTGCGGCACTACAACAAGTGTCATAGACCCCTAGAGTCTCTAGAATCTAAGGAGTCTCCCGTACAGGATTTCTTAAAAAAAGAAAAAAACGTAAAACACGATAATGTGAGAGTTTTTTAAAATTATTACAAAAACCTACATATTTTCAGTTTTTATAAGACACATTAAAAAATAGCTCATGTGAAATTGCCTCTACCTATGGAGACAAATCCGGGCAGAATGCGTTGCTCCTGAAAAGGCCGTTATTCTCGTGGTATTAATTGGACTATTTAACGCTTAATCTGCAGATTATCGATCCAGCGGCTGCAAGTGTGAATAACGCTTGGTCCGGGTGTAAATTATTCCCCAGCTCGGCCGTCATATTTTGTATTTAATGGGGCATTAAGTCTCCACTGTATGATTCATGCGGCCCTTGTTTGATTTGTTTGGATCGCGGCCAGCGTCCCTCATGAATAACTAACTTCTTTACGTATGTACTTCGCGACCCGCTCCCCCACTCACTCTCACCTCCCAAGTACCGAGGTAACCTCAGCTTTCTTGAGTTCATGACCCAGAACTGAAATGGTGATAATAATTTAGACTGGTTTATCTAGTGTCCGCCATTTTGTGTAAGTCAACTAGAGATCTGAAGCGCTATCCTGCTAAATTCCTTACGATTTTAAGGCGACGAGATAGCGATTTGTGCTAAAAAAAAGGTGTACTGCGATTTTTTTATCGATGAATTTCTTTCACAAGCGGTGGCAAGCTTCGACGTGGATTAATCCAAATATCCAAATTTATCTAAAGTGTAAGGGATTTAGCAGAATAGCGCTTTTGAAGCGTTGGCGCATCTGAAAATTTGTGCATTTTTATTGATTCCCATTGAATGCATATTTGAGTTGTATAGTGATTGTATACTGTAAAAAATGGTTCACTTTGCCAATGTCACCCCTGTTTCAGGGAAGGTCGGCAAAAGTTGTAGGGTTTATGTTCTTTTGAGGTTTGGATTTTATTTGTGAGTACACATTCAGAATTTGTAAGCACGAACTACAAGTGTTTGTTTGTGGTCATACATTTGATATGAGCTTTAAATATTAATACTTATATCTTTACAACTTAGATTATAGATTAGATTATTATTTAAGATTGTATACCATCAAAGGCGGCAATCAAGGATATTTATCGAAAAATAAATAGATTTACAGAAACACAGTAAAATAGTATTCTCTGCATTTCGACATATTTATCTTATTTTCGAAACATATTCTAGATATCAGCTTTTTAACTCTACCCGATTCATTTATAAAAAAAAATGCGGATGAAATGACGCAGTATCCCAAGAACTTTAAACTCCTTTCCTGTTTCTTTTTATAACAAAACTGTGGGAATAAAGTAAGGAAGAAGTTAAGAAAAAAGTTAAGGAGAAGCCATTGTGGAAGAGCCTTACTTTGCACTAACAGAAACTGCATCCTCTTTCTTGTACGCCTTCTCTGACAGAAGCAATGGTCAGATATCGGATGTCGTGCCTGATTAGGATTTGAAACCTTAAACCTCTCGTGTGAACTCGGGCTTCAATTCTGCGCTGAAACTTAATCCGCGCATGTTTTTTCAACGCGAAGAAAAAAAAACTATTAATGTACTTTACTCTATGTTTGACCGGTCTAATGGTTAACACTTCTGACTCGTAAATGAAGCGTTGAGGGTTCAAATCCCGGCGGAGCAAAAAAAAACAATTATATATCCAAATATGGACGGTTCAAGGAAGTATATAATTTTAATTAAAAAAACTTTTTACAAACATTTTTTGACTTTACAATGCCTAAGCGCTTAAAACTATGTTTTAAAAAGGTTTTTTTATTAAGATTAAAATGACTTTACACGCTGTGAATGTACTAACTCTAGAAAATGGAAGTATGTGTATAGGTTATAAGCGACGTTTTGGTCAAAAATCAGTAATGAATGCTATCCTACTAAAAATAATCCCGTTTTTTTTTTGCATGTTTTCGCTGCACTATGAAATCTCACAGCATTGTTTACGAATGTAGAAACTTGTACGAGTATTCGCTCACTCAGCGCGTACTTAGCAATAGTATGTATGGCGTCAGGTGTTATATTGTCGGCATCAGTGCGTGTGGTTTATGGGCTCCAACTGTAATAATAATTCATGCAACAAACGAGCCTAGCAACCCTTAACCGTGGTTCCATGATAGAACGCCACAGTGACAAACCAACACATGACATAACGATACATAACAGCATTTTAGCAACACCTCTGCGGCACCCTTCCAAGGTGACATAGACCCCCAAGACTGTCATGAATTGGGGAGCCTCCCGCACAGGATTCCTTAAAAAAATTGACAGAACATCTTCAGTAATCTATAATCTAAGTTGCAGAGATTTATTACATTTAAGATTCATATTCAATGCATTATCTTATGGGAATACATTTAATAGGAATCTTATACATGCCGCATGTAACTGTAGCTCTGTCGCCATTCTGCTAGAGGTGGCCAGAGCCTCTACAGAACTGTCTCCATTTCTTCCTATCCGTACATACCTCTTTCAAATCATTCAAATCCATCACCTTTTTCATACCTTTTCTTCTTTTACATTCACTTTGCATAAACCATTCTTTTACAATTTCCTCAATCTGATCACTCCATACTTCTCTCAGTCGTCTCTAACATCTTTTTCCTTTCATACTTCTTTTGTACATATACTTTGTCAGTCTATCCTCATTCATTCTTTCCACATGCCCAAACCATCACGTTCTTTTGTACCTTAACTTTCACATCCTCTTTCAACTTACATTCTTTCTCAACCCATTCATTCCTTACTCTATCCTTCAGAGTTTTCCCCGTCATGCTTCTCAAATGCTTCATTTCCACCGTGAATATTTTACTCATTTCACTGTCACTCACTGGCCATGCTTCATTTGTATACATCAAAGTCGGTAACAATTTTTTAATGAAGAATAATAATTTGAATTAAACTCGTACTGGTTAATGAGCGCCTAGCGTAGCAACGACTCTGAATAGGCCCGACAGTTCAGAGAAGCAATTTTCCTTGGAACTAATAAGCAGCGCCTCCTGCCGCGCCGCAACCTTTGATATTATGAAATCAATAACTTTCCAATACTTGGCAGGAAGGCTTGCAGTCGATGCCGGCTTCCTTTTCCCGCCCTACATCTTTTTTAAAGTTTATTTTTCAATCCGGCGTTTTCTGTTTTCTCTCTCATCATTCGCTAAAAAAAGAAAAACGAAAAATTTCGGGTGATGAAAATTATCGGTTTTTCATGTTTGGCATGGAGAAGGTTTTTTTCTTCTTATACAATGCTTATATCGATTTGAAGAATGTATCTTTGAAGGCTGGTTCCTTGACTTGAGGAGGAATGCAATTCACCGACTTATTCTGCCTGACCAGACACAGGTATTAATATAAAAAAATAGTAACTCATAATTGTTTATTTTAATGAATTAATTATTAATTATTGATTGATTCAGACACAGCGCGTTGTTTTTTTTATTTACAAGTCCGAAGCGTTAACTACTAGGCTACGGACCAGTCAAATTATTACATTTATTAAAATAGAATCAAAGATCACAAAACTAAGCTGGGCGTATAGTGTAATTTTTTGCCACGTTCTCCCCGAAGAGATGGCATGTGGCAAGTGGAAGCTATCTACTTTATCAACGCCCAATGAGGCTGATACTCATATTTGTGAAGGTTAAGTTAACCTTTGTGGTATTATATTTTGGGTTTGAAATAAACTCCGAAATATGGAAATTATTTCTGACACCCTCGGTGGGTATCGAACCTTAACTCTTGGTATGGAATGCAAGCATTTTAAGCAGTAGTTGGAGTAAGGTGGGCCACCTAGCTTTAAAATAAATAGGTTCCATTCGCCACATGCGTCCCCTTCAGAGAGAACGCGTCAGGAGGTTCACCTACCTGCCGACGTAATAAAGCTTCTCGTGTTACTATATGTGTAGCTTAGTTGCGTTCGTGGGTTGCTATATAAAGGAGGTAAAACATGGATGAAAATGTATGTAAAATATTTTCACATTTCATTCAGAATTTTAAGTAGAAATAAGGTGTCTTGTATGAGGTTTATAGTATTTTACTCCAGCACAGAAATGAATTTAAATGCTGTGAAATAATGTTTTTCAGGTACACACGGTTTTCTCTTTTCACTACCCTAAAAGGAAAAGGTGCTTAAACTCAATGATAGCGTTTGGCAAAAATATCAGAATACTAATACGCTCTCTAGAAACGCTGTTTTGGTTTTCATATATTTTTTAGAAAAACTCCATGGTCATGTTTAAACGCTAAGTTTGCTGAACCTCACCCGCACCCTTTAAAATAAAACTGTATGTTTTAACTTAAGCATACGTAAAGAAAACTAAACGCTCACGGGAGGCGCTGTTTTTTTTAAAGATTACTTTACATCCATTCATAACAAGGCCAAACGGTCCGTAGTCTAGTGGTTACGCTTCGGACTCGTAAATGGAAGTTCATGGGTTCGAATCTCGTCGGAGCACAAGAAATACCATGTATATTTTCAAATATGTTCGCTGGATTAACAATTCATACACCTTTACCAAAGACTGGTCACCATGGTCAGCTGGTCTATCCGGCCTTACAGCAAATGGGTCTTGCTTGAGAATTGGCGCTTGCAGATGGCTCTTGAAGTTTGATTCACAAAAAAACAGCGCTCACCAAATAAATCATCTTTATATTATTATTTATTGTTAAAAACAAGCTCAAGTGTAATTTTTTGTTAAACAAATCTAATGAATAAGGCGGTCCGTAGTCCAGTGGCAACACTTCGGACTCGTAAATGGAAGGTTGTGGATTGGGATCCCGGGGGAGCACAAAAATATACCATTTATAATTCCAAATATGCTCTTCGCTGGGTTGAAAAAATTCATAAAGCCTTTACCAATGACCGGTCACTAAAGGTCCATCTAGCCGTACAGCAACTGGATCTTTTCCTTTAGTATTGGCGCTTTGTAGCGACGACCAAGCTCGTACACCTCTACTTCTGCTTCGTTTAGAACGTGATTTTAGCGAATGTTAAGAAAATTAATTATGATTGATTAGAGTAACCTCTGCGGCACTACAGCAAGTGTCATAGACCCCTAGAGTCTCTAGAATCTAGGGAGTCGCCCGCACAGGATTTCTTAAAAAAAAAAATGTAAAAGACCGTTTCTGTGTTCTTTTTTTAAAACGCTATTACTGAGTTTACACGCGCAGTTTTATACTCGTGTGACGACAGGTAGACAGGCAATTTCCTTCAGGTAGATTTCAATTTACAAACGCTAAAAGAGCACAGGCCAGACTAGGGGGATTTTATTAAGTCAATTTTAATGGAAGCACGAATTTCTCGCTTTCCGATGATTGGTTCAACTCGGATATCGCTTGCAAGCGGTATACACGAACCCACCTCACACACCTACAGGCGCTTATCTGCTAATGGGCTTGAATTATAAACAATCTTAATCCTAAATTTCATGCAAAATATTTGATTCGTGTAATTTTTCGACTTTGATAAGAGAAAAGTTTTACATTTTTAAATGTATATATATAAGCTTTAATTAGCTTCACATATAATGTAAATTCTAACCGCGTACAGATCGTCCCCCCAGTGCTTGTTTGGCTTATCTGCCATTTATATCAAATATGACCTTTCTATGAAATTGTCTTAAGAATCACATTCTTCACAATCTGAGCTAAGAGAAAAACGTACAACACGATAATGTGAGAGTTTTACAAAATATTTTTGAAACCAATATCCAGTTTTTATAAGACACATTGGTAGGTGCAGTACACATACAAACATTGCTCCTGTGAAATTACCTCTGATGGACATAAGACAAACAAGCACGAAGGGGACGAGAAGTGGAAAAGGGAACCTATTTATTTTCACAAGTAAGTGGACTGGACTTATGCGGCCAAACTTTTCACTTGATTTGGGGGTTTCCTAGTTCCTGAGGGGGCTGCTTCCCAGTTTTTGTGAAGGCTGACGTACATAAACTATGATGCGAAGATCGTCTACGGATTATATTTTTTATGAATATCATTCTAAGAATTTTGCGGAATAATTTTGGAAACTAATCAAAATATTCTTATTTACATTTTAAAAGATATCCAAGTTAGATCGAAAAATATGTTTTCTGTGTCAGAAAAAATTAATGACTCTCTCACCTGCGTGTATTTTATTAGTAATTCATAGAATAATATCTGACCTAGGTAATTTCCAAGTTACCTCCAAACTTTAATATTTAGTCAAGTTCGCAGACGCGAAACTTTACTGATTACACCGAATACATACCAGATACTCCCGTAATGTGTCACGTAATATGTAATCATCTCCACTGACGATCACTCATGAGTGTCAGTTTGTCATGTTTACTCATGAAAACGTGCCTGTGCATGTTTACGTGCCGTTACAGTGTTATGCATTAGAATTTTTAAACCAGATTTCTTTAGAGATCTGGTTTAATTTTTCTATTTAATCTCAATTTACAAAAAAGGTGATTCATAAAAACTTTATAATTCAGTTTAACACTAAACGTGTTTCAAAACATGATCACATTTGTAAACCACCTCCCAGTAGGTTTATTTTGTTCTAAACTAGATCAATATAAGCAAAATGGCGATCTTCCTCATTTACCAGCTGATCGTAATGTACGAGATAACTTTCAGAATAAAAGATTTATGAATCAAATAAGAGTTTCAGCAATTACAGTAACTTTAAAACATTAGAATTTTACACTATAACAACAAATTGAGGGCATGCAGCAACGAAACAAATATAAAAACTGTGACAAGAAAAAAAGTGACAGATGCCGCATCGTGTTATTTTACAAGTCGCCAATTTTGTAAAACTGTCACTTTTCTTGTAAATGAAGTATGCAGGCCCATCTTTGAGATTTTCTTCGTGATGCCTACAGCCAAAACCTCAAGCCACAATGAAGTTATGCTTTGAAAAATACTTGTTTCCATTTTTAGTTCATTCGAAGTCGCAGCCGACATGAGTTTGACAGCTGGAGTGTCGAGAAACGTTCGGGAGGGGGCGTTTACCCGAATTCTTCCGAGCGTCTCCGAAAGTTGTCAAAAAGCATGCAAAAACCCACAAAAACCTCAAAAAATGTCATAGACACCAAAATACCTACATAAATGTCGAGCATTTCGTATTTTTTCACACAGAAAAAGCTACCGGAAGTCTGTTTAAGTAGGATTCGGTAAACCAAAAAAAAAAATGTACGTATTTCGCTAATGAATCACCTTTTTATTTATTTTGGTTTAGCGGGCTCGTACAGATTTAAATTGGTTTCTGAAAATCTCGCACTAAACAGGTATGGGCGGAATCTAATGAATAACACTGTTAAAGTTTAATTCCTTAAAATTATATGAATCAAAGATAAATTGCTCAAATGCATCATGTAAACAACCCGGTTGTAACTTGTAGTATAGGGGTTGACGCTACAGACTCGTAAACCAAAGAACCCAAGTTCGATTCCCGGTGGAACACAAAAAATATCACTTGTTTTTCACGCTGGGTTGAAAAATTCATGTGCCTTTAACAAAGACCGGTCGCTAAAGTCGATCCAGCCTTACAGAAACTGGGTGCGACGAGCAAGCGCGTAGAGGGTAAGAGACATCACACACAAACATCACTCACCAAAGGAATGAGTTTCACAGTACATTTACGCTCATACAAACTTATAAATTTGTTTAAGCAGCTAAAGATACTTACATAAAATTAAGTAGCAGGATGAATTCTTATGGAGATGGCTGTATTTGAATTCATATTTATTTCCTTTTTAATGGTTATTCCACAGTTTCCTTTCTGTGTGGAAATTTCGTTTTTTGAATGGCCCGCTCCTGATAACTATGAGCATCTTCTATGGTGTCTATTTTATCTGGTTGACAAAACACTGTATCTGATTTTTGACATATGAAAAGAAAATGAATCTGATCATGTTTATATTTCGTTTTTTATTGTGAATAAATAAATGCTTCTTCTTCGACTGATCATCAGTCGAAGAAGAAGCCCTGAAGAAGTCAGTCGTACGTCACTGACGAAACGTAGCAGCCTTACAAAAAGAAAAAAGAATAAAGCAGACTACAATTATTGAACATGGTCTACAAGCCCGGAAGGATGGAGACATCATCATCATCATCATCATTATGAACGATTGTTTGTAGCACTATACCATTGGGGTCTACGTCAATACAAAAAAAAACAAACATACTATTAGACTTGTCAACGACGATACCATGTTGAAAGCACCGGCTCTCATCAGATCACCGAAGTTCAGCAACATTGGGCGCGGATGCTACTTGGATGGGTTACCGCTCAGGTACACCGCGTATCTTTGGCATCTTGGACCGGTCCGTAGTCCAGTGGCAACACTTCGGACTCGTAAATGGAAGGTTGTGGATTCGGATCCCGGCGGAGCAAAAAAATCTACCATTTATATTACCAAATATGCTCTTCGCTGGGTTGAAAAAAATCATAAAGACTTTTACCAAAGACCGGTCACTAAGAAGTCCATCCTGCCTTACAGCACCTGGATCTTGCTTGAGTATTGGCGCTTTGTAGCGACGACCAAGCTCGTACACCTTTGCGGCACTACAGCAAGTGTCATAGACCCCTAGAGTCTCTAGAATCTAGGGAGTCTCCCGCACAGGATTTCTTAAAAAAAATACAGTTATGAGTTTTATGAAAAAATGAAACACATGAATGATAGTCTGTTGTAAGCTGTGATGTCTACGTCAAAACGAAAAATCTTTAAAGTATGGATACTTCAAAGATACAAAAAAATATCAAATGCAAAAGTGATGCGCTTGCGTGAACGCTTGCAGCATCATCATTGAGGTCTACGTCAAAACACACACCTGAATAGTGTGGCAAAAGTTGTATTGAAAAAAAAAATACTACCCGTGCTGGTTTCTTTCAGAGGTTTCTGCCTTTACACGTCGCTACAAAAGTTTGTCAATATTTTCTGGGAAACCACGTTCCCGGAAAAGTGTGAGGACCGAATGTGGATAAAGTTGAACTTGCCCGGCTCCTCATCAATCTTAATCTCTCCGGATATTATTATCCGACAGATCGAGAGAGTTCCAAGAAGCAAAACTCACACAAAGTACAACAAGGATGAATTAAAGATAAAGGTTTTCTCAGATTTGTATTATTAAATAGATGTTTTGTAAGTATTTTATGTTTGAGTAATTGAATTGAAGATAAAAATAGTTCCTACATTTGGATGTCCGTTACTGTAACTGAAATTCTGACGCAATATCGCTATAGGTGACCAGAGGCAGATGTATATTTCAATCCAGAAAAAAAGCGTATTTGAAAATTTGATTTTTTTTGTGCTTCGCTGGGAATTGAACTCACCACAGAAAAATTTACTTCACACAATTCATTTCAAGATTTTGTTCACATTTGGTTCTATTAGAGAGTGGCTTTTTAACTGTTCATCACACTGGTAACAATATTTTAAAGGTTTTTTTTACCAAACACATAGGTACTTTTAATTTATTCAGCCTATATACTTTTCTTTATCAAATTTATGAATGGAAAAAATAGGACGTTTTGCAGCTGGCATCCATTGGAATTTATGAGATATTTTCCGACGTTACGTTTGAGCATCAAAGAGGAGATGTCCATCAAAAGATAATGTGGTTTCTAAAGAAGCGCGGGTCCGTCAACGATGCAACAAAGTATGGGGTCTGAGTGAGGGTTCCATGGTAGAACGACGCAGTGACAAAACGACACATGATAGAACGACACTGCGACAAAACATCACAGGAAAGTACCTACATCACGATGGCAAAGCATCGTATGTCAGAACAACACATGATATAACGTCACATGACATAACGACACATTTGACCGGTCCGTAGCTCAGTGGTAGCACTGCAACTCTGAATCCGAAGGTTGTGGGCTCGAATCCCGGCAGAGCACAAAAAATATACCATTTATATTTTCAAATTTGCTCTTCGCTGGGTTGAAAAATTCATAAACCTTTACCAAAGACCGGTCACCAAAGGTCCATCCAGCCTTACAGCAACTGGTTCTTGCTTGAGTATTGGCGCTTTATAGCGAAGACCAAGCTCGCACACCTCTGCGGCACTACAACACTTGTCATAGACCTCTAGAGTTTCTAGAATCTAGGGAGTCTCCCGCACAGGATTTCTTAAAAAAAATGTCAGAACGACACATGTCATAACGACACATGACAGAACGACACTATAACAAAACGTCATAGTAAAGTTCATCACAATGACAAAATATCAGAAGACAAAACATCACATGATAAAACATCACACACATAATACAGAACATACCATAAACGGCATATGAAATAACATCGCATGACAAAACATCAAAAGATCAGAAAACACCATAAACGGCTTGACAAAAAATTGAGACATAAGAAAATGGAACTCATGCATATAAAGTTTGGTAAAGCTTATAAAAAAAGGATCGCTCACGATTATCATTATAAGATAATAAAAAAACCCTGACTAAGCTCCACATTAGAGCAACTTCTTACCGCGTTATCTCCGAAGGATATGTTGCGTGGAAGCAAAATATGTTATGTTCTGTTTTAAGTATGTGATGGTTTGTCACGTGATGTTTTGTCATAGTGACATATTTTCTGAATTGTTTTGTTATAATGATGTTTTATCATGCGATATACTGTCATTGTGATGTTCTGCCATTTGTCGTTCTGTCATGTGTTGTTCTGTCATGCGTCAATGCCATGTATCTTTATGCCAAGTCTCGTTTTGTTACTGTGCCGTTTTATCCGGTCATCTTGAATGGGACGTCCTTTCATAATAAAATCCTGAATTTTTAACGGTCGTATTTTTATTTGAAGGAGGGTGAAGACTTTAAACAAGTGTGTGGGTCTAGAAGTGAGGCAAAAGGTTAAAAGTTAAAGTGGGGTCTCACAGGCCCCATGGTCGGGGTGTGTTTTACCCGATATACTGTATATGTATATGGCGTATCCCAAAGTTGGGGCTCGGTCGCTTGGTATTCTAGCTTTTAAAACTGGGTGCCGCGATCAGAATCAAAAGTGGTCAGAAATTTTGTGATTGTTGATCTAACATTTATCATCTAGGTTGCAAAGATGTATTCACATTTTAAATTCATATCAAATGCATACCCACAGACACGTGAAAATTCGCGCTTACAAATGCTACATTAAACACTTACAAATTAAAATCTAAACCGCAAATGAACATAAGCCCTACAATTTTTGCTGAATTTCCCTGAAACAGGGTGATATATATACAAGGATAATTTATTTATAAGGTACACATAATTGAAGAGCGCCGTTTTTGTGTGTGTCACACCTCAAGGGCCCTCTCAAATCACGGATAAGATTTTTTGTAAAGATGCGTCTTTAGTGCTCCTTTAAAGACACCAACAGTTTCTGCCTTCCTCACATTAGGTGGTAGTCTGTTCCACTCCATTGGGCCCGCAAACCGGAAAGCACGGTCCCCAAAATTAGTGCGTGTCTGACGTGACGGCTGGACTAAGTCAACCACCCCACACCCTGCAGATCTGAGAGTTTGGCGTCTCAAATCTATCTCAATAGGTGAGAACATGTCAGACAGGTATGAAGGAGCCGTACCATTGACAGCTTTGTAAACCATCAAACAAACACGGTAGACCACCCTCTCCGGAAAACGAAGCCAATGCAGTTCTTTCAACAATGGAGTAATATGATTAAATTTGGACATCCCGAAAATGAGTCTTGCTGCAGAGTTCAGCACAGATTGTAGTCGGCTGAACTGTTTTTTCGGCTGACCTATATACAGCGTTGAGCAATAGTCAACCCGAGACATCACAAAAGCGTTAACCAGGGTCCTGACCGCCCCTGATGGTAAACATCTCCTGATTGCCTTAATCTGGCGAAGTTCAAAAAACGAGGAGGATACCGTGTTATTCAACTGCTCTCCCATTGTGAGGTTCCGATCCAGTGTGACTCCTAGAAGTCTCACTGAATCTGACGGCTGAATCAGCTGTCCCCCAATGGAGAGTGGTACGCGAGTTGTCAGGAGATGATCACGCCTGGACGTAGCCGCCCACATAATTTCCGTCTTACCCATGTTAAGGATTAGGCCATTGCTTGTCATCCATTCACCGATCTCCGCAATGCAAGCTGCCATTCTGTTACTGAGAGCTCCCGCCATGTGTGGTCGACACTGAGAGTAAATCTGCCAGTCATCTGCATATGCATGTGTAGTAAGGCTCCATTTCTCGACTATGCTCTCAATGTCGGCCGTGTATAAAATAAATAGGATCGGTCCCAACACAGACCCCTGCGGCACTCCGGATATCATTGGCAAAGATGATATTGGCAAAGTGAAATTTTTTTATAGTATAGGTGGTCAGCCTCATGTCAACCTATAAGTCAAGGAACAAGTAGTAAGAATAGGAAAAGAAAAAAACAAAGTTTATGTATATATCTGTATGTATGGATAATTTACTGTGAGGGTTTTTCCTCTGACAGATGATTGACACAATTATTAATAATATAACAACCACATTAAATGTTTACTTTTATTCGTTTCACAATTATTTATAACCACAACACAATAATATTTATTATCCTAATTTACACCAGCTTGTGGCTCTCCCGCCAGGGAAGCTTCTTCTGTCCTTCTGCATTCTTTTGTTTTCCTTTTTTTATTCAAATTCAAATATAATGTTCCATTCCACCAAACAAACAAATTCATCTCGTTACATTACTTATAAGGTACACACAATTAAGGAGCGCCGTTTTTGTGTGTATCACACCTCAAAGGCCCTTTCAAATCACGGATAAGATTTTTTGTAAAGATGCGTCTTCAGTGCTACTTTAAAGATTTTTTTACCTTCCTCACATTAGGTGGTAGTCTATTCCACTCCATTGGACCCACAAAACGGAAAGCACGGTCCCCAAAATTAGTGCGTGTCTGACGGTACGGCTGGACTAAGTCGACCACTCCATACCCCGCAGATATTAGCGTCTGGCACCTCAAATCTATTTCAACGGGTAATAACATGTCAGACAGATATGAAGGAACTGCATCTTTTTTTTCGCACAAAGTTTCGTTCTTTTCAAGGATACTGCGGTGTAAAATTTTGAGGACCGTGTGTTTAGAGAGTCCCTATAAAAACGCGATAATATAATTCCCAGCCTCCCTTGCTACAGTCGCTATATGAGAGCAATAAAGAATGTGTCAGGTCGATGCTTCAGGAGCCCCCACCACCCCACTGAAAACCTAGAGGTTACGCTTCTTTTTCACATTCAGGTGCTCTGAATTGTTGTAAGAATGTTTAAAGTCCGTCCATAAATTACTTCATCGATTTTGGCCGATTTTCGACCCCCCCCCCCTTACAATCATCCTATAGTAATTATCTAATGACCCCCCTTCCCCCTCGTGCTGTAATAATGGATGAGCTTAACAATTAATAATGTTATATTACTTACATAATATTTTGTATATTTTGTAGAAATTGGTATTTACAAGAACGACGTCACTTTTGGTACTCGTACATCATTTGCCATCATCCGCAGACCAGACTCCCCCCCCCTCAATGCGAATGACGTAATATATGGACAGCCCCTTTGCGCTTTTTAAATTGTGCCTAAGTATTTTTTGGTTCCTTGACTTATAGGTTGGTATGCGGCTGATCGCCCATGCTGTAAAAATGGTTCACTTTGCCTATGTCATCTCTGTCTCAGAGAAGGACGGCAAGAGGTGCAGGGTGTATGTCCATTTGAGATTTGGTTTTTATGTTGTAAGTTCACATGCGGCATGTGCAAGCGGGAACTTGTACGTGTCTGGTTGTGAAAATGCATGTAATGTGAATCTCAAATGTAACATGTCTTTGCAACTTAGATTAGATACTTTATATTTTTGAATTTTGTGGAGACAAATGTCTCGGAAATATTATTGTTGTTTTAAAATACATTTCTAAAATCAGAGACGTGCACAGCTTTTCCAGTGTGGGTAGGCAATAGTATAGGAGTTTCCGGCTTTCGAAAGTGTAGATATTAATTTGGCTCATACCAACCTATATAGAAATTTACAATGTACTGTTTTAAAACAACAATAAATAACATATATTTATAACTACGATTGCATAATAATCAGGCATTTTGATAAAAAAAGTTTTACTGCCAACATTGCAGATCAACTGTCATTTTCTCGGTCATCTACAATGTAGTTAAATGATGGTAATATTTAAAGAGAATTGAAACTTGAATATTAGTGTTTCCCCATATCTCAAGGAGAATTTCCTTTTCTTCAAAGGTGTTATGAAGCTCACAATTAAGCTATATATAAAGCGCAACTTTTTACCGCGTTGTTTTCGAAGGCGTCGCATGTGGAACATGAAACCTATTCATTTTCACAGGTAAAGGGATCGGTCTTAGCTCTGGATGGGGTTGGTTTTCATGTCTTGTGAAAGCTGAGTAAGCTTTGCAGCTTTTTTTATTTTGGGTTTGAAGTAAACACCAAAACAGGCTATGATTTCTGACGTCTTTGGTGACGGTCACACCCTAAGCCTTCTTGACTGGAACGCAAGCATTCTACCCACTGAGCTATTGATCGGACTGTGCTGTCTACTGAAGCTACGATTATGCAATATTTACAATATGGAGTAATTCATAGTAGCTTAATTGATAATGTTAATAATTTCAAACTACATTTCATTACTATTGTGTACTCGGGGTAGTAATAAATAATCTATACGGGTGGATTGTGGTATGGCAGCAATATGGCGGACAGCATAATTAAATTGTAACTCATTATTGATGGTAACACGATACAATTTCGTAATGATTGTGTGAGCTATGATACCTATAGGTGGTAGTGGCTATCCACGTGGGGTGATAGAGTAGCGTAGGATATCAGAGGCGTGCATTCCATATAGGCAAAAGTAGGTAATATTATATAGAATGAAACTAAACGGATTTTACTGACCGTGCAAAAGACAAGAACGATTTTTTCTACGTTTCGTCGGATTCATATCCGACGTCCTCAGGAGCGTGTCCCTTCTACAAAGAAGAACCACGAATTGTTGAATTATTGTTTTTTGATCGTGGCCGAAGATTGTAGGTACTTTTATTTTTAGGTACCTACCTAATATAAGATTAAAAATGCATCTAACTTCAAAATTAAGGTAGAAACTCTAAGGCCCGGTATTTTCAACGATGGCATAAGTTGCTTTAAATAACGTTGACATAAAAAAAACTACCCCACGATTGACATAAGTGCATCCTTTTCATTCAGTAGAGGAGCTATGCTAACGTTGAAAATACCGGGCCTTTCTAACGGTTCGTCTAAATATCCAGTTATTTTAAATATTTTTTAAACTAATTTAGTTCAGTCGATAGCTCAGTTGGTAGAGTGCTTGCATTCCATGCCGTGAGCTCGGGTCCGAATCCCACCGAAGGTGTCAGAAATGATTTCCGATTTCGGTGTTTATTTCAAACTCCAAAATAAAATACCGGCAAGATTTACTCAGCCTTCACAAGAAATGAGTACCGATCCCCTCGGGAGCTGGGAAGCCCCTACTTCAACTGAAGTGGTTGGCGTAAAGCCGCCTCTTACGTGTAAAAATAAATAGACTTCACTCGCCACATTATAAACCTTTCAGGGATAACGAGGCAACAAGTTACACTATATGTGTAGCTTAGTTGCGTTGCGTTACAAATGCATGCATTTTTGTTGGAGTTTTAATGTGAGGTTTTATACTGGAGCGCTTGTTTATGTAAATATATTCAGGATTAAAGGGCTGTGAAAGTATAAAGTGTGCATATGTAAATATACTACCTACACGATAAGTATCTTGTTTGTAGCTTTAGCTTATAGCGCGGCTGTAAAAAATCACTTACGATGGAAACAAAAAGTACGCCAGGGGGTGATCTCTCACATTCACGTCGTAAAATATTGTATGTGTGTGTACAAATATGCAGTGAAAAATTATGTTTAAAATAGTATGTTTAAGTAAGAAATAAAATTTTGCAGGGCTCATGTTCATTTGAGGTTTGGAAATTAATTTGAAGGTACACAAGCAGCATTTGTAAGCGCAAACATACATTTGTGTTGTTTGTGAACATGCAGTCAATATGAACTATATTTTTGCAACTTAGATTATAGATAGTTATAGATGTTAGCTTCCATAGGCATTAGGTGGGAATGACCTTGAAATATGAATAAATAAGTTAGGTAGGTAAATGTTTTTTCTATGAAGTTGGCGACAGTGTGAAAAGCAAATAACGTTGAAATGTTTACAATCTAGTAAGTAGTAGGTATGTTTATTTGAAAAAAATAACAATTTGACTGCTATGAAGTACGTGACAATGTGAAAAATTAATAACCTTGAAATGTTAAAAAAATGGTAGGTTGATATATTTGAAAAAATACTTTAAAGTTGGCGACAATGCGTAAAGCAAATGACCTTGAAATTTGTAAGTGTAGGTAGATTTGAAAAAGGAACAATTTAATTGACATGAAGTTGTGCGGCAATATGAAAATCTGATAACTTCAAAAAAATTGTTTATTTAAAAAAGGAACAATTTTAATGCTTTGAAGTTGGTGACAACATGAAAATCAAATAACCTTGAAATCTGTAAACGAGTAGGTAGATTTAAAATAAGAACGATTTCATTGACATGGAGTTTTGTAACAATGAAAAAACGAATAACCTTTAAATATTAAGTTAGATCAAGGTATATTTGAAAACGCAACGATTTAATCACCTTCAAGTTAGTATCAATGTAAAAAAAAAGTTGGTGTAAATGTAAAAAAAAGATCTTGAGATATTTAAAAAAAAAGGAGTGAGAAAGTAAGGGGACAGCTTTTCGTCTCTCATAAGACGTGGGAGTTTCCCTGTTTCCGGGAGAACTGGTTTTCGATTCATGCCAAGTGAGAGGAGATATTTCTCACGGCAAATAATATCAACCGATCAAATTTCGAATTTCACATAAATTTATTTAAAAAAGTTTCGTTTCCTAGAAAATCAATGAAGTAGAAAAATATAACTATATTTTATATTCCAACCTTACTAGAAAACTGACAGGTGTCCCGAGTATATAAAATTACATTAATCTCTAGTCGATTGGGTAAATCTAAAATGTATGGAACGGCACCCCTACCCGACGGCACCCCTAGAGAGCGACTTAGTTTGCATACATTTTCTTCGTTTACGCAAGCGACGTTAGTTTTTTGCAATGTTTTATGGTGGTTTTATGTTACTGGGGGCACAGATCTTAGCAAAGCTACTTGTATTTTTTTTTTACATTCAAAGCAAGCACAAAAACGCAATTAAGCTACATATTTAGTGTAACTTAATGCCTTGGTTATCGTCAAAGGGGTCGCATGTGGCGATTCGGGACCTTTATAAACAACATAAGTAAAACTTTCTAATGGTGAAGCGCCATTAGGTGTATATCAGTGGCGAAGGGTGCCATACAAGCCGGTTCCTATCGGCTTCCCTTTTAAAATGATGTAACAAAGTAGTTAAAAAAATATATGCACAAAGTAAAAAAAACACATTTAAAACTAAAGAAACAATACGTATTTTTTCCCCATTGAAACCATGCAGTCTACTTTATTATAATTTTTGCCTCATTTTAAACCGGAAACCGATGGGAACCGGCTTGTATGGCACCCTTCGCAACTGGTGTATATTTAGAAAAGTACAAATAATTTATTTGTGGTTCAAATCGCCTCGAAATATACTGAAAACTTTTCTTGGAAATGTGTGAAAAGCTTTGGCGACAAAAGGTGGAGATTCCTTTCCGGCGGCTCTCAGACCCAAATCAATTTAACTTTTTCTATTCTGACAATTACTACGCAGGACCTCTCCACTGCAAGACCTCTCAGCAGGGTCTGCAGAAGTTTTCCTAATGCGGTATTTTATGAAGTTTGTCGAGTGATCCCCAAGTTGGACCTCTGCGTTGAAACTCAATCAAAAAGTCACACCGAAAATGTATGGTAACCAAAAACTATCACTAGAGGTGCTGTCTATTTTTACAGGAGAGTTGAGTTGAAGTGTTGGTTTTGTACTTGGAGTCAGGCAGGCAGAGCAATTGGGACCCAAGCTAACTTGACCGCCTCAAAACTTTGAAGGTTTTCTCCAAGATCATGGAGGACGATTTAGTTTATATTCATAGAGATAACCTCTTATCTTATGTACTCTTCATATTGATTGGACGACTGTTTAAGTAATTGGAAGCTGGGTAATTGAGAATATATATCTATTTTCAATTCAGATTCCAGTTTTCTTACTTTTAACTGAAGGGCATTAAATAAAATAACGATTAAAAAAATACAGTTCAGGTATTTTTTCTTCCTTCTATTCTTTCTACATACTTAATTTTACCACCAGAATTTCACTCTCCATCCTTTCATATTGTAACAAATGTATGGGTTCGTGTGATTGTGTGCCTAGGCGAGTTGCTTACTGTATATGTGTGTGTGTTTAATATTTCTGGTATAATGTCGAAAAAAAAATCCACTATGAAAGTATCTAGCTGGTTCTCAAATACGCGAAAAACAGCTCTGCCCCACATATAAATATGGGCGAAGGTTCTTCGAAACAATAACCAGGGTCGTCAGAGTAAACCGTTTTGTATAATCAACGTTGTGAAAAAATAAATTAAACCTCAATTTCATTAAAAGTAACCCAAGCTACCGGTCCGGTCCGTAGTCTAGTAGTCAACACTTCTGATTCGTAAATGGAAGGTTGTGGATTCGTATCCCGGCGGAGCACAAAAAAAAAAACATTTATATTTTCAAATATGCTCTTCGCTGAGTGAAAAATTCATATTCCTTTACCAAAGACCAATCACTAAAAGTTCATCAGCAACTGGGTCTTGCTTGAGAATTGGCGCTTTCTACAGCGATGACCAAGCTTGCAGAGAGTTCTTGAGGAGTGATACATACAAAAACAGCACCCACCAAATAAGTCATCTCGATATTATTATCTCTTAAGCTAATTCATAACAATATCTCTCACATCTTCGGCCCAAGTGACCACGCAGTGCACATGCCAGTTTTGAGGACCATTAGGGGCAGGAAACGCGACGGTTCTGCGAACAAAGGCACTGGACGAGCGCGGGAAGGGGATGAAATCACCCGCGGGCGGGATCTCATTATTTGATTTTTCCATTCTCAGTCCACAAAGGCATTCGTCATCCCCTAACATACAACAACCATGATATGGTCTGTGAGAGGGTTAAAGTCGTTATATGCACTTTCTGCCAAATTGGGTCGCAAAGAGTCTTATCTTGGTTAAATTTGTTGTGAATTTTGCGTTAAAGCATTGAATGACGTTGAATAAACGAACCAGATTTTCTTCACATAATATGCCATCGAAACCTGGATTAACCTAATCTTTATAATCTCATTTAAGTTGCAAAGACATATTAACGTTTAAAGTCGGGGTTATAGCCGCGTGGGCCAAGAGGGCTGATCTTTCTAGCGTGTTTCGAATGGAACAACGTTGGTTCGATCCCCGCTTGGGTCACTTGACTTTAACTTTGACCCTGGTTCAACAGATGTAATTGGGTAATTATTATTTAATAATTCATTAATAATTAACAATAATGAATTATTAAATGATGATATTAATACCTGTTTCTGGCCAGGTAGAATAGGTTGGTGAATTGCATTCCTCTTCACAAATCTATTTTAAAAAAAAAAAAAAAGTTCATATTAAATGTATTCCCATAAGCAGACACGTATAATGTCGCGATTACACATGCCGTACAATATGAAAACCCAAATCTCAAATGAACATGAGCACTGCAACTCTTGTCGACCTTCCCTGAAACAGGGGTGACATTGATAAAGTGAGTCATTTTGTACAGTTTGGATGGTCAGCCTCATTCCAACCTATAAGTCAAGAAATACAAATAAAAAATTACATCTATCTACATAAAACAAGAAGATCCAAATCTAGAAAACATCTATTAAAACGAAAATTTACAATTTTATTGGTTGTAGAGGCATTAACTTTGTAATCGTTCATCATTAAGGATAAAAGAAAAACAGCTTTGTTTTCCATTTTGTGAGTATTTATTTTTAGACCACAACCGGTTTCGCAAACATCCGTTTGCATCGTCAGGTGGATCAATTAATACTTTAATTGTTTTTCGATAGCGAAATGAGTAAAGTATGTACGGTGGAAATGAAGCATTTGAGAAGCATGACAGGAAAAACTCTGAGGGATAGAGTTAGGAATGAATGGGTAAAAAAAGAATGTAATTTGAAAGAGGATGTGAAAGTTAAGGTACAAAAGAATGTGATGAGATGGTTTGGACATGTGGAAAGAATGAATGATGATAGACTGACAAAGTATGTATACAAAGAAAGTGTGAAAGGAAAAAGAGGGAAGGGACGACCGAGAAAAGTATGGAGTGATCAGATTGAGGAGATTGTGAAAGAATGGGATATACAAAGTGAGCGTAAAAGAAGAAAATGCATGAAAAAGGTGATGGATATGAATGAATTGAAAGAGGTATGTAAGGATAGGAAAAAATGGAGGCAACTCTGCAGAGGCTCTGGCCACCCCTAGCGGAATGGCGACAGAGTTACAGTTACAGTTACAGTTACAGTTTTCTTTTATCCTTGAAAATTTACAACTTCAAAGCCTTTGCCTTAGCCGCCTACTTTTTTTCAGACTCTGAATGAAATGAAAAATCTCATTTTAATATGACTCTGGATATCCCATTTTGTAACTTTTAATAATTTTGTAACAGTTAAACAAAATATTCAATCAGAAGTTATCATTTGATTCCAACACAGTACTTTTAAAAACAATGAAAAATCAGAACTGCTACTATGTACTATAATCTATAATCTAAGCTGCAAAGATATGTTAACAGAGGCTCATATGAAAAGCATGCCTACAGACATGTAGGTTTGCGCTTACACATTCTGCATGTGTGCATACAAATAAAGAAAACCTACTACTTAATATAATATAGAATTTCGCTCATAGTGAGTTTTTACTTCATACAGTCATACCATGGTATTTAGGTCCAGTCCTGGGAAACTCAATAGTGATCGGAAAACCTTTCTATATTATCCCTCACGTAGAGTCAGGGCAAGAATGGAATTTCCATATTGTCAGAGTCCAGATTTCCAATGATATTTTTTTCCATCAAACAAGCCATTGTTTTTTTAATGTAATTTAATACGACGATGGCTGTCGAGATTTTCATGAAAACTTCCTATGAACTCTGACAGAAGAATATTCAAATTTTTACGTAAATTTTATATCATTGTTTTGGAGTCAATGAATGTGAGCTGAGTAAAGTATGTAAGATTGAAATGGCTTACCTGAGAGCAATGATTGGAAAGAAGTTGAATCATGGAGTCTGCAATGATTAGGTGAAAGTACAAAAACGCATGATGAGATGGTTTGGACATCTTGAAATGATGGAAGACGAACGACTAACGAAGAAAGTGTACAGAGGAAATATCAGAGGAAAGCGTGGAAGAGGAAGGAATCTATAGTCGATATTGCAATGATATGTTACATTTAAGATTTATATTAAATGGATTCCCACAAGCAGACACGTATAAGGTATAAGGTCGCGCTTAAACATGCCGCATGTGAACTTACCACTATTAATTTGACTAAGAATATTCTAGTGTTCTACATTAAAATCAATCAAGTGTTTCACATGCCAATGCTTCTCCTAGGGGAGCAAAGTGATGGGAAGTTGCGGAACTTTGATACGCTATCAGATAGTTGGCGCTATATTTGGGAGACACCAAAGTTTACGGGGATGTGTTAAGTTATTGTCAACTATCCATTAATTAAATCTCACTCACAGCTCATTGAGAACTTGGACGTTGTGGACCAAGTATACAACTTGATGTTTATACTCGACCGTTGCGTTTTACCAGAAAGGTCTAGTTACTAAAGAGGCGCTGTTTTAGTTTGCATGCATTTTTGGTAAACGCTAAAGTAGAGTTGGGGAGAGGATAGAACGGCACAGTGACAAAACGATATATGACATAACAACACACGACAGCACAGTAAAACATCACTTTGACAAAACAACACAGAAAATACTGTTATGTTTTTCGGGTTCAAATATTTTGCAAATTAAAAACTGGTCTTCTCCTAGGGTATTTATTTCACAGTTAGATTTACTTTGAGGCTATCCATATACATATTACGTCATTCGCATTAAGGGGGGGGAGTCTGGTCTGCGGATGATGGCAAATGATGTACGAGTACCAAAAGTGACGTCGTTCTTGTAAATAACAATTTCTACATTTATTTATTTTACAGATGGTTTAGGTGCACTTATACTCTTTTAGTGTTTAGAAGCAGATTGCCGTAGGATGACTGACTCTTGCAAGCCGTTCGCGGCTTTTTATACTCCAGCGATAGAAGTTGCTAGAGGTCAATTTTGCTAGGAACTTCTCGAAGCAGACTTCCAAAGACTTCGAGTACAATAATTATCATGATTCCTAGTGACTTCCTTTTAATATTTCTTTACGCTAGGTACTTTAATTAATCCTACTTATTATATAAAACTCCCATCAGCTGCAAGTAATGATATACATATCTACCTACATAAATATTTATATGCATATGTTATTTACATAACAATACAATACACAAGGAAAAAACATCACATGTCAAAACATCACATATCTAAAACAAACATACCATAAACAGCACATGACAGGACATCACAGGACAAAGAATTACAAAACATCACAAACGTCAAGTGACGTATTGTCATGGTAATGTTTTGTTATGTGATGCATTGTCATTGTGATGTGATGCCATGTGAGTTTTTGTCATGTGATGTTCTGACATGTGTCGTTCTGTCAAGTGTCGTTCTGTCATATGTTGTTTTAGCACTATTCCGTTCTATCATGGAACTGGTTGATAAGCGTTAAGTTTTATAGTTGAGGTCCTGATATTTGAGTTGGAAGTCGCGTAGAGTCCACAATGACCCACTTTGACAAGAATATCGGGTTTCATCAACTTATAATAAGTGTCGAGTTATTCCTAAGTTTTCAAGTTTATTTCTGTGTGGACGAAAGATAAACAAACTGAGTAGATTAATTACAGATACAAAAAAACTTATGTAAGGTAGGTGACCCAAATAAGGCCTACCTTAACTTTGTTACTACATAACTATCGGACTTATAATAATAATGCAATGGTAATTTGAAATACTTATATTTATTTATTAAACTTTGTAATAAATGAAATTAAATTGCTTTATAATAAAAAATCACACTTTTGTGAACACAAATAACTAAAATGGCATTTTGGCCTTATTGGGAACCCTGTGTCTTAATAAGGCCTACATAAAAACAAATAAGCTTTACATTTTTTAATGAGTACAATACGTTATCAATACTTATATTAAATCTTAGAGGAAATGTCTACACATATTATTATCCTAAAGAGAAAGCACAGCACACCGTGTACAAATAAAAATAAAAATGTTACTTTTTACTCTGCCAAAACCTTAAGAAATCAAGCGTGCGCTCCGCGTCCTGGTTGTTTTGGACTCCAGGATCCAACATGCTCACGCCAGGGACCACTTGTTGTGTTTGTGTGCGTTAATTAATGTCCACACACACTTCTACAAACATTGGCGGCCATTTGAAAACTCGAAGTGGGAAATTTCATCAATAGGCCGTATTAAGACATAGGCCTTATTTGGGTCACCTTACACAATTAAAAAATCACACTTTTGTGAACACAAATAACTAAAATGGCATTTTGGCCTTATTGGGAACCCTGTGTCTTAATAAGGCCTACATAAAAACAAATAAGCTTTACATTTTTTAATGAGTACAATACGTTATCAATACTTATATTAAATCTTAGAGGAAATGTCTACACATATTATTATCCTAAAGAGAAAGCACAGCACACCGTGTACAAATAAAAATAAAAATGTTACTTTTTACTCTGCCAAAACCTTAAGAAATCAAGCGTGCGCTCCGCGTCCTGGTTGTTTTGGACTCCAGGATCCAACATGCTCACGCCAGGGACCACTTGTTGTGTTTGTGTGCGTTAATTAATGTCCACACACACTTCTACAAACATTGGCGGCCATTTGAAAACTCGAAGTGGGAAATTTCATCAATAGGCCGTATTAAGACATAGGCCTTATTTGGGTCACCTTACACAATTGAAAGATATTAAATATCAACGGTTAAAAGAAAATAGGGCATAAGCGACAAAAACTGAATTGTTCAGGAGAGCATTTTAAAGTTTGAGGTTGCAGAGAAATGGCGTAACTTTTTTTATTTTTTATCATTCCGTTAAAATCTAAACAGCTCTAAAATTAAAAAAAAAAAAAAACATTTATTGGCATTCCTATTAATGTGGTTTTACGATTTGTTATGTCACAAGCGCCTTTATGGCAAAAAAAGACAAAATCTTGTCGGTCACACCAAAGCCATACTTCGAAAACGCAGTTGTTTGCTTGGACATAAAAAACTAAACAATCATCGTATGGGAGTAAGTGTATTAGAAAGAGCAGAAAATTTTAAATAGGATAGCATTCATAACTTATTTTTGACCAAAACGTCGCTTCACGTACTTCAATTTAACCGTCGATATGTTTCTACGAGGTTTGTAAAAAGAAAATAGATTAAAAATAGTGCAGACAATGTTTCGTTTTTTTGTGACCTAGGTTCACTTTGCCAATGTCACCCCTGTTTCAGGGAATGTCGGCAAGAGTTGCAGGGCTTATGTTCATTTGAGGTTTGGCTTTTATTTGTAAGTACCCATTCAGCATTTGTAAGCGCGAACTACATGTGTTTGTTTGTGGGCATACATTTGAGAGCTTTAAATGAATACATCCTTGCAACTTAGATTATAGATTATTATAGGTCGAGCGACTTTACGCGGTTGGCGTACAGCAATGAGAAACGAAAAACCACATGGAATTATTTCAGAACCAGTCATGGATATTACACAACGATAATGCGCTAGCACACACAACATTGCTTCTTCGTGATATTATTCGCCAAAAATACCGTTGTCGTCTTTCAGACAAAGTATTCACCGAACTTATTCGATTGCGACTTTTTCCTGTTCCGTAAATCATGCAAATGTTTTGCCACGTTTTAGGAGATAAAAACCGAGGATGTTCATCCTTAGTCGTCGTGCAGACAGTGTGTCTCCTGAAAACGTTGGCTACGTCACCAACGAAAAGTAAAAGATAATGTTAGTTGTAAAACGGTTCGTCTTATATCCGAATATTTATGTGAACTGTGTATTTATTCATAAATAAATCGATATTGTGTTATTTCGTGTTTGATCATGTTTTATTTGCAGCTCCTACATCTGCCGACGTTTCGCTTTCACGAGCAGAAAGCATCTTCAAGGCGAGTTTTCAAAGCGCCGTGGCGGCTTTCGTTGTCTTCGTGGACGCGCATTGGTGTTGCTACAAAAACAATTTATTTATTATTAACACCGGCCATGAAAGGGAAAGTTGTTAACTGTGTATTTATTATTGCAAATATGTCTGTAATTGTAACGACTGTAATTCCAACATAAATCATATATGCACGAACACAGATTAAATTCAGGAACACAAACCAAAAATGTGTACTTTGATGAACGAGCATTTAACTGAGTGTGTGACTTTTAAATAATAGATTATCACTCAGCCTTATGATGCTACATATTCGCCGCATGTGCGTGGGCCTCGCGCCCTTGGGGAGGCCTAGGCCCAGGAGGGTGGTAGCCTCCTACAACCCTTGTTTGCGACTAATGCTCAGCGATTACGTTTTGTTTGTCACTTAGAGTTGCTTCAACGTTTCCTTCCCCGCCGACGAATCGTGCGACTAATCCCCTTTATTCTCGTAAAGTATTGCTCACTCTTGCCTCCAACGTCTTGGTGCAAACCAATGTATATTTTAGCGTTAGTCTTAGTAACTATCTATCAGGCGCGTGCATAGGGTATAGGCACAATACATTTTCTCCCATTCCTTTAAAATGACTCATTTGAAAATGACTGAAGTGCTAACGATGGCTCCAATCGAAATTAAAATTTTTAATTTGAAATCTCAGTATCAAGCTTAAATGCGTTTTTTTACCATATATTGCCTACCTATTAGGCGCATATGCCTATATAGGATGCACGTCCCTATATACATCAATTCATCTACGGTATAATAGAGTCTGCATATTCAAAATATCCCTTACTTATGTGACGTATCCATAGTACGTACCCCAGTGTTTGGTTGTCTATCTACCATTCGATACCATTCGATTTATCTACCATTTTATTCAAAGATATATAAACATTCCAATTTAATATTAAATGCATGCCTATAAACAGACACGTGTTAATTTGCACTTACAAATGCTGCATGTGTATCCACAAATTAAAATTCAAACCTCAAGTGAACATAAACCCAGCAACTTTTTCCGTCTTTCCCTGAATCAGGGGTGACATTGGCAATGTGAACCATTTTTTTTACAGTATGGGTAGTCAGCCTTTCACCAATGTATACCCATGTCGTAAAAAATAGTTTTTTTTTGTAAGTGAGCATGATGTATGTATTGAGTTTTCTAGTTTGAATAAAAGTTCAATTGAAAAAATGAACGGTGAATAATGGAACGTAAACGTATGAACAAAGCTATTATACTAAAGTAAAAATAACTTTTTTATTGATTGAAGAGGCATTCACTTTGTAAAAATAACTTTTTAAGAAAAGACTTTTCATTGAAGTATAAATGCATTTTGAGGTCGAGTCCCCGGACAGAATTTAAAGAGTATAATGCATTTTAGATTTCACAAAATGTGAAAAGTTGTGCAGGAACAAAAAGCGTAGAGGGCATAGTTTATAGCTAGGCCGTGTTTGTTCCCAACACCGTAGAACGTAGGCCAAAGTGGATCGTAGACCAAGCATAGCGTAGACCAGGCCTGCCAAACACGTGGCCCGCCAAGGATTTGGTTGCGGCCCGCTGAGACTACGATTTTTGTTACATATTTGATGACTTGAAATATTGATGTTGTCAAAATCAATTTTTATATTATGCTGTCTAAAACTATAATCTATAATCTAAGTTGCAAATATAGGTATATTCAAAGTTCATATCAAATGCATGCCACAAAGAAACACGTGTAGTTCGCGCTTACAAATGCTGAATGTGTACTCACAAATAAAATCCAAACCACAAATGAACACAAGCCCTACAACCTTTGCCAACCTTCCCTGACACAGGGGTGACATTGGTAAAGTGAAACATTTTTTACAGTATCTATGGGTGGTCAGTCTCATACCAACCTATAAGTCAAGAAATACAAATAATAAATAACATTTCAGTATATAAAATAAACAAAACCTTAAAGTACATCTATACAAAAAAGTCAATACTGCGCTATACAAAAAATGTAACATTAAACTAACTTGTGACTAACGAATAATTTTTTTTTAAAGCTTTGTACATCGTATCGCTACCTTAAAGGTAAAACTAAATAAGGACCAATTCATTGATATAAGAAATTGCGGATATTTTTTTTTTGTGTGTAACTTCTCATAGGAAGTTAACTAATTAAAATAAAGTGCTCAATGAAAACTTCTGAACGACAGGATTTTCCCACTTTTCTAGTGTTTTCTCTCGTAGAAAATAGTAAAAAATGTGCTTTCATCTTAGAAACGCATGTTAGCTTAATATGCCAGGTATTTTACCTTTAAAATATCAATGTATATCTAACTGACGACAGCTTCCTTACTGAATCCGGCTCATAAGCCTTGAAGTTTCCGGGCCTCCCGCACCACAATCCTCCAGGACTCTCTTTCGTCTACCATTCTCCTTCATGGTTCTTTGCTCGTTGGCTTTAACATTGTCTGTCCATCGTACCCTGGGATCTTCGAATGATCTTACGACGGAATGGCTCCATTCATGGTATTTCTGATTATCCTGTAGTCTTCTTGATATTATTTCGAGTGTGTAATTTTATGTCCGTGTATGTTTACGTGTTTTTTTTATTACTTATGTGTCTCTAGATGTAAGTATTTTGATGGTTTTACTAGTGTTTGCTCGAAGCTTCTAATTGTGAAGATACTCTCATGGTCAGATGCCAGAGTAGCCCTTATACACCTATATATAGAGATGGCGGTGCTTTGGAGGCGGCTTTAGTACCACGGGCCGTAGAGCGAGATAGTATGAAAGTTTAACTGTGAGTGAATCCAAAAAAAATATCCCAATTTTATTAAATTGAACCCAAGCAAATCTTTGCAGTACCATTATTAACACGATGTTT
Source organism: Agapetus fuscipes (assembly GCA_951799405.1). NCBI lineage: Eukaryota > Metazoa > Arthropoda > Insecta > Trichoptera > Glossosomatidae > Agapetus > Agapetus fuscipes. Next base: position 3,186,268 of record OX637347.1, on the reverse strand, counting down.
GACTCGTGAAATATGGACCTCAGTTTCGTGTTGATACGGATACGTTAAGCATTTTTTTGCCCTTAGTTGGCGACCAAAATTGGTCGTTAGACCCGCCATATCGTCTGAGTTTGACATGCCTGGCGTAGAGCAAAGTAGAACGTAGTACACCGTAGGCCAAAGAGAAGGAGAAAAGTGACTACGAACTGAGGCTCGATGTATAAACAAAACGTGCAGATGGTTAGTTAATATACTCGTATATCTAAAGGTTTTACGGCACACTTTGACGTCATAAATAATTCTTTACGAAAGCAATCTTATTTAATGTTTAAATTTTGAAACCGTAGCGATGTACGAAAAGTGTGAAAGTCTCATTTAATGTATTGCTATTCTAACGCGATTAAATAAAATAATATTTTTTAGGCTTTCTCGATTCACATATTGAAAGTTTAATGTGTATTTCTTGGAATTGGATTGAAAAAACGCAGTTTTAATTAACTTTTTATTTATGTATTTATTCGATCAAACTTTTTCACGCTAATAACGCATCTTAAGGTAACAATTATGCTCCTAAAGATGCCAGATACGAATCCTAACTTTAAAGACCCGTTGTTCTCTACGCCATATTTCTTAATTAATAACGATGTGATGTGAATATCAAAACCGCTGGAAGAAATAAATCAACTCGTGAAAAAAACTTTTAGTGTGATTTTACATTATTAATCTTAAAAAAATGTCTAAAAAGATCGCTATTCTAATTAACAATCACTAAATATAAAGTACTAAGCTGTAATAAGTAGATCTTCCTTTATTCCATTACACTAAAACTTCATCGCTACAAGTTCACACAAAACCCAAGATTAGAGGCGGGTCATCCACGGAGTCGTTACGGTTTCAAAATCCTCGCTAAGCTACGTGAGTGTATGTAGCTTTGCGCATTTAGTGGGTGGTACGTTTCGTCGGAGCGCTATCCAGGAGCTGCTATACACGTACGTGACGCCGGCCCAGCTGCGATGCTTGCTTTACAACCTTAAACTGCAGCCTTATCATTGGCCGATAAACTGCTGCACTCAAATATTGTATTGTTTCACATTTTGGGTGTGTTCTGAAACGGACAGTGTTAAATATTAAATTCACAAGTTGGAATTACAGCCGTTTGATGTGTTTATAAATTAAAATAAAATTTCATTCAAATAGGAATTAAAAGTGAATGTGGAACTCTTAACTAATTTACTCGACTCATTTAAAATGTAATGCCACTTATCCGGGAATTATAACTTTAGTACAATATTATGCCAATAGTTTAAAAATTTAATAAAACATGACCGTCAGCATAAGTTTCATGTTCTTAACAAGAAAAAAATATTGACTGTCGGGAATACATTCTTTATTTACTTTTGATCACGACATATAGCCGAGGGATTTTTGGATTAAGCAGAGTCCATTCTATTATCTATGTATAATCTAAGTTGCATGGATATATTCATTTAAAATTCTCAAATGCATGGCGACAAACAAACGCGTGTAGTTCGCGCTTACAAATGCTGAATGTGTAATGGCTGTTACAGTACGCCAAATATCCGAATAATTAATTAATATTGAAACGTCAAATATTTGGCAAAACGTTATTGCAGATGGCTTGCCGTTCATAGTAACGCTTCGGACTCATAAATGGAATGTTGTAGGTTCAAAGCTTGTTCGTGTTATCATTTTTAATGAAAATTGCTATTACTTTTACAGTCTGGTCGATAGCTCAGTTGGTTGAGTGCTTGTATTCCATGCCGAGAGTTCGAGTTCGAATCCCACTGAGGGTGTCAGATATGATTTCTTTTTTCGGTGCTTGTATATATTTTTCAAACCCGAAATAAAATACTGGCAAGGTTTACACTCAGCCTTTACAAGAAATGCCTACCAACCCTTTTGGGAACAACGCGGAAAAAAGTTTTAGCTTAATAGCGGCAGTACCGTAGCGTTCTTTATTCTCGACGTTTCGTTAGAGACACTCGTTTTTATCCAATGAATGATTTTCACATATGATAAATTATTTTTGTTGTTTTTTCCTCCACCCGTGAGTTTAAATTTTTACCCACTAAACCGTGTCTAACCCCTCACATTCAACTGCTATCCATTGTTTACTGTCTTCATGTGAACAGCCTTCTCCATTCTGTAAAGATACAAAATAGAGCGGTTTACTATTATGAGAGCATCATTCAGTGAGCGGCCCTTAACGTACTCCAAGTATACAACTATACCTGTAACGTTCAATTCAAATATATGAAAACTTAATCAACACCTCACTCGAGAGTTTTAGTTTCAAAGTTTATTTTACTACACACTATAGTTGAGTTTAAACGTATATAGTGTTATGTTTGCGGAGCGGACCTAACCTTACTCCAAGTACAAAAAAAAACTGAATGTGAATCGTTCACGTAAAATGTATATAATCTAAGCCAGCGCCTTTATTGAGAGGTATAGTTTCAAAGTATATTTTGGTAAACGCTACGATAGAGTTTAAACGCGTAGTTTTATGCTAGAAAACGACCATTATAGTTTCACAAGTATAAAACTTTACGTGAAACGTTCACTTAAGATGTATGGAAAGTAAACCAGCGCCTTCATTGAGAGTTTTCGTTTTGAGGTTTTTTTAGTAAGCGCTACGGTTGAGGTTGTACTTACGGTAGACTCAGGCCTGGATTACGACCACTGGGAGCACTGGTGCGGGGAAAATCATAGGGCTCCCCAATCCACCTAACCCCTCCCTCTTTCTCCAAGTGTCAACAAAAATAAATAAATATATGGTTTGTGTATTAACACTGTGAAAAATTGTGGTTAATCTTTTTTATAGAAAAACTTTAAAGAATAAAGTAATATTTTGTATGAAACACTGTTTTTTTTACTCGTTTATTTTGATATATAAATTTACAGATGTTTTCAGTCTATATAAAGTATAAACCATCATCAGTTTTTTTAAAATATAAGTCAATTAAATGGATATTCTATCAAATTACTAAGAAAAATATAAATTGATGTTTTACGGCCGTAGTCCAGTGGTGACACTTCGGACTCGTAAATGGAAAGTTGTGGGTTCTAATCCCAGCGGAGCACAAAAAACATACCATTTATATTTTGAAACTTGCTCTTCGTTGGGTTGAAAAAATCATACATCTTTACCAAAGACCGGTCATCATACAGCCTTACGTCTAGGTTTTGGTATTGCTTGGGAATTGCCGCTTTGTAGCGACTACCAAGCTCGTAAAAAGTCGGGTCGATAGCTCAAGTTGGTAGAATGCTTGCATTCCATGCCGAGAGCAAGGGTTCGATCCCAAGGTGTGCTCAGCCTTCACAAGAAATGAGAAACAGCCCCCACGGGAGCTGATAAACTCCTAATTCAAATGAAAGTGGTTGGTGTGAGGCCGGCCCCCTTACCCGTAAAAATAAATAGGTCCCGAATCGCCACATCGGGAATGACACAGGCAAGAAGTTACACTTTATGTTTAACTTAGTTGCGTTTGCGTTTACGGCCCCGGTTCGGTTGCACCGCTCGAACCGCCCTTAATCCAGGCATGGCGGTAGTGAATTGTAGAAGGTTCTCAAGAGAAAAGATAACATTATACTTTTACGGTACGGCTAGTTGCCTTCCACTTAGACTAACTAAGGATTAATATTTCAAAAAGCGAGCTTCTTCCATGCTACGTCTTATTCTCGTGCTCTTTGGTTTGTAGGTACAGAGTATAGAAATAATATTCTTGAATTGTTGGGAAATAGCCGGAAAATTTGTGAAAATTCTTGAACAATCCAGTACAACAACAGTAAACATAACAGGTGCACCCAAATTGAACCTTTTAATAAAAAATGTATGTAAGCTTAATCAGCATCTATAGTGAGCGTTGCACATGCACTTTTAGAAAATCGCAAAAAAAAAAACAAAAAATTTGGTAAAAATGCACATTTGAATTTTATAATGTTAGACTTTTTAAAGTTTGTGTATTCACACAGTGAAAATTCATTTTTATAAGAGATTATAAAAATTTATAAAAAAACACAGAGTTTTATTTTCACAAATTGAGTATTTAATTCCACCTCAAGTACTTTCGACTTATTCACGTCATTATCAAGAGGATACTAAATTACAAAAATTGACAAGACAAACACCATAGAGAAATAAAATAAAAATAATGATTTAGGTACGACAAATAGGTACAATAAGGAAATGACACATATTATAATTACAATATTATAAAATTGACAAAACAAAAACCATAGAGAAATCAAATTAATAAGTCACGATAAAGAGGCACAATTAGTTAATAACAAAGGTGAGGCAGCAGGAATTTGAACATTGACCAGATTGTAAGAATTAAATGTTACCTAGTACGTCTCCTCCAATACTGTAAAAAATGGTTTACTTTGACAATGTCACCCCTGCTTCAGGAAAGGTCGGCAAAAGTTGCAGGGTTTATTTTCATTTGAAGGCTTGGATTTTAATTTGTAAGTAAACATGCATCATTTGTTAACTCGTCAATATTTCCTGTGTAAATGCATGTAAAATGAATCTTAAATATAATTTATCTTTGCAAATTCGAAATTAGATTAAAGCCATATCAATTATTACAGTATTTATTTTTTGTGTTAATCTGTTCACACATTAAAAGTTCATTTTTAATTATTTAAAAATTCAAATGGATAAAACAGAGTTTTAATTCCCTTATTTATTTCTTTTTTTTTGTGCTCGAACATTTTCGCCTAATTAGGCATCTTAAAAAAAAAAAAAAAATGAGTGAATTAAAACTCTGTTTTATCCATTTGAATTTTAAAATAATTATTATAGTATGATTTGTATTGTTGTACAAAAAAATGGTGGGTAGAAGCTTTACGATCTTTTTCGATCCGTAGAAAATTTGATAATCTCAAATGAAAGCAGTACACATCTGTCGGAATTCTGCCATTCAATTTGGTCCATTGTTTTTCCTCCCGGGCCGATGCTGTCCAAAACGAATCATAGCTGCAAACAAAAAAGCGGGAGTATTCTAGCCTACCCTCACAACAGACACCCGGATTTGATTAAATGCACAAATCAAGCAATCTGGGATGAGCCGGTCCACTGCTCCGATTGCACGGTTTGCTGAATCCGTTTGGTTTACCTTGCATCGCATCGGTCAAAGTCGATTTCGCAGCCGCTGGTCATTTCAAATGAACTGCAGTTTTGACACGTCTATAATTTAAGTTGCAAAGATGAATTCACATTTGAGATTCATGTTAAATACATTCCCACAAATAAATAGGTTCGTATACGTTCTAATTCCTGAAAAGAGTTTGGTTTCTTATTTGATAGCCGGGGACTTTACCTACGGGTGCCCGGATATGGTTGGATGTCGGGACTACAGCTCCGGCGTTTTTTTTAAGAAATCCTGTGCGGGAGACTCCCTACATTCTAGAGACTCTAGGGGTCTATGACACTTGTTGTAGTGCCACAGAGGTGTACGAGCTTGGTCGTCGCTACCAAGCGCCAATAATCAAGCAAGACCCAGTTGCTGTAAGGCTGGATGGACCTTTGGAGACCGGTCATTGGTAAAGGTTTATGAATTTTTCAACCCAGCGAAGATCAAATTTGAAAATATAAATAGCATTTTTTTTGTGCTCCGCCGGGATTCGAACCCATAACTTTCCCATTCAGAGTCTGCAGTGTTACCACTGAGCTACGGACCGGTCGACCGGTTTTGAGAGCATCGTCGTATTTATGCACAAATTTCAAATGAATATAAGCCCTGCAACTAATTCCGACCTTCCCTAAAACAGGAGTGACATTGTCAAAGCGAAACATTTTTAATGACTCCCTGAAAAGAGTCTGGTTTCTTATTTGATAGCCGGGGACTCTGCCTACGGGTTCCCGGATATGGTTGGATGTCGGGACTAGAGCTCCAGCGTTTAGAGAGCATCGTCGTTTATCCCAACAGACGGTTCTTGCTTGTAAACTGTAATAGCTTCAACATCCGGCTGCAGTCAAGTGAACCAGCCAAACATGTAAACTATCTACTACATATGCACTTCTCCTGTATTCCTTTGAACGATTAAAGTATAAGATATTGCATGGACTGCGCATGAATTTTTTACATTTTTTTCATATAAATCCCTCTCTAATGTAGCTAAAATGCTCGTACAAAGAGAAAGGTATTGCTTTTTGTTGAAATAACTCAATTCCCTTTTTACTAAAGATGGTTATTCCTTGACTTATAGGTTGGTATGAGGCTGACCACCCATACTGTAAAAAATGGTTCACTTTGCCAATGTCATCCCTGTTTCAGGGAATGTCGTCAGGAGTTGCAGGGCTTATGTTCATTTGAGTTTGGATTTTATATTTTGTAAGTACACAATCAGCATTTGTAAGCGCGAACTACACGTGTTTGTTTGTGGGCATACATCTGAGAGCTTTAAATTAATATATCCTTGCAACTTAGATTATAGATAGATTATAGATTATAGTTAGGGCCTGTTGCACCAACCTCCAATCAATATTTGACTGACACATCATATTTGATTGCTTAATTTTGGTAAGGACCTCGGTAAAATATTTCGCGGACGTGGGTAATAATATGATGGAATTTGAACAGGAAAGATGATGTACATTAGCTGATTTACGTATATGCAACCCGAAATTCTTATTTGTTGAGAAAAATTACACTTAATTCAGATTTTTGTCTGATTGAAATTTTGTGCAACAGGCCCTTAAACTTTCTGTATAATACCTTTCATTTATTCATATCTTTACATACTTTTGGAAAACAAAAAAAACACACAAGAAGGTAAATAGTTATATTTAAAACGTCATTTTCAAGAGGACAAACAATGACAAATAAGCAAATCGAAAGTACTAAAGGTTAAATAAGTAAATGCTAAATTTTTTAAAATAAAACTATGTGTTTTTTTTAAATCATTATATCTTCTCATACAACTGAATTTTTGTTGTTTAAATACACAAACTCTAAAAAGCTTGAAAATACATACTCCTGTGTAAAGTAAATGATGAAATTATTGAAAACAAAAATATTAAGATAAAGGATTGTTGCCAAACCGATCACAAAATGTTTGTGTATGAGGTGTTAAATGCTGAAAGGATAACTAATACGTAGATCTGTTAAAAATATTGACAAACCAGCAAGAACATTCATAGAATAGGTACCTGGAAAAGATAATATATAAGACTACCATTAAGAGAGAAGAGCTAAATTAAAAATTGTTAATAACTTGTAAAACGATAAGGTAAAGTAAGAACGAACTGAAAAAAAAATGAAACGGAAAAAGGTATCTCAAAAAATAGGATAATAATTGTAAGATGTAGAATTACATTGAGAATATTTGTGGAGAGTCAAATACGACAGCATGTATTTTTCAATTATTAAATAATCAGAGATAACTTTAGAAATTATGTATTTACAAAATATACGTATGATTAATTTTTAGATGAACAAAAAAATAAGATTAACCTTCTTACTGTCCCCTTAGTGCTTGTTTGTCTTATGTTCATCAGAAGTTATTTCACATGAGCAATGTTTCTATGTGTACTGGACCAGTGTGTTTTATGAATGCTGGAAATTGATTTTAAAAATATAAAAAAAAAAACAATACATAACATGAAAATAAAATTGTGAAAGGATCTAACGTTATTTTTATCGCATACTTTAAATCAGCATGCAAATATAGAACAATAGCAAAAAATCTAATTCAATTCTGGCGGCTATATTTCATGCATTGGTTTCTCTTGCCGGGATGCATGCCCGTATGGATGTCTCCCCAGGGAAGGGTTTTTCCCTTTTTCCGAAGAACCAGAGCGATATACGGCGTCTCTAATACAAAAGGTAGCGGCGGCATATTGAGCAGCGTTCTCCCGCCTTTAAATCATTCACCTGACCTCTCAAACAAATGGAGGGATCCTTTATAGGCTATTACTCGTCGTGAAAATACACACACACACATATGGACCTACAATCTGAGAGTTGTGAACAACATCTCTGAATGCTGTAAAAATATTTATCTAAATTCAAGTATGGAAAATCGTTTTATGTATGTCTTGTCTTGTCTTGTATCCTGCCGCCTTTCCTCTAGGGGTGGCCAGTACCTCCACACAAGTGCCTCCACTTGACTCTGTCCTTGCATACTTCTTTCATCTCATCTAATTTCATCACTCTTTTCATGCATGCCCTTCTCTTGTTTCCACTCTGTAGATTCCATTCATTCGCAATCTCATTTATCTGATCAATCCATTGTTTCCTAGGTCTTCCCCTTCCACGCTTACCTGTTACATTCCCTTTATACACTCTTTTTGTCAGTCGGTCTTCATTCATCCTTTCAATATGTCCAAACCATCGCATCACACTTCTTTGAACTTTCACTTTCACGCTTTCTTTTACTCCGCATTCATTTAGAACCCATTCGTTTCTCACTCTATCTTTCAGTGTTTTTCCTGTCATACTTCTCAGATGGGCCATTTCTACGGTGCATACCTTATTTACTTCTCTTTCATTCAACGTCCATGACTCGCTTCCATACATCAGGGTCGGCAACAAAATACAATTGTGTACCGCCATTTTCATTTTCTTTGGTATCCTTTTATTCTTCGCTATTCTACCAAACGCTCCTATCACGCATCTTCCTTTGCTGGCACGCTTCTCTAATTCTTTCGTCATCTTACCATTCGCCTCAAACTTACTTCCTAAATAGTCAAACTCATTCACTACTTCAACTTTTATTCCATTCAAATTAATTGTAAGTTCCTCACATACTTCATTCCTGTCAAAAACTAATACTTTTGTCTTATTCGCATTTACTTTCAAGCTATTCTTACAAAATGCATCATTCAGTTTGGTTAACATCGCTTGGAGTTCCTCCGCCGAGTCAGCTAAAACTATAGCATCATCAGCATAAAGAAGTACTCCAACTCTTGTTTCACCCACTTTCACTCCGCTCTCTGATATTCCAGCTTCTTTTATGCAACTGTCCATGATTATATTATATTATATTATTAGTATGTAGATATTATTATTATTAGTATGTAGATACATCAAATAAAATTTTAGTTCTATGTTTTATGTTGTATGATTTAGCTTTGGATTTTTTGTTCACTTTGCCAATGTACCCCTGTTTCAAGGAAAGGCAGCAAAAGTGGTGAGGTTTATGTTCATTTGAGAGTTGTTTTATTTATTTTGTACATGCCATGTGTTACATAACATGTGTATATGCAAACTCGTACGAGTCTGCTTGTGGGCATACATTCGCTATGAATATTTCATGTTAACGTATTTGTAAAATTAGATTGTGTAGTATGATACAGTTAAATTTTGTCGTTTATGCGATATCACGTACTTGAAGCTCTAAGTCCAAAATATATTTTTTAACGTTTATACTTATACTTATGTAAAAATAGATATTTAAAGACAGATGAAAGTAGGAACTCCATTTTCAGTTTTTATAAGAAAAAAAAAACTGTGCGGTGCATTTTTATATTCACTAAAAATTTCAATAGATAGAGCTCCTATTTTGCAAATGAGAAATCTGGTAGCCAATAATAAAGCTTTCAGAAGTTTCACTGCTGGGTCGGGTCACGACTATCGAGAAGGCCTTTCGTCACAAAAAAATATATAGCATCGCATGAGCGTTCTGGGTATGAGGTTGGATTTTCGCAATTACAGAAGCTTGATTGTGAATGTGTTCCTATCCTTAATCTCGAGATATTTAGGGATGCAGTTTTTTTTGTTTTTTTTTCTCGCTTCACTAATACCTACTCTTATTTTTAGCATCATCATGCAGCTAAATTTTATTTCTATTTGCACAAAAATAGTATATTTTCAATTTAATAATTATAAAACTTTTTTATTTAAAAAACACATAGTATATTTTCAGTAAACATAACACCTTCGTCTTAACGGCCGATAGACGCATCAGTTTTATTTGCCTAGGACCAACATTTCATCCAGGATATGAACTTGGTTGGCAACCAAAGAAAACACCTCGAAAACTCATTTATCCTACGTCACTCAAGTACAAAACTCAGCGCTGAAACTCAATAATAGCGTTTTTTAAAAAATGTATAGGTTCAACACGCCACATGCGACACTTTCGGGGACCAAGTGATAAAAAGTTGCAATATATATGCAGCATAGTTGATTTTTTAGTTGCGTTGCGTTACTATGGGAGAATATAACCGGTCCGTAGTGTAGCGGTTAACGCTTCGGACTCGTGATTGGAAGGAAGTGCGTTCGATTCCCAGCGGATTACACAAAAATATGTAATTTTGACATGCGCTGTTTTTGTGTGAATCACACCTCAATAGCTTTCTGCGAATTTGGTCGTCACTGTAAAAAGCATCAGTTCTCAAGCAAAACCCAGTCGGTGTAAGGCTCGATCGGTCTATGGTGACTAGTCTTTGGTAAAGGCAGATTAATTTTTCAACCCAGCACAGAGAAAATTCGAGAAATGAAATATTTTTTCATGCTCCGCCGGGATTCGCACCCACAAACTTCAAATCACGAGTCTGAAGTGTTAACCATTGGATTGCTGGGACCCTAGTGAGTGTTAAAACATTTTTTTTGTTATTATTAAAACTCTGCGGTTAGGCTTAAACGTGAAACGTAGGGGACAGCATAACGACGGCTAAGCTGGGATTTTGAATGGACCATTCTGTGAAAATCCGCCGACGCGGTCACCGACCAACAACCAAAATAAATAAAAACAAAACCTGATTGGAGCCCCGAACGGACAAACAGATAGAGCAGGCTTTAAATCGGACACAATCGCGATAAAAAAATCAATCAATTGTATTTAGAATATAAGAAGTAATACAGACTCAAATACCTACTTCATGATGTTTCATATTTTTATGAAATTAATTCTTTGACTTATAGGTTTGTATGACGCTGACGATCCGTGCTGTAAAAATGGTTTACTTTGCCAATGCCACACCTGTTTTAGGAAAGGTCGTGAAGAGTTGAAAAGCTTATCTTCATTTGAGGTTTGAATTTTATATGCAGCATTTGTAAGCGCGAAATTACACGTGTCTGTGGGCATATGAATTTTAAATGCTAATATATCTTTGCAACTCAGTTCATAGATTAAAGATTTTGTATCCCTTGACTTATGGGTTGAAATTTTCATGTATTTTTGATACACTTAGAGCCCGTTCCCACTTGTCGGGTGTCGGATCCGTATATTCATCGGAGGTTCCAGTTGCAGGGCATTTTGGACAAAATCGGTTTCCGACAAGTGTGAATAGCTCCATACATAATGTTCTGCCACTGGAACCTCCGATCAATATACGGATCCGACACCCGACAAGTGGGAACGGGCTCTTACTCTCAAAGCTTTTTACGACATACACACAATGACATAAATATCTTACTTACCATGCGTTTGGCGACAATTCACGCTGAAGTACTGCCGCGCACATTAAATTAATTATCAAGTTTCAGTGTTTTCATATTATCTCAAAAACTGTTCACATTACCTAAAATATTTTTCAAACACTCTCTAGACATTGTATCATTCTATAATTATGAAGAAAAAAAATATGTCCAAAATATTAAACAACAAATTTATAAGAAAAAAATGTGAACAAAAACGTGTTTTTTAAAATATTTTTTTGTAGCGTCATTTTTTAAGTTTTATAAAATATTTTTACTTTAAAATTTAGATAAAAAATCAAAAGACACGCGTGATTTTTTCCATTAATGTCACTTTTTTACAAAGGCCATAAAGTGTAAGAAACATTTTTCGTGTGTGTCGTCTGTCGAAATGGCGAGTTGAAAGGAAAGACGCGAACGGGCTCTTAATCGTTTGTTTTTTTGTCAAAACGTAGCGTTTTGTTTTCAAGAATTTCTTACAGATCGAGGTGAATTTGTAGCCCATCTGTGTTGGAGCGCAACGCACCGAGCGACATTTGCATTTCCACCCCAACGACTTTGTGACCTCCTGATCCCTCGCCCGTCTCTTCCCTTTGATTTAGTCCCCAGCCGCATTCCGCCCATTTTATCTCATCTGGTTTACTGGGATAAGAGAACAAAAGGGGAGACGATCGGTGACAGAACGTACGGAACAGAATGCTGTAGAGTTTCTGGCCATACTCTTAGTTGCATTGAAAGTTTTTTTAAGGATTTTTTTTTTTTTTTTTTTTTAAGAAATCCTGTGCGGGAGACTCCCTAGATTCTAGAGACTCTAGGGGTCTATGACACTTGTTGTAATGCTGAAGAGGTGTACGAGCTTGGTCGTCGCTACAAAACGCCAATACTTAAGCAAGACCCAGTTGTTTTAAGGCTGGATGGACCTTTAGTGACCGGTTTTTGGTAAAGGTTTTATGAATTTTTTGGAAAGCATATTTGGAAATATAAATGGTATTTTTTTGTGCTCCGCCGGGATTCAAACCCACAACCTTCCCATTCAGAGTCCGCAGTGCTACCACTGAGCTACGGACCGGTCAAATTATATTGCATACGAAGGTATCGCATGTAGGAGCGTGCGTGGCATTTCAACCGTGGATAAGCATTTTGGATTAATGTATTTAAATTTAAAAATCTAGGATAAAATTATACATTTAGGATACAGCTGACATAAGCATACCATCTTTCGTTTAAACTGTAAATATTTATAAATCTAACATGCGTTTCAAAGTCTTCAGCAGTGAACAGACATTACGAAAACATAATTCAACATTATTCATATAAATAAAAACATAATTCAAGGTTTTTCTTCACGAGTTCATTTATATCCTCTCGCGCTTTTGATATCATTTCACCATTTTTCTCTTCATATTGGTGTGATAACATCGAAGCGCTCGAGGAAATAAACCAACTCGTGAAGAAAAATATTGTTACTCGAAGATGAATTTGTTACACGAAGATGGAGGTTCTCCGAAAACGTTAGTACCTAAGGATTCAAAAGATAACAATAAAAGTGGAATAAAACAAAGTTGATTTTAATATTTTTTTAAAATAATTACACGTTTTAAAAGTTTGTGTTTCATTTGTACATTATTTATAAAAAAAAAATATTGCAAGTTTGTAGTTGTGATTTAATTTGGAAGCGTTATTGCATCCAACCACGTGAACAAAGGCTCTGCATCCACGATCCGCTCAGACATGCACCATGTGACATCTCCTGTTGTTTCCTCTTCCCTGATGTCACCTGCAGCAGCAGGAAGCCACGCTCACGACCTGACATTCATTTGCGTCTGCGTCATGCAGCTTTCTCCCTTCCAGCTGGTCTGCTCTGCGAGCGGGCTGCGAAAAGACTATTTCCTGTTTATTGACAGACAGAATAAATGAAAAAGGAAGTTTCATTTGTTTAAAATATCAATATGATGTATATTCCTGGACTTATAGGTTTGTATGAGACTGACCAGTGACCACCCATGTGTATCGAAAGGGTTTAAATAAGTTTGTCGGGAAAATACAATTTGAATATGGAATATAATTTGAATATGGAAACAAAAGAGGATCGACCTTGAGAAAAAATGGGGATTACTTTCCTAGTTTCAGGGCCACAAACATGTGAATTCTGTTATTATTTATGGTTATCTATAAAAATCTATAATCTAAGTTTTTTTTTTTTTTTTTTTTTTTTTTTTTTTTTCAAACAGTTTTTATTTATTTATGAATAAAATACAATATATGATACATAAGAGCATAGAAAAAACCAAAGAAGAAAAATAATAAATTACAAGAAAACTAAGTCAAAAACAAGATAAAACATGTAAGTATGAGCAGAAAAAATAAACTTGAAGCAGCAAAAGCACAAATACAAAGTGTAAGATTTAGCAAACATATAAAACACAAAAGCAGAAAAAAGAAACAAAGAAGCAGCAAAAACATAATTAGATAGTGTAAGATATAGTATACAGGTATATTAAAATAAGTATAAACAGCAGAAAAAAGAATCAAGAAGAACAAAAACAAAAAATGTGTAGTGTAACAGATAATAATATATAAGTATGACAAAATAAGCACAACAGCAGAAAAAAAGAAACAAGAATCAGTAAAAATAAATAAATGTATGCATAGTGTATAAAAACCTAAAGCTTAGCAGTGACAAAAAAATGCTTCAAAACTCCAATACTATCAGGGGCAAAGGGGTCGAAATGCTTCAATTGCTTGTTGTAGACAGTGCATGCACGCTCTACAAAGGAATTCTGAAGGTAGCTTGTCCTGGAGATGCCAATATAAAAGAGGATCTTTTCACGGAAAATCCTATTAGGTACATTTATTTTTATCCTGTCAAGCAAATATGGCGAGTCAATTTGATTGTTTAAAATTTTGTATAGAAATAGTACATCTCTATATGATCTACGGGTTTCAAGAGTTTGAGTGGAGTATAGGCTACATGAAGATGCGTAGTCAAGATAATGGTGATTTCTGAAATTTAAGTATCTTAAAAATTTCTTCTGCACTCTTTCTATTTGTGTTATGTAGACTTTATAATGTGGATTCCAAATGACTGAACAGTATTCCAAGCGAGATCTAACAAAAGCGTTATAAGTCAATTTGAAAACATCTAACGAGGTAAATTCTTTGCATAATCGTAGGACATATCCTAACATGCTCAGGGACTTTTTGACTGTAGAGGATATGTGAGCTTGAAAATTAAGCTTACTATCTAGAAATACCCCTAAATCTTTAATTAAATTGGTTCTGGGAAGAGGTAAATTTTTTAATTTATATTCGTGGAAAACAACATGATTATTTCTACAGAAAGAGACAACACTACACTTGCTAATATTAATGGATATATTGTTATTGATGCAATACATCTGTAAACACTCAAGATCCTCCTGTAGTAAGGCGCAGTCGATGGGGGAATTCATATTTTTGAAAATTTTAGCATCATCTGCATATAATAATATTTCGGAGTGTTTAATATAAGACGTTATGTCATTTAGAAAAAGAACAAACAAGAGAGGGCCGAGATGGGAACCCTGAGGTACTCCAGATGATACTGGAAGAAAATTTGAGATGTATCCCTTAATAGCCACTGCCTGTGTTCTATTTTTTAGGTAAGAAGATACCCAGCGTAGAAGATCGCCATGCACACCAAGGTCGCCCAATTTTCTTATGAGAAAGTTGTGGTCAATTTTGTCGAAAGCTTTAGAGAAATCGGTGTATATTGCATCAACTTGACCCTTTACTCTAAACGCTTCATAAATGTGACTTGTAAATTCGCTCAGATTTGTTTCAGTGGATTTCTTGCTGATAAAGCCATGTTGTTGATTAATTATGTGGGGGCGAACTGCTGCATATAGTTGATCATAGACAATTTTTTCAAAAACCTTGCTAAAAATTGGTAGTTTTGAAATTGGACGATAATTAGCTATATCATTTTTGTTGTCAGATTTGAAAATTGGAGTAATGAAAGCTCTTTTCCAGGAAGTCGGAAAAGTACATTCCGCCAGTGATAATTTAAATAATAGACTTTTTAAAGTTTGTGTATTCACACAGTGAAAATTCATTTTTATAAATAATTATAAAAAATTATAAAAAACACAGAGTTTTATTTTCACAAATTGAGTTTTTATTTCCACCTCAAGTACTTTCGACTTATTCACGTCATTATCAAGAGGATACTCGATAGAGATAGTGGATAGTATAGTATAGATAGATAGAGGATAGTATCCTCTTGATAATGACGTGAATAAGTCGAAAGTACTTGAGGTGGAAATAAAAACTCAATTTGTGAAAATAAAACTCTGTGTTTTTTATAATTTTTTATAATTATTTATTTAAATAATATAGTAATTGGGATGGATAGTTGTTTTGCACATTTGGATATGAACAGGGGAGGGATGCCATCGGACCCCGAACCTTTATTTAGGTCAACACTAACTAGACGTTTACATACATCAGATTTATCGACGGTAATCGAGTGGATATCACAAAGACTATTTTGTACAGCATTAGAGGTATTATTAATAGGAAAAGGTTCTTCAAAGCTTGAGTGAAAATAATCATTAAATGCATTACATATGGACAAACCGTTGGTGAATTTATTTTTACCGAAAAAAACTTCATCAGGAATATCTTGATGGTTACATTTAGACTTTGCGTATTTCCAAAATTGACAAGGATTAATTTTTATAGAGTTTTCTGTTGTCTGCAAGAAAATCCTACGGCATTGCTTTTCGATTGTCTTCTGACGCTTCCTTAGGGTTGTAAAAGACAGGTAATCAAGAGGATTTCCACAAATTTTCCACCTTTTATGTATTCTCTTCTTTTCGGCTATCAGTTTTATGAGCGAGCTAGAGTACCACATGGGGAAATTTGGCTGATTCTTAATTAAAACAGATGGAATATAACTTTCGATGATGGAGTCAATAATGGAGTAAAAATGTAAGGTTGCAGATTCTGTGTCACGGTATGAAAGTTCATTCACCCAATTCACTTGAGAAAGTCTTTCACAAATGATATTGTAATCAGCTTTGTTGAAAAGCTTTGAGTATCTGGGTGGAGCTCTAGTTGATTTTACAGATGTCTGGTACGCAAAAGATAAAGTTACAGGGACGTGATGAGGGTCAACATTTGTCAATGGCGAGTCGCTTCGAGCAACTTCACAAGGTATATTTAAAAATATTAAATCTAGGATTCGATTATTTGAGTTTTGGAAAGAATTAAACTGAAATAGGTTATTTAGAGATAAAAAATCATTTATTGTAGAGAGTATTTGAATGTTATCACCAAAGGGTTCTAAATGGTTTCCATATGAAGAATTAGACCAACTAATAGAAGGAAGATTATAATCTCTTAGAACAATGTAAATGTCATCTGGGTCCGATAGCATTACATCTGAGATTAGGTCGAAAAGGGTAGATATTTGGCTAAAATTTGAGGAGCCATTTGGGAGATAAGATAAAACCACATTTATAGATCTTTTAGATGATGGAGACTTGATCCTAATCCAGAGATTCTCTCCTGCGTGAGTCCAGGTGCCACAGATGCACGAACTAAAAGTCTTTCTGACAGCAACCAGAACCCCACCACCAGAAAGTTTTCCGGTGGAGATCAAATCTCTATCATTCCTATATACATTATATCGATCATCCAGCAACTCTCCGTCAAAAATACTAGGGGTAAGCCAGGTCTCCGCTATGCATATAATGTCATACTCATTGCAAGATACATTTTCAAAGAAAGTTTGTAGCTTCGTTCGTAATCCTCGTGCATTCTGATAGTATAATGACAAATAAACAGCCATTGTATAAAAAGTTAAAATCTAGCAATACAAAAAAATAAAAATTTATAATATCCAAATCCTACTTCAATTTATTTAGGACCTCCACAGAGCTAATCAAAATCTTAGGAGACTGTTCATCCTTTCTAACGAAAATTCGGGAATCCCTTACCCAGGTAAATTTGTACCCTAGGTTTCTCTGTACCTCTTTGGTCTGTGCCAGCAGTTTCTTTGTGCACAGGGTCAGATCGTCGTTGATAAAGATCCGTTTGTTTGTTTTGATCCCCAGCTCGCTGGCCATTAAGCCCTTTCGCCTTTTTATTGCCGCCATTAGTGCATCCTTCGAACATTTTTTGTTGAATGTTATTATAATAGGCGGATCTCTTAGTTCGGTAGTTTTCATGGTACTGGCTAAAGTATTTGGTGGATGTCTCCGACGGATCCTGTGACATGATTCCACGTCCATAGCCACCTCTGGAACTCCCAGCTTCGTGGCAATATTTTTAATTGATATGCTAAGGTCCTCACCAGAGACGATCGGGAGTCCGGACAGCTCCACATTCCTTTGGCGGGAAATAATTTCATTTTTAAGTATTGTATTTTTAAGTGAATCGACTGACTCACTTAGTTCTTTTATTTTGCAGTCAGCAATCCTCGCATCCTCGTTTAACTTTGTAATGGTCGAGTTCATCTCGTCATAGCGATTAGAGAAAAATAATAAAGAATCTTTCATCTCCCGTATCTCATTCTTTAATTCTTTCATTTCTCCGAGGAGCAGGAGTGTGTCTGCTGTCGGAGGTGATGATGGTGATGATGGCCGGACGGGTGGATTTTCTGCAGAGGTGAATGCCGCAGAAGATGGGCTGGGGCCCAGTTTTGATGTCCTTGGGTCCTCTAGCCTGCATGAGTCACACATAAATTGTGATCTCGTCCTTGTAGTCATTTTCTCAGCTGATTGACGCTGGCATGATTGGTGGTACGACTTATAGCACCTGGAACATTTTAATGCCTTTTTTGGGCTCATTTCATCCGAGCATATATGGCACTTCATGTTTTCTGATGTGATTGCCAAATGTTGTAAAAGATTCACACTGTTCACTGTTGACAATTTGCAGATTATTTTTTGTTAAAAATATTTATAATATTTAATGATTATTATTAATTTAAAAATAGTGAAATGTCAAAAAACAAAAACACATACACAAAATCTTGTGCTCCTTACAAATGGTTATAACTTTTGCTATTTTTAATTCCTTTAGCCCAATTTGGTTTTAAAATCTTTTGCCTTATGTGTTCTGTGATTTGTGAACTAGATGGGGTATTAATGTGATGGGGTATATTAAGTTGCAAGGATATATTCATATTAAGCTCTCAAATGCATGCCCACAAACAAACACGTGTAGTTCGCGCTTACAAAATAATGCAGAATGTGTACATACAAAAAAAGTCCAAGCCTCAAATGAACATAAGCCCTACAACTTTTGCCGACCTTCCCTGACACAGGGGTGACATTGGCAAAGTGAAACATTTTGTACTGTATGGGTGGTCAGCCTCATACCAACCTATAAGTCAAGGAACAATAAGTAATAAATAACATTTTAGTATAAAAAAGAACAAAACCTTAAAAAGAAATCTATACAAAAAAAGTCAAAAATTGATTATGCAAAAAATGTAGCAAACTAATAAACCAACATTAAAAATCAGCATTGCAGATTAGCCGCCACTTCTTCCTGTCCTTGCATACTTCTTTCATTTCATCCAGAGTCATAACCTTTTTCATACAAGCTCTCCTTTTATTATTATATTATCCTCATTGTAATATTCTCTCGAATTGACTCATCATTAAAATATTGTCACACATGCTGTACACAATGGTTCACTGTGCCAATGTCACTCTTGTTTCAGTAAGGTTTGCAAAAGTTGCAGGGCTTATAATCATTTGAGATTTGTTTTTCGAATTGCAAATACACGTGCAGCATTCTGCCAGTCTGTGGGCATGCAATTCATATGAATTTTAAATTTGAATATATCTCTGCAACTTAGATTATAGATTATAAGGACACTCTTCAGTCCCGTCAAGTCTCAAATGTTCCCAAATCAAGACTTTTTTACTTCTAGCTCTACAGCTAGTCTAATCTAATCTAATCTAAGCTGCAAAGATATATATCATTTAAGATTTATATTAAATGCATTCCCACAAGCAGACATTTATAATTTCGCGCTAACACATGCCGCATGTGGGCCTAAATTATAAAAACCCAATCTCAAATGAACATAAGCCCTGCAACTCTTGCCGTCCTTCAAAAAAAAGCAAAAGCAAAGCAAAGTGAACCATTTTTTACAGTATGGGTGGTCAGTTGCATACCAACCCATAAGTCAAGGAACGAGTCCAGAAAAAAAAGCTTAAAAAAAACATGTTTTTTATTTTTGCACGTCAAATAATTAAACTACAAAAAGTCACACATTCCTTACATCAAAGTTAAAATTATGTAAAGAGTTAGTTGTACGAGTGTTTATCACATTTTATTTTAATTAAAAAGTATCCGCTTTGATAACGCGGGAACAGTATCAAAATGCCTGCAAGTAGTCAAAAAAGGCGCCAAACTTTGCAGTACTTTGTCAAACAATAATTTCATGACTGCCGGCTAAGTTTCCCAGAACTTCGGAAAATATAATGTTGGCACTCGAAAATAAAGGCGAGGGAAAGGAATTACTCTTGGCTTAATGGCCTCAAAAAAAAAACAAATAAAGGATGCTCTCCAACTTGCACAAATAATTGTCCTTTCGTTCCTTAGTGCTTGTTTCTCGTATCTATAATCTGTGTTGTAAATATATATTAACATGCAAAGCTCATATCAAATGCATGCCCACAAACAAACACGTGTAGTTCGCGTTTACAAATGCTGAATGTGTACTTACAAATAAAATCCAAACCTCAAATTATCATAAACCCTACAACTTTTGCCGACCTTCCCTGACGCAGGGCTGACATTGGCAAAGTGAACCATTTTTTACAGTGTGGGTGGCCAGCCTCATACCACCCTATAAATCAAGGAATAACAATAAATAAATAGTAAATTAGGTTGATTTATTTGGTGAGCGCTGTTTTTGTGGGAATCACACCTCAAGAGCCCTGTGCAAGCTTGGTCGTTTCTGTAGAAAGCGTCAATTCTTAAGAAATACACAGTTGGTGTAAGGCTTGATGGACCTATGGTGACCGGTTTTTGGTAAAGGCAGATTGATATTTTAACCCAACGAAGAGTAAATTTGAAAAATGAAATATTATTTCATGCTCCGTTGGGATTCGAACCCACTGCCTTGCAATCACGAGCCTGAAGTTTTAACCACAAGACTACGACCGGTCGTTATGTGCATAAGAGGTAATTTCACATGAACAATGTTTTTATGTGTACTGGACCAATGTGTCTTATGAAAACTAGAAATTGATTAAAAAAATATATACGATAAAACAACTCTCACATTATCGGGTTTTATGGGTTTTTCTTAGCTGAGATTGTGTTAAATGTGATTTTTAAGACAATTTGATTGAAAGGTCATATTTGAATCAAATTGAAGATAAGCTAAACAAGCACTGGAGGGACACTTTGTCTTAATATGTATGGCATTATAGCATTACTTGCAAATAAAACTAAAAACCTTATTCTGAATTTGCATATTTTTCTTTCTCCTTTTAATTTCAGAGAAGCTCTAGTAGGTATAAAACAACTGGGTCTTGCTTGAGAATTCTCGCTTTTTATAGCGACGACCAAGATCGTAGAGGGCTCTTGAGGCGGGATTCACACAAACGCTTTGGCCGTTTTTATAGAGAGAATAAGGATCATTCTCGAAACTCTGCGGACTTACACATGCCAGACCTTGCCAGAATATTGTATTTAGAATACTCGAGCAAATACTAATAATAATATCGAAAAAATACAATCAGTAATTTATCTAACATCTAGAGACTTCACATACTTTATCACATACACTGACACAGACAATTAAAACACACACAATTCACATTCGCAACAAGGGTAAATACACAGATTATGAAGTTCACTACCAAATGCATTGGATTTGATTTATGGGGCTTCCTGATGTCTGAAGTTTAGAGGAACACAGCTATAAACATACAAGCTTTAGGTTCAGCATTGCAGTCTGTACTAACGTCTAAGACTTATGGGATATTGGTTTAGCGAAACTTTCGTCCTGGGGGACAGTTTCGTCACCATATAAGCACACTACCAACGATTATCTTCCTCAATTAGTTATTTATGTTTACTTTGACGTCCAGGCTTATTTTGTATAATCTAGACTCTCAGTTGCAAAGATATATTTATATTGTTCCTTGACTTATAGGTGGCATTGGCTTATAGGTGGCATGGTATTGTTCCTTGACTTATAGGTTGGTATGCGGCTGACCACCCATGCTGTAAAAAATGGTTCACTTTGCCAATGTCACCCCTGTTTCAGGGAAGGACGGCAAGAGTTACAGGGCTTATGTTCATTTGAGATTGGGTTTTTATATTGTAGGTCCACATGCGGCATGTGTTAGCGCGAAATTATACATGTCTGCTTGTGGGAATGCATTTAATATAAATCTTAAATGATATATATCTTTGCAGCTTAGATTAGATAAGATTAGATTAGCTACAAACGACACGGGTCAATTCGCGCTTATAAATGCCAAATGCTGCATGTGCACTTACAAATTAAAATCCAAACCTCAAACGAACATAAACCCTGTAACTTACAAGGGCAACTCGTAGAACAACTCGCATTCGTCCTTTGAAGTCCATATCAAAACTTGGTGGTTTTACATTTAATTCATTTGACAAACTGTCCGTTTATGGAACAAGTTACCGGTATCTGTGTTCCCATCTCCATCGTGTCATTTTAAAAACCAATATCAATTGCCACTATATTTCAGTGTCTAAAAACAAAAGAAACACAACACTACGCAGCTAACAGCTCTGCTATAAAGGATCAAGACATCAACCACCACATCCCAAACACATCCATAGATTCTCCGAAATCTCCCGCACAGGATTCTTCAAAAAAGTTATCCAAGGTAACACCCAACGCACAACATAACACTACGCAGCTAGCAGCTCTGCTACACAGGATCAAGACATCAACCTCTACATTCCAAACATATCTATAGACCTCTAAAATCTAGAGAATCTCCCGCACGGGATTTCTCCAAAAAAGTTATCCAAGGGAACACCCAACGCACAACACAACACTTCGCAGCTAACAGCTCTGCTACACATGATCAGGACATCAACCGCCACATCACCAACACCTCCATGGACCTCTAGATTTTCTGAAACCTGGAGACTCTCCAGCACAGGATTCATTTAAAAAAGTTATCTAAGGCAAGTGGGAACATTTTGATCTTGTGTTCGCCAATTTGAGTCTCGGTTAGTAGAACAAACAAGCGTCAGGTATAAGAAGTTACATGAACGCGGCTGAAAGGAAACTTTTCTCTGCCCGGCGTCATACGTCTTGGTAAAAGAACGACGTGGTTCCGCCATATCACGCAACTTTTGCCGCCTATTCAAAGCACCGGGGGCGCAATAAATTTCCATGGAGATGAACGAGCCGGGATGCTGGGCGCCCCATCACGTCTCCAACCCTTTGGATCGACATGATTTCCAGGCAGCGAAGTTTTCTCATTATTTCGTTCATTGATGTCTGGTTGATTGGAAATGGTTTCAGGTGTACGTATACACACAATTTTTCGATAAAAACTTATTTCTATATATTTATTCATATAACAATAATATTATTAAGATGATTTATTTCGTGAGCGCTGTTTTTGTGTAAATCATACCTCAAGAGGCCTCTGCAAGCTTGGTCGACGATGTAGAAAGCACCAATTCTCAAGCAAGACCCAGTTGCTCTAAAGGTGGATAGACCTTTAGTGACCGGTCTTTGGTAAAGGTTTATGAATTGTTCACCCAGCAAAGAGCAAATTTGAAAATATAAATGGTGTTTTTTTTATATTCCGTCGGGATTCGAATCCACAACCTTCCATTTACGAGTAACAAGTGTTAGCTACTAGACTACAGACCGGATCTAAGTCATACATAATTAATTATCAATAATCTGAGTTGCAAAGATACACTTACATATAAAATTCATATTCGATGCACGCTCACAAGCAGAAACGTGTGAGTTCACGCTAGCACAAGCCTGTAACTTTTTCCGATCTTCCCTGAAACAGGTGTGAAAATTGAAAAGGAAAGATAAATGAAAGAAAAACATCTGACTTCTCCATTGTCTGTTGGTTAACGCTATGGACTCGTTTAATTTGAAGCTCATGCTTTGATTTCTGGCTGAACATAAAGAAAAATCATACTCGTTGATGCTCTCGTGGTTGAATAATTCATCCACTTTTTACAAATACCGACCACTGAAGATCCATCAAGCCACTGTTTAATTCTACAAAAATCAGTATATTTTTTAAATGCACGTCTACAAAGTTTCCGCTGAAACATTTCATACATTGCAAAAAAAAATCTTTACACTGTTAATACACAAACCAAATAAGATTGAAACCATTATAAATTAAAGTGTGGTTAATTGACCTACAAAGAACCACGTAAATTATATGAACCTTTTGGTATTCAGGCTTGGCTACGAGTCTCACACATGAGTCACGAAACCGATAATGGAGTTTCTGGAAAGTTCTCCAGCATTAATTACTATCATGAACGTTCATGCATATCGGTCTCGAGTAACATCTGTTAGGCCTCCTCATTTGTTCTCTGCGAGTTGGCCGGCGCTGGGAACGACTGCCCCAAATTAAATTAAAACGTTCGTCCGTGTAAACGAAACTTTACAACACTTCTTGCTTTTCCATTGATGATACAACTATATTCTATTGTTGCGTATGTGTAATTGTGTGTCTGTGCGAGTCTGCGAAGTCTCTAGATGAAGCTATTTGAATAATTATTTGTAATATCGACGGTTAAAAGGCAGTAGGGCAACATTTTGGTCAAAAATGAGTTATGAATGCTATCCTACTTGAAATTTTATAAAAAAAACCCAGACTTTCATACATAGACATATAAAGAGTTTGTATACAGAGAAAAAAAATACTGCGTAAGAATTTATGCCCCCCTAGCGTTAAGGCAAAGCTTTAAAAATCCAACACGAGACCGCTGCAAAGCAAAACTAATAAGAAAATCTCTCCCAGCATTTATTGCTTCGTACGAACAAAATATGTAGGCAATAAACCTAACTAGTACACGCATTCCCTCCCTTTAAATACCTACACAATCCCCCCAGTGATTGTTTGCCGTATCTACTTTTCGATTCAATGACGAAATGGACTTTTTAACTGTTGAAATGGACTGGATGCTACCTCTTGTATCGCCGAGAACCAGAATCTTAAAAGAAATGTTCGATTGGCTGTGTACGGTGGTATATAAGTGCCCACCTTGATGTATGAAAGTGAAGCCTGGACGGTGAGGGAAAGTGAAATAAGTAAAGTCCATACAGTAGAAATAGACTAAGAAATATGATTGGGAAAAAACGAAGTGACAGGGAAGGAATGATTTTGTAAGAGAAGAATGTGGTGCAAGAGAAAGGTGGAAGGAATGATTTTGTAAGAGAAGAATGTGTTGCAAGAGAAAGGTGGAAGTAAAGATTAAAAGAAGTTTGTTAAGATGGTTTGGACAAATGGAGAGAATGAATGATGAAAGACTGACGAAGTTAGTACATTTTGCAAAAATAGATAGATGTCGTGGTAGAGGAAGGCCGAGAAAGGAAGGATGGAATTAATTTCTGAAATAGAGAATAAATGGGATATCCAGTGTCATAATAAAAAGAGAGCTTGTATGAAAAAGGTTATGACACTGGATGAAATGAAGGAAGTATGTAAGGGCAGAAAAAAATGGCGGTTGATTTGTAATGTTGGCGGCTAGGGCTTGTGTTTTATTAAATTAGAATTTTGTATTTGTTTTTGTGTTTATACATATTATTTGTTGATTTTACAAATGTTATTTATTGTGAATGCTCCTTGACTTATAGGTTGCACATCACATGCGGCATGTGCAAGCGTGAACTTATACGTATCTCTCGTGAAAATGCATATAATGGGAATCCTAAATGTTACACATCTTAACGTTGAAACTGAAAATGAAATTGTCTTAAGAATCATATTCTACACAATCTGAGCTAAGAAAAAAACATAAAGCAAGATGGTGCGAAGGCTGTTATACATATTTTAAAAATCAATTTCAAATTTTCAAATAAAACATTGGTCCAGTACAGATACAAACATTGCTCATGTGAAATTACCTCTAATGGACATAAGACAAACAAGCACTGAGACGATGAGTATTCACGTTTAAACTACAATATAACGTTTCACAAAAAAAATACAGAAACAAATGCAGCGCTTGTTGTTTTCATATGTTTTTTGGTTAAAACTATAGTAGAGTGAAAACGTAATGTTTGCACTTGAAATGCAAAGTGAATTTGTAAAAAGGAAAATTCCTTTAATTTTTCCCGTGTGCAGAGTTAACATTCAAATATGTGCTTCCTTTGCTACGCTGTTAACGTTAAATTCTTTTAAGTTGAAAAGTATGCATGAATTAATAAGTTTACACGTATTTTTTTAGTGTATTTGTTGATTGATAATTTTTATTTTTTTGTTAAATTCATCTTGATGAATAAAATCTGTCATAAAAAGAATTTTTTAGTTTTTGTAAAGTAAGGTATACCAAACGCCATAGTAATGTTATGTAAATAGCAGACTCATAAGTATGTGTGGGTAGAAATAATTAGAATAAGTACTCGAAGCGTCTAGAAATAATAATTACTATGTACCTACTCGAATCTTTCCTTAATTCTGGAGCTCTCTGGCAAAAATGGTTTCTAGAGAATGCTATCAAAAAGGGTATATAAGACGCTTATTGCTTGCCAGTGAGTGACATGACTCTGCTGGTGAACAACTAAACACATAGTAAGGGAATGCCAACTGTGAAATAAATACAAACCATTATTGTGAATATTGTAACATAAATTATAAATTGTGAAATAAATCTTAAGTGTGAAATAAATAACTGTTAAAGAAGACCAGTATTGTTAATTGAAAGACTTTCGAACCCCAAGAACACAGCAGTAATATATGATATCTTTGAATTCATCGAAAACTTAATTCAAGCTTTCATTGTCTCATTTGTAAAATTGTCGTCATTAAAAGTAACGACATAGCAATCCATATTCTGAAATGTTGGAAAATCACACCCCGGGAATAAATTTCAATTATCATTCCAACTCATAACGATGCCATCAACTTGACAAACGCTTTTCATTAGTAACACTCAACCATTATAATATTTTAGATTAGATAAGATTTCATCATAAATTTTACATTTTGAAATTCATTTTTGTGTTTTATAACGTTCGGCACATTTTTAAATTAATTTGGAAATACTTGAAAAATCTTGATCGGATTTGAACGAATCGAAAATTAATTTTCGATAACGATTTCGTATTTGATAAGCGCGAATTTGCACGTGTCTGTTTGTAGACATATATTTACATTTGATATGAACCTTAAATGTAAATATATCTTTACAACTAAGATTAGAGATTATAGAGATTACAACCTACATGTGCCTGTCTGTAGGCATGCATTTCATATGAGCCTTAAATGTTAACATATCTTTGCAGCTCAGATTATAGATTATAGACATATCGTAGATAGTACATCCTCAACAAACCGTAGACATTACAGCCTCTATATACCGTAGACATTACAGCCTCTACACACCGTAGACATTCTATCCTCAATATATCGTAAACACTACAGCCTCTGCATATCATAGAAATTACAGCCGCTACATACCGTAAACAGTACAGCCTCTACACATCGTATACATTACAGGCTAAACATACCGTAGACATTACAGCCTCTAAGCACCGTAGACATTCCATCCTCAATATACCGTAAACATTACAGCCTCTGCATATCATAGAAATTACATCCTCTACATACCGTAGACAGTACAGCCTCTACACACCGTAGACATTACAGGCTCTTCACAACGTAGACATTACAGGCTTAACATTCCGTAGACATTACAGCCTCTACATATCATTGGCAGTACCACCGTTACATACTGTAAACAGTACAGCTTCTACATAGCGTAGACATTCCATCCTCAATATGCCGTAGACATTACAGCCTCTACATATCAGTGGCAGTATCGCCTTTACATACTGTAAACAGTACAGCTTCTACACACCGTAAACAGCACAGCCTCTTAATACTGTAGACATTACTGCCTCTACATACCGTAGACATTACAGCCTCTACATACCGTAGACAGTACAGCCTCTACACACCGTAGACATTGCAAGCTCAACATACCGTAGTCATTCCATCCTCAGCATACCGTAGACGTTACAGCCTCTACATATCGTTGGCAGTACCGCCTTAACATACTGTAAACAGTACAGCTTCTACACACCGTAGAAAGCACAGTCTCTAAATACTGTAGACATTACCTACAGCCTGTACATACCGTAAGCAGTACAGTTTTTACACACCGTAGACAATACAGACTCTAGATGTCGTAGACAGCCTCTCAATACTGTAGACAGTATAGCTTCTATACACGGTACAGTCTCTACATACCGTAGACTGTACCTCGTCTACATACCGTAGTCTCTACACCGTCACTATACGTCGTAGTGGTCATTTGCGTCATGTAGCGAGTTGGGACTTTATGCTAATAAGCCATCAATGCAGAGTTTATCTGGCAGCCCACTGAAGAGATTTTGCATAATTTATTTGCATAAATTAGCCTTTTATTGAGTGGATATACAGAATTTTTGTGTAACTGCGGCGCGCCGAGTTTATTCAAGCCTCGCTTTTTAACCACCGGGTTAATTTATTCAATGCTCGGCTCTCGCTCGTAAAATGCCCTCTACCCCAAGTATAAAATATTACATTAAAACTCAACCAACGTGTCTTAACAAAACTTCATTGTAACCAAAACGCCCACCAGATAAATTGTTTTAATTACCATATTTTATTGATAAACGCCATAGCTAAGTTTACACGCAATGTTATTTAATCTCATCCTTTAGGTACACCAAACAATAAACATTACGTTTAAACTCAATCAAAACATTGTAACAAGAATGTAAGCTTACTGAAACGCTCACAAGATAAGCTATTTTAACTTCCTTACATTTTTTCTAAGCGCCTTGGTTGAGTGTTGAACATTTTGTTTCATGCTTGGAGTACTGTACTGCCTACCTAATAAATAAACAATGTACAATCAAACAAAATATTGATGTGAAGGCTGTAACTTTGTTGTTTTTTAATTATTCAAACGATTGTTTAAATTAATTAAGCTTGTGGTCACTTCGTCATAACAAAGGTTTATTTATGTACAAATTTACAGACGGAATTTTCGCTGCAACAAATCACATTAACCTTGGTTGTTAATTATTGTATTTTACAAAGATAAGTGCGGAACGTACAAGGGGAATCGATAGAGTGGTCTCTGGAGCGTTTTTTTTATTAAATGGAGAAATCCAAGAAATAGCTTAAAGTTCACAAAATTTGTGCAAGTATAAATCTAAAAAATATCTCAAGTGCCTATTTTCTCTAAAGCAAATTAATGAACTAGAAGTACGTAACATTATTTTAGTTTTAATACGTAAATTTAAGATTTAATACGTTATTAGAAATGCAGTAGAGAGAACTTAGGATCGGTATTTTCAATGTTGGCATAGCGACTTTATATTGAATGAAAAGGAGGCATTTATGTCAATCGTGTAGGCAGTTTTTTTCAGTTAAGAACGAGTTACCTGTATCTGGATTTCGACCCCAATTTAATCTTGCCCTATTCAAAATTAATATCAATCACTACTTCCTTTCTGTGTCTCAAAACAAAGCTAACGCAACGCAACACATGCCACACTACGCACCTAACAGCCCTGCAACTAAGGATCAAGAAGTTGACTGCCACAACAACAAAACCTCTGCAGCACTACAACAAGTATTATAGACCCCTAGAGTCTCTGAAATCTAGGGAGTCTCTCGCACATGATTACTTAAAAAAAAGCAGTGAACGTTAAAAATAAAAATGTTTTTTGTCTCTTTTGCCTTTGTAAATTGGAACAATGACTGCCTTCCTCCGGTCCATAAAATACCGGACTTTAGAAGTATAAATACAACTCATTCGCAACCGTAACATTACTAATTGGATTCTGCGTATTAGATCATGGCAGCATTTTATTATCATAGACATTTTCGTATTAACAAATGTGTCGGGGCTCCACTTTACTTGGCACCTACGCCAGACCTGTAAGGTTGCCATGTTGGAAGCAATTTATGGCCACTTAATTAGGCCTCGGCAACACCTGCTGACCTCTACGGAGGACCAATACTCCGAGTACAAACTCTACGCTTCAACTCAACTATGGAAAATTAGTTATGCAACTAAAATAGCGCTTTTAGAGAGTTTCTTACCTCAGTATTCATGAACAATTCTCCTATTAGTAACGATACTAATCTAAGTACCGGTATTTTCAAGAAGCTACACATATGGTGTAGTTTCTTGTCTGCGTTATCTCCGAAGGGGTCGTATGTGGCGATTCAAGACCTATTTATGCGTAAGGAGGGCGGCATCGCATCATAAGCATTTCAGTTGAAATTCCCAGCTCCCGAGGAGGCTGGATCTCATTTCTTGTAAACCCTCTAAATGCTCTATTGTGTTCTTTGAATGTTACATTTATAGACTTTATACACCGAGTGGCAGTCTGTACCCTTAGTACGAGTTGCAAAACTTGAGTAATGTAAAGTTTACGGCAATTATTAAAGAGTGATTTCCCCCAAAATCTGCCGTTTTGGTTTGTTTGAACTTGATTTTCTTCATCACTGTAACTCTTTTGCTAAGACCATAAAGTGTAAGAAACAAAAACGGAAGATTTTGGGAGAAAGCACTCTTTAATATTTTCCGTAAACTTTACTTTACTCAAGTTTTGCAACTCGTATTAAGGGTACTGTACACGATATGTTCTTGACTCCGCTACAATCCATGTTACGCAACTAATGTTGCTTTTGATATTCTTATTTAAATCATTTAGCCTACATCTTTATTTGTAGTGTATGCACTATGAAATAAATTATTTGTAAAGATTTATATTGGTCACCAATTTTTCCAAGGTATGGTAACCTTCTCCAATCAACCATTTGATTCAAAGATGACCTGTTAATAAAAGTGTCTTGAAAATCACATTCTGCGTAATTTGAGGTCAGAAAAAACCGTAAAACATGATAATGTGAGAGTTGATTTTAATCATTTCAGAATCAATTTTTAGCATTCATAAGATACATTGGTCCAGTACACATGCAAACATTGCTCATGATAAATTACTTCTGATGGACATAAGATAAACAAGCACTAAGAGACGATAAGGGAAGTGTTAGTAAGATTGTTGAATACGAGAGTGAGTCCAAACACATTTCCAGTAAACGCTATGTTTAAGTTTGAACGTAAAGGGTATAGAATATAGATATAAGTATAGACTGCCCGCATATATGACCTAGTCGCTGCGTACAAATTGTGCCGCAGCGTCTAGCAGCTAATTGTGTGGCTCTCTCTTTACAGAAACCAGCCACGTAGCTGGAGAAAAATATATACTGCTATGTTTTTATGCGGGTTCTATTTCATAAAAACTGTAGCGATTTACTTTACAAAAAATGTTTCAGATTTGTTTCGGAAACAGAGCCACTTTATATTTTTACACTACAACGGTTGGTTAATTTCTGAAGCTACAGAGGGCTCTGGTCTTTATTTTGTAGTAAGAGAAATATAATTTTCGAAACGGAGAATCGCTATTTGCTAGACATTGCCAGAATATTTTACTAAAAAAAAAGATTTGTAGAGGTTTGCAATTTACCAACCTATTTTGCATAGCTGGATGACTTCATCAGAAAGCAGAAGCTTGTGTGCATGCGATGGCATCTGTTGAACAAGGATCGAAGTTATGGTCTAAGCGCCAAGTGATTCGAACCAGCGTTATTCTGTTCAAAATACGTTAAACAAGAATAGCCACTTGATCCCTCGGCCATAAGACTGACTTTTATCCTTGTCTATTTATTTCTGGAGAGACTTCACAGACTGTATTTTCAACTCACACAGACAAACACAACAGTCAACTACATATACATAACAATACTTTTAATTTTATTTCTGCAGAATGGGGATGCCATGTAAAATCCATGAAATGACTGGATTTGAGAACTTTCTAGTTGCCTTCTACATGCCTATTGAAATTTAATCTTTTAGCTATAATATGTATAACTCAAAAAACTCAACAGTCGTGAAGCTTTATTTTAATAAGGTTCGCTCGTGAATTAACGTCATAGACAATATTGTTCTAGGAGTTTGCATTGACCAACACCTGACACTGGATAATCAAGCATCAAATACTGTCAGATCCGGTTTCTTTGCTCTCAGTCAAATTAAGACTGTGGTTAAAAGTCTGCCTAGAAGTGCTACAAAGGCGATTGTGAGCTCCTTTGTAGTGGCCAGACTCGACTACTGCAATGCGATCTATGCTGGCCAGCCCAAAAATCAGCTCAATAGGCTTCAGTCGCTACAGAACGCCGCAGCTAGACTTATATATCAGGCTGCAAAGTCCTACCACATCACTCCTCACCTTCAGGCTCTGCATTGGCTGAGAATCCCTGAGAGGATCACCTTCCAAGTCAGCTTGCTCATTTTTAAAGCACTGCGTGGGAGTGCTCAGGGGTACCTGATGGAGCTGGTGTCTTCAGCAACTACAACCTCGCGCGGACAAACACTGAGGTCAGCTGCATCAAGAAGCAGCTGCCTGGACATACCTACAAGAAGGCCCGCGCTGTTTTTGGAGACAGGGCATTCATGGCGGCCGCTCCAATGACTTGAAATGCTATTCCCGCCTCACTGAGGGAACTGGATTTTGAGAGACCATTTAAAAGAAGTCTCAAGACTCACCTCTTTGTCCAATCATATGAACAAGCGCCTTTTTTGTGACATACAGTCATAAAAGGCGCTGTATAAATTTTGCATTCATAATTGTGTCGTCACACATGGTAATTTAAAAATACAAATGTAGATAGAAAGTTACACAGTGATTTGGCCACTCTATCAAATTACAGAACACCTTTTACATATGCATCCTTGTAGAGACGCAGAGAGGATTGTATAGAAAACACATTTCTCACGAACAATAATTGATTATCGAGACTCTGGGAGTGAAAAATAAAATGCTTTGCCCGAGCAGAACCTTTGGTGGGACGCTAAACCTTCCATACATATCACCGGGGAAACAGTTTCTTCGCATTTTATATGAAAACTCAGGTAATTTTTTTTTCACAGTTAATTTACATTTAATTACAGTACATATGTTCCATTTTGTTCGTAGCCATGTGCCATTTTGCGTTTTTTTTATTAGAAGTCCCAAAATTTCTACAGCAACGGGATCATGTCTCTACCTACAAGATGACAGATAGCCTACGAACAAAATGGCACT
Organism: Agapetus fuscipes; assembly: GCA_951799405.1. Classification (NCBI taxonomy): domain Eukaryota; kingdom Metazoa; phylum Arthropoda; class Insecta; order Trichoptera; family Glossosomatidae; genus Agapetus; species Agapetus fuscipes. The sequence continues at coordinate 3,153,535 of OX637347.1, read as the reverse complement.
TTTGTACTGTAATTAAATGTAAATTAACTTTGAACAAAAATGACCTGAATTTTCATATAGAATGCAAAGAAACTTTTTCCCCGACCTAATATAAACAATAATTTAATAAGAGCCTATAGAAAATTTAGAACGTAATATAATGATATGACCGGTCCGTAGTTTAATGGCTAACGCTTCTGACTCGTAAATGGAAGGTTGTGGGTTCGAATCCCGGCGGAGCACAAAAAAATGTACTATTTATAATTTCAAATACGCCCTTTGCTTGGTAAAAAAAATCAAATACCTTTACCAAAGACCAGTCACTAAAAACGGCGCTCACCAAATAAATCAGCCTAATTTAATTATTATATTTTTAATAATATTAGGATGATTTATTTTTTGCGCGCTGTTTTTGTGTAAATCACACATCAAAAGCCTTCTGTAAGCTTGGTCGTCGCAATAGAAAGCACCAATTCTCAAGCAAGACCCCGTTGCTGTAAAACTGGATGGATCTAAGGCATATTCATTTTTCGACCCAGCGAAGAGCATATTTGAAAATATAAATGATAATTTTTTTGTACGCCGCTGGGATTCGAACCTTCCATTTACGAGTCCGGCCCGCTAACCACTAGACTATTTGTGTTTTATTGCTTACAAGTTGGTAAAAGCTTGACCACTCATTCTTTTAATCATTAAAAAACACCATTAACCTAAAAAAAATGAATCACACGCACGCAATGTAGCTAATGAGATGCCAATGGGTCAACACCCAGCTGGAAGACCTCCTATAATCTATAATCTAAGCTGCAAAGATATGTTAACATATGAGGCTCATATTAAATGCATGCCCATAGACAGGTACATGTAGGTTCGCGCCTACACATTCTGAATGTGTGCATACAAATAAACAAATCCTCACATGAACATAAACCTTGCAACTCCTGCCGCCGTTCCCTGAAACAGGGGTGGCATTGGCAAAAGTGCCCCGATTTTTACAGCACGGGTGGTCAGCCTCATACCAACCTATCAGTCAAGGAGCACAAAAAAAATAAAAAATGATTTACAAAAATTCTGAATTAAACATACTCGTGTATAACAGATCCAAATAAAAATAAAGTAAAATTAAACTTAATATCAAACTTAGAATTAATCCCCTAGCCACCATTGTTGCAAATCAACCGCCATTTTTTTCGGTCCTTACATATGTAGGTACTTCTTTCATTTCACTCAGAGTCATAATCTTTTTCATGCACTCTCTCCTTTTGTTATGACTCTGAATATCCTACTCATTCGCTATTTTATAAATTTGATCCATCCATACTTTTCCCGGTCTTCCCCTACCACGGCTTCCATTCATACTTGCAGCGTACAGTCTCTTCGTCAGTCTTTCGTCATTCATTCCTTCCATGTGCCCAAACCATTTTAACAAACCCCTTTTGATTTTTACTTTTATACTTTCCCTTGCATCGCATTCTTCTCTCACTAACTCATTCCTCACCCTATCTTTCCGTAAAGATGGAAAAATAGCTGGACGTCCTCATCTCAGGATAGGTATTTTTTTTTGGGAATCACTTTTAAAAAACCTAAGTTAAAAGAAGAAACTTAAGAAGAATTAAAAAATAATTAGTAAAAACGTATCGAAAAATTTAGACGTTTAAAATTAAAATCGAAAAACTATTCAAATTTATGTAATAATCCTCAAATTAAAATCATTAAAAAAATTCACGGAATATGAAAATTATTTAATTTTTTTCGTAAAATCTCTGAAATTTAATATCAGTTATTAAATTTTATTTTTTGAAAGCATTCGAACATTAATGCAGAGTTTTTTTCAGAATTTAACGTACCACTTAAGTATTTTTTTCATGAATAAAATATGTATTTAAACTTTTTCCCTAGATTCGTATCTTTGAAATATACTTACATATATGATACGACATGAGTCACATGAAGACTCAATCACGTTTTTTTTTATGAAAGTGTCTCTTCGCGAAAATAAATTATTTTATTATATTGAAAAATATAATATAAACGGTAGAACATGACATCTTGTATTTTTTTTCCTTTATAATAAAAGCTTATTTAATAGTAATAAAAATTAGATGTGCATAAAGCAAAGTAGATTTTTTTCTTCCATATTTTTTGAGTTCAGATTACTTTGTATACGTTTAACTTATTTCAAAAAGTATAAGAATGATTTGACAAACCGTTTTGTAGAGCAGAAACGTTATGTCGTCAGGAGACGTGTCTCTTTTACGCCAAAAAAATACAAACTAAACTTTTGAAAAAAGTTGTCGCTCGTGATCGAAGATTTTTACGAAGATTTGTACGCATGTGAGGTGACCTTTGCCGTAGATGGCGTAGAAGTTTCTCTTTATCATGCTTCGTGAGATTTGTTTTTTCATTCTATGCAAAATGCCCATTCTAATTTGCAATAATTAATTTGAAAAGTAATTCATACAAAACACCAAAGTCCATTGATGAAAAATCGATATTATTCTAAAAATAAACCTATGTATTTGATATGGAATATCAAATGGTTACATAAAATCAATTTTCAATATCATACATTTTAGAACAACATAATTTAAGTAATGTACTGTGTCCTGCCACCGTTCTACTGGTGGTGGCCGGTACCTTTTCAGATGCGTGTCCATTTTTTTCTGTCCTTGCATATCTTTTTCATCTCTTCAACATTCATCACTTTCCTCATACATACTATTCTCTTTTTCTTACTCTGCAGGTTTCATTCTTTACCTTAATCAATCATAATTAATATTCTTAACATTCGTTAAAATCACGTTCTAAACGAAGCAAATAGAAACAAAAAGAAATGCTTCGTTTTGAAAGCCGCGTTTTCGTTTCAAGCGTCCATGGCTTTGACGTTTTCAGAACCACGAGTATAAAAAAATACGTTAGCGTTTAACTAGAAATAACGGTGCTATTCTTAGACATTTTAGTCGTCCGTTGAGCCCATGCTTTGACAAACTAATGATGCATTTGTATGAAGACCTGTCAATCCAAGATGGCCGCAAGTAAACAGCTGATTAGTCTTCACACAAATATTATCAAAATTCGGTAGGTAAGAATGACCGTGGTGATGAGACTCCCATTATACGTAGTTTATCAAAGCGTGGGCTCAACGAACGACTAAAATGTCTAAGAATAGCACGGGAAACTAAAATGCTCAACTTTCTTCAGAATACAGCGTGACTACAACCAAAATTTAAAAAAATTAGATATTTATTTAGATTTCCATGACTCATTAACAACCTTTCGCAATAAATTAAGATATTTTTTAAACTCTGTCCACTAACTCCCTCAATCAAGCTCCTTCACTTACGTAATAATCCCTCCTTTTCCTCATTCCTTTCCATTTTACTTTTAATTTTCTTTTCTTACACCTTGATTCTTCTTTTTTTTGACAACTTGTGCCTTTTTGTTTTTTGTTTTGCTCTTTCTTTTCTTTTTATTTTCTTGTCTTTTCTATTTTGTATTATATATCAATACTAGCTAAGCGTACTGATCAAATTATTATTCTATCTCTATAATTTTAAGTAGAAGAAACAATTTTGGCTTATATTAATTTTAAGAACACCATTGTTATTACTTTTATAAAGCTGTAGTTTTCTCAAATAAAAAAATAGATGTACCGTTTTAATTTAAATATACGTTTTTTGATTCGCCGTGGTTAAGTTAACACGCAAGGCTGTATGCTTGACGTTCTCAGGCATTTGCTTCAAAGTCGCTTTTCCTTGTATACGAGTAGGTTATGTGTCTGAAGCACTCTCCTCTAACGAAGACCGATTTTCTTAGGAGAGATGATACGTGGGGCTCCGGCTCGAGAGCGCTTACAAGCGCTTTACAAGCGCTTTACAAGCGCTTTACAAGCGCTTTTTTTGTGGGTTATCATGATTACATTGAAAAATATTATGTAAGTCGTTGCTGGGAAAATGTTCAGAGTAGTTGTTTGTGACGTGTCTTCAACGCAAAAAAAATAATCGGGTAATATTGTAGAAAGATAGGAAAAAATATTCACATCAAAGCAATACTTTTTTTAAACGCATAAAAGTAAAAATGTAGCCTTGTAAAATGCAATTAATTTTTTCGATTTTGTAATTGATTGAAAATAGAAAAATATTGTTACGAATATGTAGTTATGTGTTAAGTTTGTCTGTATTAATGCCTGTGAAGTCTCTCTAGAAATAAATAAATGTTAGGTCCTTACATAATTGTATTTGTGTTGTTCGAGATTGCTGGCGTGTTTGGTCGGATGTTCTAGCAAAGTCTCGCATGTACAAATTTTCAATGATTCGAAAATGATCCTTATTCTTGCTATAAAAGAAGGGCCAAAACTCTCTGGGGCTGGAGAAGCTAAACAACCGTTGTGTATGTGTAAAGTATGTGAACCGATTCTGAAATTAATTGTGTAAAAATAAATCACCGCAATTTTGATTAAACCGAACCCGTGAAAATTATAAAATTATACAGTATGGGTGGTCAACCTCATACCAACCTATAAGTCAAGGATAAAGAAAAAAATCGGGTTTTTTTAGTTCAAAATAGCATTGAGTAAAATTGTGCTCAATGAGACACTCTATGAGAAGACTCTTTATTTGGTAGAATGTTTGCATTCCATGCCAATTCCCACCTAAGGTAATATAATTGATTTACCGGTTCTGTGATTTTTTCAAGCTCAAAATAAAATAGCAACAAGGTTTATTCAGCCAGCAAAAATAAATGAGAGCCAGCGCCCTCGGAAACTGGGAAGCCACAATTCGACTGAAGGGGTTGATGTAAGGTCACCTCCTTTATCTGTAAAATTAATAAATTCCACAATAATAAAATAAAAGAAGAGCCTGTATGAAGAAGGTTATGACTCTGGAGGACATGAAAGAAGTGTGTAAGGACAGAAAGAAATGGCGGTTGATCTGTGATGTTGGCGGCTAGGATTTTTTTAAAATTAGAATTTGTTTTCTGTTAGCTTTTGATGTCCATACATATTATAATTTGTTGATTTAAAAATATAATTTGTTGTGTATGTTCCTTGACCTATAGATTGATATGCGGCTGACCACCCATGCTGTAGAAAATGGTTCACTTTGCCAATGTCACCCCTGTTTCAGGGAAGGTCGGCAAGAGTTACAGGGTGTATGTCCATGTGAGATTCGAACTTTTATACTGTAGGACCACATGCGGCAAGTTTAAGCGCGAACTTGTACGGGTGTGTTTGTGAAAGTGCATAAAATGGGAATCTTTAATGTAACATATATTCTGCAACTTAGATTAGATTAGATAAGACAAGACACATGTACCCTCTTCAGAGACAATTCGGGGAAAAGTTGAACTATTTGTGCGGATTAGTTTTTTTTATGTAGATGATACCGTTATCCCCGTAAGTAAGTACTGGGAGGCTTTTAAAAACCTTTCAATTACCGTTGAAATAATACAGGTAGTCCCCGCGGGACGGCTGTACCTACGGAGGGACCGCCGCTGATTGAACGAGTGGAAAAATAAAAAATACTGCCTGGCATTCCTGCCCACGCAGTAGCGTTGCCTGCCCAAGTAAAACAAAATATTGTTACGAGTATGTAATTTTGTGTTTTGTTTATTTGTGTGATAATAAAGTCTATCTTGAAATAAGTAGATGTGAGATACTTATACAATCGATATTTGTATTGCTCGAGTGTTTGGTCGGATGTTCTAGTAAAGTCTCGCATGTGACCATTCTCAATGGCTCGAAAATGATCCACATTCTAACTGTAAATTAGGGCCAAAACTCTCTGTGGCTGGAGAAGCCAAACGACCGTTGTATTGTGTACGTGTGAAGTATGTGAACCGAATCTGAAATGAATTGTGTAAAAATAAATCACGCAATTTTGATTAAACCGACCCCGTGAAAATCATAACATTATGCAGTACTAGAGGCGTTGCCCCTGGCTGCTACGCAGCCTAACCCCTTAACATTTGGGAATGTTTGATGTATGGAATTGAAGCATGAACAGTGAACGATAGCGAAATGAGTAAAGTATGTACGGTGGAAATGAAGCATTTGAGAAGCATGACAGGAAAAACTCCGAAAGATAGAGTTAGGAATGAATGGGTAAAAAAATAATGTAGTTTGAAAGAGGATGTGAAAGTTAAGGTACAAAAAAATGTGATGAGATGGTTTGGGCATGTGGAAAGAATGAATGATGATGGACTGACAAAGTATGTATACAAAGAAAGCGTGAAAGGAAAAGAGGGAAGGGACGACCGAGAAAAGTATCGAGTGATCAGATTGAGGAGATTGTAAAATAATGGGAAGTACAAAGTGAGCGTAAAAGAAGAAAATGCCTGAAAAAGGTGATGGATATGAATGAGTTGAAAGAGATATGTAAGGATAGGAAAAAATGGAGGCAGCTCTGCAAAGGCTCTGGCCACCCCTAGCGGAATGGCGACAGAGTTACAGTTACAGTATATTGCGCATAGTTTCCTCGCGTCCGACCGTTGAATTGTGCAGGTGTAGAGTGACTCTGTATATGAACCAAATCTTAAATAAACTGTGTCAAAATCACCGCAATTTTACTTTAATTGAACCCACGAAAATCATAACAAATACTGTTGCGAATATGATCAATGTTAGTGGTTGTTTTTGGTTTGTCTGTGGTGATAGGTACCTTATAATAATTTGTAATTGTTCGAGATTAATTAAGTGTTGAATCGAATATCCTGGAGAAGTCTAGCAAGGTGGAATGTGACGATTCCACATGTTTTGAGAATGCTCTTAATGATGATCTGCATAAATTAGTTAACTCAGCAACGGCTGGAAGGCTCATCACCACGGTAACTCTTACCTACCAAAGATCGGTAACATTTCGAATGCTCCAAGGAAGAAGGAAGTAACTCCGAAATTTAGGTTTATGACTTATTTCCATTTCTGAAGGTAACAAATCATTATCTTCATTCTAAGATGACAGCCGTGTCTCTATCTCTTTTTAATTCGTCAATAAATGAATGTAAAAAATACTTAATGCATTGCACTCCATGGAATAAATAACATTCAATTGGCTTTCCTGCAAAATTGCCTTTTTTGACTTAGTGCTGTCTTCCTTGGAGCAGTCGATTTGTATGAAGACCTGTCAATTCAAAATGGCCGCAATTGAACAGCTGATTAGTCTTCATACAAATATAAACGATATTCGGTAGGTAAGGATTACTGTAACAAACACATAGAGGCTGTAAACGAATATATCTACCTTGGACACAAGATCAAAATGGGAAAGGAAAACCAAACTGCAGAGATACCCAGACGAATAGGATTGGGCTGGGCAGCTTTTGGAAAATTAAAGCACAAAAGTCACAGACATCATGGATCGTATTGCAAAACTAAAATGGCAATGGGCAGGCCATATGGCAAGACGAGATGACAACCGATGGGCAACGAAAATCCTCAAGTGGCGACCATGGGAAGATAAAAGAAGCGTCGGCAGACCACAAAAAAGATGGTCAGATGACATTGTTCCAGTCGCGGGGCGGAAATGGATTCAGAGGGCACAGGATAGAAAGGAGTGGAGAAACATGGAAGAGGCCTATATCCAGCAGTGGAGAGATGGCTAAGGAAGAAGAAGAAGAAAAGATTACTGTGGTGATGAGACTTCCAGCCCAGAAACACACAACGGAAAAAAAATACTGGAGAGGTTATGGTCTGCAGACGCCACTGTTTTTGTGGATATTGGATATTGTGGTCGCTGGAACAGGCTCCGGTGGTGGTTTTGTGGGGGGGGGGGGGAGGAGGGTGAGGCCACCCTGAATTGGGGGGGGGGGGGGTTGGAAAATTTCGCAGGGGATTCGCACTGTCTATACTCGGCAGGTGATTGATGAGGTTGTATTCGGGCCACGAGATATGCTGACATAACAAATTAACTACCCGATCAATGAAAAGACTTAATTATTATTGTTCGCACGGCTCGCGTTGAAATATCAATAATGGGTTATGTGAAATGTACGAGGAGGTATTCTGACAAATAATAATAATCTATAATCTAAGTTGCAAGGATATATTCATTCAAAGCTCTCAGATGTATGCCCACAAACAAACACGTGTAGTTCGCGCTTACAAATGCTGATTGTGTACTTACAAATAAAATCCAAACCTCAAATGAACATAAGCCCTGCAACTCTTGCCGACATTCCCTGAAACACGGGTGACATTGGCAAAGTGAACCATTTTTAACAGTATGGGTAATAATAATAAGGCAATTTTATAAAGCGCCCTTAAGCAGCACTAGACCTGAGAAATACAGTCTTCTTCATCTTATTGTTACGAATCTAATCTAATCTAAATCTAAGTTGCAAAGATATGTATCATTTGAGATTCATATCAAATGCATTCCCACAATCAGACACGCATAATTTCACGCTCACACATGCCGCATGTGAACCTACAAGATAAAAAAATCCAATCTCAAATTAACATAAGCCCTGAAACTCTTGCCGAACAACCCTGAAACAGGGGTGACATTGGCAAAGTGAAACATTTTTTACAGTATGGGTGGTCAGCCTCATACCAACCTATAACTTACTGTAATTCATGGTTTGTGTTCGTTCACTTATAGATTGGTATTTTTTTTTAAGAAATCCTGTGCGGGAAAATCCCTACAACTTCAGAGTATCTAGGGGTCTATGACACTTGTTGTAGTGCTTGATCATCGCTAGAAAGCGCCAATACTCAAGCAAGACCCAGTTGCTGTAAGTGTTGCCGGGATTCGAACCCACTTGTCTTGTCTTGTCTTGTATCCTGCCGCCTTTCCTCTAGGGGTGGCCAGTATCTCCACACAAGTGCCTCCACTTGACTCTGTCCTTGCATACTTCTTTCATCTCATCTAATTTCATCACTCTTTTCATGCATGCTCTTCTCTTGTTTCCACTCTGTAAATTCCATTCATTCGCAATCTCATTTATCTGATCAATCCATTGTTTCCTAGGTCTTCCCCTTCCACGCTTACCTGTTACATTCCCTTTTATACACTCTTTTTGTCAGTCGGTCTTCACTCATCCTTTCAATATGTCCAAACCATCGTATCACACTTCTTTGAACTTTCACTTTCACGCTTTCTTTTACTCCGCATTCATTTAGAACCCATTCGTTTCTCACTCTATCTTTCAGTGTTTTTCAACCTTCCATTTACGAGTTCGAAGAGTTGCCATTAAACTACAGACTGATATGAGGCTAACCACCAATATTGTAAACAAAATGGTGCACTTTGCCAATGTCACCCCTGTTTCGGCAAGAGTTGCAATGCTGATATTGATTTGGATTGGGTTTTTACATTTTCAAGTTCACATGCGGCATGATTAAGCGCTAACTTGTATGTGTCTGCTGGTGAGAACAACACGAAATTCCTGTTTTGAGCCGCAGAATCCAAGTTCAAAATAGCAATGATGATCAGCGATCTGCGATACAAGCGGCACTAAAAAAAGAAGAAGAATTGTAGAAGAACGTGGAGTTCAGTGATGCCCATAAATATATCCAACCGAAATAAATAAAAAAACACTATTGAAAATGCATTTTTTTTTTCACAAAGAAAGTTGAAGTGGAAAAAATGCCACGAAACAAATTCACAAATCAAAAAAAAAAAATCCACGAAAGAAAACCGAATATCTAAAAAAAATTCCACGAAAGAAAACTGAATGTATAAAAAATTCCACGAATGAAAAGCAAAACCGAATAAAATCCATAAAATAAAATCAGTGGGTATCAAAGATAAGCCACGAAAAATACTTGAAAACCACAAAATTTCCATGGATGAAAATTATAAAAATTCCAAGAAAAGAAAATATTTTTTTTCCAAACTATCTAATAAAAACAAGTATTAAAGTATTTCAATGTTTTCGTAATAGAAAAACTTGGTGGCTTTGCTAGTTGGTAAGCAAGAGGCGAAAAATATCAACTCTAGCCATTTAGGTAGTAGTTCTATGGAGTGGCTAAGAATGCGATTTAGTTAGTAACGACATGATGCACTAGTCTTTGACGCCATACATTTTGATAGTGCTATCTCGCTCACGACGTATGAAATGTTTGTGTCATTTTTTATGTAAACGACGTGTCTCTACACCGTCTACAATATATGTACATATCACCATATAAACCTATGAAATCACCATAGCAGCGGTATTTGTTATGAATACCCTTCGAATAAGAAGAATAAATACCGGTATTTTGAATTTGGATTTTTGTAAAATGCGTGCGTTAGCGCATTCCTAACTCTCAAAGGATTGATTTTCCTTGACTTATACGTTGCTATGAGGCTGACCACCCACACTGTAAAAAAATGTTCACTTTGCCAATGTCACCCTTGTTTCAGGGAAGGTCAGCAAGAATTGCAGTGCTTATGTTAATTAGAGATTTGGGTATTTGAATTGTAGGTCCACATGTGACATGTGTAAGCGCGAATTTATACGTGTCTGCTTATGGTGATACATTTAATTTGAATCATAAATGTAATATATCTTTGCAACTAAGATTGAAGATGACAGATTATGAATATTAATTGGCGAATTTTATGTAGCAGCGTTTAGTGGAACGAGCCACCCTAAGGACACTTTTATGTGTTGAAGATTCTACTAAACAAATGTGTCCTAAGCAACTTCCTGAAACTGCCAACACTGGTTTCTGTTCTCAATTCCAGAGGTAGACTGTTCCAGTAGGATGGACCAGCCGAACTAAAAGACCCCAAAACCTGTTTTGAAACAACTCCTCGAAGGATTACTTTCTTAGCCCATCTAGATGTTATTTATCGACGACTGTAGCCCCAACTACGCGTTATTAAACAAGGCTGAGACCCAAGTTTACATAAACTGACAAAGAAACTTGGCGAGATTGGAGGATGTGAAGGTTCCCCGACAAGATTCATCCTTTTCATAGGAAGTAAACGCAAAACGCTCTCCGGTATTAATATTGGATTATATTGGCTTACGAAGAGTATGACAGGAAAAACTCTTAAAGAAAGAGTGAGGAATAATGAGGTGAAAGTCAATTAGTGCAAGTGGAAAGGAAATAATAATGTTACGAACTATGAGTTTGTGTGTACAATGTACATGTACCTTGGCACGTAGTTTGCTGGTGTGTAACTGGAATAGTGCAGAACAGCTAATATTCGTGCTTACACAAGCCGCATGCGGAACTGCAATATAAAAACCCAAATCTCAAATAAACATACACCCTGCAACTCTTGCCGACTTTCCCAGAAACAGGGATGACATTGGCAAAGTGAACTATTTTTTTTCAGTATGGATGGTCAGCCTCATATCAACTACAAACAAATATAATAATTAAAGAAATACAAACAATTATGTAATTACCAACAGTTTACTATATAAAACAAATTATTAATGGGTAAATAACAGATTTTATATATTTTAAGATATTTATGAGTAGGTACCTATAGTAAAATGCCTACAATTAACAGAATCCCTAGACTAAGACATAGCGTAAATCGAAAAAATGTACCAAAACTAAATTTTTCTCAAGGTTCTTCAGTCGTACATTCATACATTTTTGATTTTGATTTTGACGCAATGCTTTCTACTCGCGGTACACTTGTTAACTTCAGAATAGAGTAAATATATCAAGTATAATTGCGAGAAAGCGTGAAAGTCCTCAGTATAAACGGCGCCATTACGTTTTCCAAATGGCAGAATCTGTTTCGCGCGGCATTGTTGTGTTTAAAATTGACAAAACTGTTTCTGGGGCTCAGGGCGACACGATCACCAGAATTAACTGCAGACTACACTGTCAGCCAAACGAGCAGCTCCTCTAAGGAAATTCTCCGTCTCAATGGAAGCGGTTATACACTGTCATTAGAGGGTAAATAGGGTGGTTAAAATAACGTAGAATAAGCTTTGTGTGTTATCTATGATATAAGTTGCAAAAATACATTTGAGATTCATATTAAGTGCATGCCCACAAACAGAAAAGTGTAAGTTTGCGCTGACAAATGCTGCATGTGTACTTACAAATTAAAATCCAAGCCACAAATGAACATATGCCATGCAACTTTTGCCGACTAACCCTGAATCAAGGATAACATTGGTTAAGTAAACCATTTTGTACAGTATCGGTGGTCAGCCTCATACCATCCTATAAGGTAAGAAATGTGTATTAATAAAAAAAAACTGTATGATTATGCCAAATAAAGACGCTTTTTTATTTTTAGCCTATTTATTTTCACAGGACAGGAGACCGGCCAAACACCTTGAAGTGGAAATATCTCCTCTCCCGAAGAGTTGGTTCTCTAAAACTGTTTTTTTTCGTATTAACTCAAACGCGTCAGTCAAATACTATGAAATAAGAATCTTTTATAGTTAACTAACATTATTCTTGACGTTTCGCTGGCGTCGTTGCCACGTTCTACAGGAGGCAAATTTTCTGCCCGACGGTTGAGAATGAACTCAAGAGTTATCTTGATATTTTACAATAACAATATCATAAAGTGGAATGTATAAAGGATATAGAATGGTCTACGAAGAACACAAAGCAACCTCATAATATAAAATTCGCTACAGACGAGGACAGTAGCTAAGTACAGTAGAGTGTGCTTGCTTTTTACTGGTTCCGTTACAAATCGGTCACAGACAACCCGTCCACACATTTTTCGGTCAACGACATTTCGATCATAGATGACTCGCCCACATAATCATTGATCACGAACAATTTGGTCGCATGGAAGTTTGTCCGCATGACTTTCGCCCAATGACATCTTGGTCACATACAATATAGGCCCACAGACACCTCCATCACAGATTTTTGCTCTCCAAAAAACCTTTGTAATTACTCTAGTTTTAATTGATTGTAGTTTTCCGTGATAAATTAGTCTGTAGACCATTTATTGAATGTGACTGAAATATCTTTGACTGAAAAGTCACGTGAACGATATGTTGTGTGACTAAATTAAAATCAAGATACACATCTGAGACTGAGATGCTGCAGCTCACAACAGGGGTTTGATGCTTTTGTTAAGCCGTTAGCATAGGTTTTTTAGTCACAACGCATTCTTCATCTCCATGCTGTCATCTGTTTCTATTTTCTTACATGCTTCTATTTTCTTAGGTGTTTGTTTTTCAATCAATGTTTTTTTTATATGGCTGGTCACGTATTGCACCCTCCGCGTAACCGGGCTGGAATAAAGATTTATTTTTATTATTAAATTGTCCGTGACCAATGTGCCTGTGGACGAGATATATGTGGTTAAATTGTCTGTGAACGATGCATCTGTGGACGAATTATCTGTGGCCTTGCTGTCTGTGACTGAAATGTCGTTGACCGAAAAGTCGTGTGGACTTTCTGTCGTGTTCGTCAATGGACGAGCTGTCTGTGGACCAATTCGTCGTGACACGCTCTATACTATCTTAAACAACCGACTAACCACTCGCCACTGTCCTCGTCGGAACGGGCTCTAATGCACTCTGAGGTAAGCTAATAGGAAATGTTTAACGTTGTTTTAGCTACGCTACAGGTCTTTTTATTAGTAAAGTGAAGTATGTAAAATGACATAGTGGTTAGTTAGTCGACAAGGCGAACATTTTAAAAGGCTTCTTCGGGATTTAATGAGAGTAGAGGTAAATTTTGTTACTTAAATTTTTAATAACAAGCCCTTAAAAAATTCGAAGTTGTTTTAGAGGGTTAAAAACCGCTACGAAGCTACTCATATAGTCTAACTTTTTACCGTGTTTTCCACGAAGGTGTCGAGTGTAGCGAGTGGAACCTATTTATTATTATATGTAAGGGGGTCGCCTTGCGCTTTAGTTGAAGTCGGGGTTTCCCAGCTTCTTTTGTACTCATTTTTTGTGAAGGCTGAGTTAGCCATGAATTTTATTTTGGGTTAAAAATAAGCACTGATTTGGGGAATAATATCTAATACCCTCGGTGGGATTCGAAACTGAGCTCTTGGCATAGAATGCAAGCACTCTACCAACTGAGCTATCGACCGGACTCTACAAAATAATCTATCGACTGGACTGCAAAAAAAAGAATTACAATTGTCTTTGATATTTTCTATAAAAGAGATTTCATTAATGTAAGATTTTACAGTAATTTATTGTCTATGTATTCCTTGACTGATAGGTTGGTATGCGGCTGACCCCCCATACTGTAAAAAATGGTTCACTTTGCCAATGTCACCCCTGCTTAAGGGAAGGTCGGCAAGAGTTGCAGGGCTTATGCTCATTTGAGATTGAGTTTTTTATATTGTAGGTCCACATGCGGCATGTGTAAGCGCGAAATTATGCATGTCTGCTTATGGGAATTCATTTAATATGAATCTCAAATGATACATATCTTTGCAGCTTAGATTTAGATTCAGATAAGATGACACCTGCGACCCTTTCAGGGAGTCAAAAAGTTACACTATGTGTGTAGCTTAGTTTCAGCTCTTTAAATAATGTAGTATGTATGTATGTAGATTAATGAGTTTCCAGATTTTTTTCTAGTTTTATATTTTGTAGCAGTTTTTTTGTTTACACGTTAAAAAAACATGGACGTAAGCTCAGCATGTTTGTTGGTCTTATCTTTAGTGAGAGGCCGGCACGAATTTTCAAATTTTATACTAAAACGTAAAAAAAAACCCTCTCTCCATACAATTTTGGAAGCACAACCTTCCGTGTGGTCTCAATTGCAAAATCCTTCAAACAAAATTTTGCTAAGCATGTTAATAAACTTAAAATATTGAAGAGAAATAAGTAAAGCAGCATAGAATACCTATTTGTGTCCAAATTAAGGACAAAATTACGGACGACTGTTATTTGTCTGAAATCATCGATATCTAGAACATTTTCGAATTCGGAATTTATCAGATATTTTCATACTTTAACACTAGAAGGGTATTCATAACAAATACCGTTGCTATGGTGATTTCATAGGTTTCTATTGTGATATGTACATAGATTGAAGACGGAGTAGAGTCACGTTGCTTACATATAAAATAACAAAAGCATTTCATATGGCGTGAGCGAGACAGCACTATTAACAATGTATGGTGTCAAAGACTGGTGCATCATGTCGATTGGTACTAAATCACATTCATAGCCCCTCCATTGAATATACCTCTATGTCTGAAATACTATAATTTGGATATATTTTTCAGCGGTTTTTATTTCATTCAAACTGCGGTTTGTTTATGTTACTAAATTTATTTAATCACACGAGAGCTCGGGTTCAAATCCCACAAAGGTTGTCCGAAATGATTTGCCGTGTCACTGTTTATTATAAAAATACCGGCAGGGCTTACTCAGCCTTCACAAGAAATGAGTACCATCCCTCTCGGGAGCTGGGAAACCCCCACTTTAACTGAAGTCGTTGGCGTGAGGCCGGCCCCCTTATCTGTAAAAATAAAGAGGTTCCACTCGCCACATGCGAAACACTTCTGGGATAACGCGGCAAGAAGTTGCACTAATTGTGTAGCTTGGTTGCGTTTTACGTTTAGAATCCGCGTAAAAACATAG
This sequence comes from Agapetus fuscipes, assembly GCA_951799405.1. NCBI lineage: Eukaryota > Metazoa > Arthropoda > Insecta > Trichoptera > Glossosomatidae > Agapetus > Agapetus fuscipes. The sequence goes on along the minus strand of OX637347.1, from coordinate 3,138,076 downwards.
CAGTATTTAGGATTTATTTCAAAGTAAGAGCAAAACATATGTATGTATAAATATATATATTGTTATGTAAATATAAATATTGAAATAAGTATGGGTAGTTATAGTTATAAGAGTCCTCATAGGTATAGGTAGGTAGGATCGATAATTATGTATAAGTGTAGAATTCTCTAGGCTAAGTAGGTATTTGTTATAATTATAGGAATACTGTGTTACATTTGTAGGTAGGATTTTGGTTGTATCTCTAGGTAGTACGTGAAGCGTCGAGAAGTAATAATTACTCTGGAACCGTCTAGCAACTTTGGTTCTAGATCATACTGCTCTACAGAGTATAAAGGTGCGAATGGCCTGCAGAGCGGGCCAGTATCATAGCGACTAACAAAGACATCGAAGCCATCTGATCAGTGAACCCTAATTTCGTAACAATTGGTGTCAGGTGTGGGGTTGTCAAGAAAAACTAAGATCTTCTTCCTAAAAATAAATAAAATAAATTAAATAGTGTTAAAATGAACTTTAGTCAAATTGAACTTTGTGTGAACTGACTTTTGTGAAAACAAGTGTTTAAATAAATTTTTGTTAAAAGAAAAGACGAAAAAAGCAAGTTCAAAAAAAATTCTGGAACATCATATGGAACATAATTCTGGACATAACATAATGACTATTTTACCGCATTGAGAAAGTCATCAAATTGGACCATAGTTTTTTTTTATTATTGCGTGTGATTAAAAAATAAAATAAATAAATAAAAATCTTGAAAAATATTACAAAAGAACGTTCCAGATTCATCGAGAAAAAGTTTTTGAATAACTGCCCTTCGTTTACAAGTGTGTGAATGTACATTAAATACCTACCTGTGTGTTTGAAAGACTTGAGACGAAATAAATAATTATGTACTATCAGACATTATTATGTAAAAAAATATTGGTGAATTAAAAATAAATATTAAAAGACAGTACCTACTCACAGTGTAATCAGATAAATTATTATTTTGCTAAAGTACGTATTCAAAACAGCTCTATATATAAAACTCGTATTAAATAAATTTGAAAATATTTTTTTTGTTTTGACGTAAATTTTGAAAAAAAAAATGGCAACTAAAGTGAACGTCAAGGACCTCAAAGTCACTGAGCTTAAAAATGAGCTTCTGGAGAGGGACCTGGAGACCTCAGGAGGAAAGGCAGCCTTACAAGCACGCCTCATAGAGGCCTTGGAACAGTCAGGCGAAGACCCGGCATATTTTGTCATGGCGTCTGGAGGGGACCGCGCCTTGGACGAGCTAAATATCAGCATCAACAGTAACCTGACAGGACTGAAGACTGAGATGGCTGACAACGCCAAGACCGTGAAGGAGGACCTGACCGGGCTGGAGGAGAAGATGGCTGACAACGCCAAGACCCTGAAGGAGGACCTGACCGGGCTGGAGGAGAAGATGGCTGACAACGCCAGGACCCTGGAGGAGAAAATGGCTGACAATTCCAAGACCCTGAGGGAAGACCTGAAGGCGGAGATGGCTGACAACGCCAGGACCCTGAAGGCGGAGATAGCGGATAGTCTCACAACCCTGAAAGGAGAAATAGAGGAGAAGATGACAACCAACCTCTCGGCCCTGAAGGGGGAAATGGAGACTCGGATGTCAAACCTGGAAGACCGTCTGCGTGCCGAGCTGGCTGACAAGTGCCAGATGGAGTCCACCAGAATCTCCCCCAAAGGCGGCTTTCACGACGAGACCGACCAGGGATGCTCAACTCCAACCAGGATCACAAGAGGGGATGATGACCCTTCCCTAGCCAAGCACAACCTCCCAACCTTCGACGGGAAGACGTCGTGGGAGGAATACTTGACCCTCTTTGAGACGGCTGCCATGATGGGAGCCTGGAGCCAGCAGAAGAAGGCTTCGGTTCTCAGCCTGTCGCTCCGAGGAGACGCTCTCAGGGTTCTGCAGGCCATACCCCTGGACAACCGTGGTGACTTTGGGCAGCTGAAGCAGCGCTTGGATATGCGCTATGGCCACAAGTGCCTGGAGCAGCTGTACAAGTCGCAGCTGAACACAAGGGTGCAGAAGCCCAACGAGAGCCTCCAGGAGTTTGAAATGGACATCGCCCGCCTGGTACGAGACGCTTACCCGACAGCCTCCGACGACATCTGTGAGAGCTTGGCAGTGGACAAGTTCCTAAATGGATTGCGGGAATGGGAGACGCAACAAGCCGTAAAACTGGCCCATCCCAAGGCTTTGAACGAGGCGCTCAGCCAAGCTCTCGAGTTTGAGGCTGTCAAACAGTCCATCAGGGGCCACGCCAGGGTTCGTGCAGTCGAGGCAGAGGAGGTCAAGCTACCTACAACCGAGGAGCTAATTGAAAAAGTGCTGGAACGTCTGAGACCTCGAAGACGAGACCCACGCTGCTGGAACTGCGGACAGCTGGGCCACCTTAGCACCAAGTGTCCCAAGCCTCAGAAACCCAGAAAACAGGCTGCGGAAAACTAGAAAGGGTTAATGGGAAGGGGCAACCGTTGACCCTCGCTGGAGAGGCCCTGAAATCTGCTGCTACTGTCGCAACCGTGAGAGGAAAAGCCAGCAGCATTTTTTATCAATGGCATAATAGATGGAGTAACTCGTGAACTACTGGTGGACACGGGAGCAACCAGGACAATTCTGAGACGCGACATAGTGGCACGAGGTAAGCAGATTGCACCAACAAAGTGGTCTCTGCACACCGCCACGGGAGAGTCAGCACAGGTGTATGGGGAGACGATTGCCACCTTCCAAATTGGCAGCACCACTTTTGATCATCGGACGTTGGTGGCCAACATTGAAGAAGACGTTATATTGGGAATGGACATACTGGACAGATTTGGGTGCAGTTTAAATTTAAAGAAAGGGTCCATTAAAATTGGAAATGAAGAAGTCATCCTGCAAAGACGGAAAGAACTGGCTGCACGTGTTATCCTAGCCAAGAATACCGAAGTGAAGGGGCGATCCGAGATGATAGTGAGTGCCCGCCTGGATTCCAGTAGTACAAATGACCAAATCTGTATGATAGAACCGGAGAACATGGACAATGTTAACAAAGGAGTCATGGTGGCAAGAACAGTGATTCGCGCAAAGGAGACCATTCCTGTCAAGATCATGAATGTGAACAGCTACCCAGTTAAAATGAATGAAGGTTTTGTTTTGGGCAGATGTGAGAGGATAACTTCCATTGTGCAACAGATGACAAACATGTCATGCGAAGGAAACAAATTGTCAACACAATTGGAAGCCCTGGTCCACGACGCTTCCCAAGGTCTAACCGAGGAAGACAAACGGAGAGTGAGGAGTTTGATCTGCCGCTACCAGAACATTTTCGAGGACTCTAATGGCCGTCTGGGAAGAACCAAGGTAGTGCGACATAGCATAGACACCGGAGAAGCGAGACCAATAAAACAGGCTCCAAGAAGACTACCCTTTGCAAAGCGGGAAGAAGCTGACAAGATCATCAAAGACATGAGCAAGGATGGCATCATAGAACCATCAAGTAGCCCTTGGACATCCCCGGTGGTACTGGTGAAAAAGAAGGATGGTACCACGAGATTTTGTGTGGACTACAGACTGCTCAACGATGTTACGAAAAAGGATAGTTACCCTCTGCCAAGGATTGACGACACCTTGGACACATTGGCAGGATGCACCATTTTTTCCACATTGGACCTGAAAAGTGGCTACTGGCAAGTTGAATTGGATGCCAAAGATAAGGAGAAAACTGCATTCTCGACTGGATCTGGACTTTGGCAGTTCACCGTGATGCCATTTGGCTTATGCAATGCCCCCGCCACGTTTGAAAGGCTGATGGAGAATGTGCTGCGAGGACTGTCATGGGAAACCTGCCTGGTATACTTGGATGACATAATCATCCTGGGAAAGGACTTCAACCATCAGTTGAGAAATCTGGAGCAAGTTTTCGGGCGACTACAAGACGCTGGACTGAAGCTCAACCCGAAAAAGTGTAACCTGTTCAAGAAACAAGTAAATTACCTGGGACACATAGTTTCTCAACGTGGAGTTGAAGTTGACCCTGTCAAAATCAAGGCAGTAAGAGACTGGCCCGTGCTGAAGGACAAACATGAAACTAGGAGTTTCCTGGGGCTGTGCACT